>WRNY01000031.1:0-431831 GCA_012978405.1 Pseudocercospora macadamiae
CTCTACTAATAGCTATAGTATATAATAAAGACTTTATATAGGTACTAGTCGAGAGCTACTAGCTTCTAATTAATATATAAAAGATAGTCTTAGAGGACTATTATAATTATCTATAGTACTAGTAGAAGGTAAGCTAGCTAGTAAGATACTAACTACTTACTTATTATTTATAACTCTTAGGTTAGAAAAAAAGCTATACTTACTATATTAAGTTTATTATAAAATATAGAATAGTACTCTATAGAAGTAAAAGTAGGTAAAGTAATAGAAGCTAACTCTACTATAGTTAGTAGTTATAGTTAGTAGGTAAATTATTAGATACTTATATCCGAGATATTATTCTAGTATAAACGTAAGTTATTAACTTAATAATACTTAGGTATAAGAAGCCTATTATTAAGGTTAATAATAATAAAGAGATAGAGAATAAGATATTAATAATCTATATCTATCTTAGTAGTAGGTCGCTTTTAAGCTAAGGTATAGAATTTATATAGAAATATAAGGTATATAATAAATACTAATATATTTTCCTATAAGGACTATCTATTTAGTATATATAGAAGAGGCTATAGACTCTCGACTACTAGTAAAATTAATAATTTCTACTATAGTTAGTAGTTATAGTTAGTATATTCGAGTAGTAGGTAAAATATTACCTACTTACTTATAAAGGATTATTTATAACTCTATATTATCTTTAGTAGCTAAGCTAGCTATTATATATCTATAACAAAATAGAAGATAATACTCCTTTAAAGTAATAGCGAATACTAATTAAGTAGTATATAGTTAAGAGTTATAAAGCCTTAACTATAAGTAAGACTTCGATAATCTATATCTATCTTAGTAAATAGACTATCGAATATTTATCTATAAGAGATCGTTTATAACTCTATACTATCTTTAGTAGCCGAGCTCGCTATTATATATCTATAATAAAATAGAAAATAATACTCTTTCGAAGTAATAGTAAATACTAATTAAGTAGTATATAGTTAAGAGCTATAAAGCCTTAACTATATATAAAATATTAATAATCTATATCTATCTTAGTAGGTAGCCTATTAAGTACTTACTTATAAGAGATTATTCCTAACTCTAAGCTATATTAAATAGCTAAGCTACCTATAACCTATCTATAATAATATAGAAGATAATATCTCTTTAAAGTAATAGAAAAATAATATTTCTTTAAAGTAGTAAGTAACCTATCGAGTCCTTATCTATAAGAGATTATTTCTAACTCTAAGCTATATTAAATAGCTAAGCTACTTATAATCTATCTATAATAATATAGAAGATAATACTCTTTTAAAGTAGTAAAAGATAATACTCTTTTAAAGTAGTAAAAGATAATACTTCTTTAAAGTAATAGGAAGATAATACTTCTTTAAAGTAGTAGATAACTTATTAAGTACTTACTTATAAGAGATTATTCCTAACTCTAAGCTATATTAAATAGCTAAGCTACCTATAACCTATCTATAATAAAATAGAAGATAATACTCTTTTAAAGTAATAGTAAATACTAATTAAGTAGTATATAGTTAAGAGTTATAAAGCCTTAACTATAAGTAAGATATTAATAATCTATATTTATCTTAGAATATAAATAGTTAATTACTTACTTATAAGAGATTATTCCTAACTCTAATTTCTATTAAATAGCTAAGCTAACTATAGCCTACCTATACTATTCTAGAAAATAGTAATCTCTAGAAGCTAATTATTAAATAATCTAGTAGTAAAGCTATACTAAGTCTAAAGTAGTTTATTATTATAGTTATAAAGCCTTTATAGCTAATAAAATATATATTATTTCTACTATAGTTAGTAGTTATAGTCGGTAAGTATAGTTAGTAAGTAAACTATTACCTATTTATCTACTATATTCTTACTCTATTATTTATAACTCTAGAAATATATACTAAACTATACCTATTATAGTATAATTAGCTTCTAGAAGAGATTATATTAGATATATTACTATAGATTATATTATTAAAAACCTAGTATAGAGATATAGTTTAGCTTTTAAAGGTAAGCTTACTACTATTAGTATAAGATCGGCTAATAATATAAGGACTAACTTAGCTTACCTATATCCGCTAGATCTACTTTAGAGTTTCGAGATAAACTATACTTTTAGTATTATTTCTAATAAAGTCTATAGAAAAGTAGCCTAGTAGAAGTAATAGTATAAGTCTTTCTAGCTTATCTATAATCTAAAAGTAAAGTAACTACTATAATTCTAAGTATAGAAATATAGACGTACTACTCTAGTAGCTTAAAAAGACTTTACTAATAATATAAAGACTAATATAGCTTACTTATACTCTCTAGATCTACCTCTAGATCTTAAAAAAAACTATAGTATTAGTATTATTTCTAATAAAGTCTATAGAAAAGTAGTATAGTAGAGTTAATAGTAGGTAGTAGTACTATTAACTATTATAATATATATATTACTATATATTATATTATCGAAACTTTATATAGAGATATAGCTTAGTCTTTAAAAGTAAACTAGCTACTATTAGTATAAGATTAGCTAATAATATAAGAATCGATATAGCTTACTAATACTCTTTAAAACTACTTTAGTATCTTAAGAAAAACTATACTATTAGAGTCGTTTTTAATACTATATATAGAAAAGTAGCTTAGTAGAGTTAAGGGTATATAGTAATATTAGTATCTAGCTTTATACTAAATTTACTAGGTAATCTCGATTAATCTAATACTTACTTAAGAGACTTACTCTAATAGCTATAATATATACGCTTAATATAGGTACTAGAGACTTTCTTCTTACCTTTAACCTTCTTATTTTTAGAATAATCTTTAGCTTAAATTACTATAATACTATTATAGGTTAGTAATATCTTAATTATAACTATAGAGTTATCTTTATTACTTATAATTATATCTATATAAATTTTATCCTTTATTAAGATAAATAATTTATCTACTAATTATATTATCGACTTCTTCTATACTAAGATATATATTAAGTATTATACTTAACCTTTAGGTCTATATATATTAGGTAGTATTCTAGTAGTTATCTAAGCGTTCTATAATCTAGCTATTTTGCTATCTTTATAATTTATAGTTAGTACTTATAGTTAGTATTAATATTAATAGTAAAAAGATTACTTAGATATAGAAATACTATAGAATTACTCTAGTAATAGTAAGTAAAGTAGTAATAGCTTAAATTTAAAATCTAGCGTAAGCCTAAGTATATATAGAGTAGAAGTATAGTAGGAGGGAGAGAATTAGCTTCTTCTTATAAGTTATAGCTTAGAAGAGTACTAACTATAAATACTAACTATAAGTATATAGTTTAATTCTATTATTAATTTTCTTTTTATAGCTAGACTTAGCTACCTTTCTAAGCTTACTTAACTTTTTTAATAACTTATATATAACCTCCTTCTTTATTATTACTAATAAGACTATTCTCTAGACTAAACTTTATATCTACCTACTAAGTTAGCTTATTCTCTTTTAAGTTATTAATAATATTCTACTTTATTATATACTTATAGCTATTTTATATATTCTATCTAGCCTACTAGGAAAGATAATAATAGTATACTATAATTACTTTAAATATTGCGGGCTTATATAACTAGTTATAACGACCTTAGTTATAAATAATACTAAATAATCTTTTATAGCTTATACTTATCTCTAGAATTACTAAGATATCTCTTATAATCTTAGCTAGAATTAAAAATCTAAGGAAGATATATTACTATATAAGAAGTATATTCTTTTTATAGAACTTACTATTTTTGCTAACTAGATTAGTAAAATCTATAATATATTAGAGACTTCTTATATAATATATATTATTCTATTTACTTTTATACTTATATAATTTAAACTTATCTCTTAAAAAGAGCTTATCTTTAGTATCCTTTATAGTAGTCAATCTACTATATAATAATAGCTAGTTTCTCTTCTTTTTCTTTACTAGTCTTATAAGTTAGCCTAATTAAATATTAGGTAACGCCTTACTAGTATATTTATTATAGAGCTATTTTAGAATCTTCTAGTAATAATCCGGTTATTATTATTTATCTTACTATTTAGGTATTATCTAGAAAGAATCTTTATAGATAGAGTTAAGTAGAATAGCGACTCTATATAACTCTCTAAAGCTATCGAAAGTAGCTAAATAGTATTTCTTAAGCTTTTTAGAAGTCTCTCTAAGCGCTCTTATTATTATAACTTTCTAGGCTTTTGTTTTCTTATTTAGCCTATTAGCTATATTATCTAGTAGATTAAATAGGACGTTATAGTATACTAGGACCTTATAAATAGTTAGATCTCTTATTAACCTAATAGAAGTAGTAACCTAGGTAAATAGTTTTCTAATATCTATAAGATACTCTATCTACTACTACTTAGTATTACTTAGCTATAGCTAAGTAATTCCTTCCTTTTCTATAAATTAGTTAACTACTATTCTTAGAGTATATACCTAAACTAGTATATAGAATATTAAGTTAAACTAAGTCTTAATATCTTATATTAACTATAGAGGTTTTATAGTTTAATTAGCTTACTATTTAAGATTCTAGTCTCGATTAATAACGTTAAAAAGAGGCTTCTTAATAATATTATTCTATATCTTTATAAACTTATTATAGTATTAGAAGCTCGAATTTATATAGATAGCTATCTTTTAGATCTATTAGTTTAGAGGTTAGTAAAAGTAAAATATATACCTACTATAAATACTAACTATAAGCGCTAACTATAAGTACTAACTATAAGACCTAGATTACTATTTTAGTCTACTCTTAGACGTACTTTATAAAGAATAAGAGCTAAGTATTCTTTTTTCTATTATCTTACTTTTATTTTAAGAGTCTTAAAACTACTTTATATAACTATCTTATTATAGATTCTATACTAGTTATTATTTTCTAGTACTAGCTTTAGTATCTTAAATAGCGTCTTTATTATAATTTATACTATATAGGCTAGGTAAGAGAACTTCTTAGATATTAGTATTATTATCTCTCTATCGAGTATTATATAGCTCTTAGTAATATCTTTATTACTATTACTTATAGTATCTATAACTATAATTATTAGAATAGTATTTAAAGTAACTTATTAGCTTACTTATAATACTACCTAGACTCTAAGACCTACGTTAGTAGATATCTAAATAAATAGACTAGTCGACGTATAGAGCGCTATATATAGTACTATTATTACTTATATTATTATAAGTTATTACTAATAACTTTATAGTAACTCTAACTTACTTAAGAGTATTTTATACTAGTTATACTAAGTTTTTTCTATTATAAGTACCTTTAACTTCTAGAAAACTAATAAGGAGCTTATAGTACTTCTAGTTATAGTTAATATAGTATAGGTTAATTAAGAGAAAAAATATATATATTAGCTAACTAGACTAGCTATCGACTATAATTACTATATAGTAGATATTTTTAAAAAGAGCTTTAATCTCTTTAATTACCTACTCTAAGTACTCTATAAATAGCTTCTATTAGGTTATAGCTCTAAGAAATTCTAAAGGATAGTTTATTAAATATAAATATATCTTTTAAACTAAATCTCTTTTTATAAAGTCTTCTAGAAGACTATTTATAATAATTATTTTATTTATAAGTTACTAGAAGTTATTAATTAAATAATTTATTAGTTATATTATATATACCTCTTTCTTATCTTACTACTCTACTATTAGCTATACTACCTAAGCTAGATACTATAGTTAGTACTTATAGTCGGTACTTATAGTTAGTATCTATAATTATATATACTTCTACTTTAAAACTAGTTTCTACTTCTTCTCTCTTATCTCTTTACTTATTTATATATATCTTACTCTTTAGATAGTTTATAGCTAATATATTACTATTACCTAATAATAGATACTTTAGTACTTTATTATAGAATATATATATTAGAACTAGCTAGCTCTTTTATTAATTACTTCTTTTATATTCTAATAATATACTCTTATAGTACTACTTCTAGAAAGATCTATATTAGCCTATACTATTCTACTTAAGTAAAAACCTTAAAGATAACTATCGATATATATAGTTACTAGGTAGCTATAAGAACTAAATATCCTTAATCTATTAATAGAAGGCCTCTATATATCTCTTTTTCTAAAGATATATACTACTAGAATACTTTTCGAATATTATTATATTAATTACTAACCTAAGAGAGCCGAATAACGATTATACTACTAACTAGCTTTAAGATAGGCTAATATCTATATACTAACTTAGTAAGAATAATAGGCTATATTAAGTAGATAGAGATCGAAGACTACTTTAGTATATACTCTCTCTATAAGCTTATAATCGAGTAGTATAGGTAGATAACCTTATTTAGAATCTTGTTTATATAAATAAAGAAGTAGATATTAGTATAGTAGAAATATTAAGTAAGTTTAGTATTTTATTAGTATAGAGATTAGTAAGAAGAATTATATATAGAAGAGACGTCTCTCTTTAAATTACTTATAGAAAAGTTAAGTAGCTAGTATCTAACGATTTAATATTAGAATAGCTAGGCCTAGCTACTAAGGTAATAAGAATATATATAAGCTTTAAAGTACTTATTATAGTAGTATATACTATAGAGGCTATATATTAACCTTAACCTATCTCTCTACTAATATATCTAAGCTTTAGAGTAGTTAATTATCCTACTAATTCTAATAGTCTTTATAGAAGATATTTTCTAGATCTGCTTTAATCTACTATATATAAAATAAACTCTTCTACTTCTAGGTAAACTTTTTAAAAGTATTACTACTTTTGTCTTTCTATAAAACTAAACTCTATTCTACTAAAGTAAGAGTATTTAAAAGCTACTAGTAAAGAGTACTAACCTAAAAGATTCTATAGCTACTAAGTAATAATACTATATCTATCTTTTTATTATTATATTCTAACTTCTTTATAAAAATCCTATAGAGCTATTTAGCCTCTTTTTTTAACTAGCTATCTATTAATTTAAATCTATAGTAAGTAAGGTTATAACTCGCTAGCTAAAATTCTAGTACCTTCTTATATAGTTAGTCGAAGTTAAATATAGTCTAGTTATCCTAGAGGTTAATATTTTAGATAATTACTTTCTCTTACTTATTAAAAATCTTATAGAGTAGTAGTATATCTCTTTAGTTAAGTATAGCCTATTATATTTATTAGTAGGTACTAACTATAAATACTAACTATAAGAGCCGACTATAGGTTATATACTATTACTTCTTATATCTTAAGAATATTTATATTACTTAATATAATAATACCTTACTAAATATACTTAAGAGTATTAATCTTATTATATATCGAGTTAATAGCCTAATTCTAGTACTTATAAATCTTCCTCTATTTAATCTTATTACTATAGAGATAGTACCTATTCTACGCCTTTTTTAAAAGACTTTATAAATATTTTAGAGAAATATAATCTTTCTTCTCTAAGAAGAATATACTCTTTATATCTTCCTTACTATTAAAAATATTAATAGAGGTCTATTTCTTTCTATTATCTTTATTTTTATTAGTACTAAATTTCGTTATACTAGTACTTATTAGTTACTATTTATCTACTAACTATAAGTACTAACTATAAGTTAGACTTACTATATTCCTATACTTTTAGTTAAGTTATATTCTAAGTAAAGACTCTTTTATAGCTTCTTTTACTCTCGAAGGTTAGATAGCTAATCTAGCTTTCCTATTTTTACTTTTACTTATATCTACTATATAAAAGCTATTTATTACTACTTCTAGAGTCGTCGCGCGTTCTTCTTATCTAGATCGAGTTTCTTAATATACTTATAGTTACGTATAGTATTCTTATTTATAGAATACTTATTATCGACCTTATACTTCTTACTATAAGTACCTAGGTATATTAGTAAGTCGAAATTACGCTAGCTATTGCTATTAAGGTAAGCTACTATATACTTCTTATAACCTATAATAACTAGTACGTAATAGTATAGTAGAGTAGGTATTATTAGTATATTAATATAGATATTTAAAAGAAGTAAAATCTACTAAAGTATTAATATAGATATTTTAGAAAAGTAAGATTTACTATTATTATAACTCCGTAGCTACTAACGTTATATAGGTAAGATTTTAGATAGGCAACTACGTATACTACTTATATAGTAATAGTAGTAGACTTTAGAAGCTTTAATTTATTACTATAGCTAGTAGTTATAGTTAGTAGACTAAGTTTAAGTAGTATTTTAAAAGTAACTAGTAGAATTACTAGTTCGAACTAGAAAACGCTCTAGTTAGTAGAACTAAACTAGAACTATTTCTCTAGTTTACTACTAAGTAACTAAACTAAAACTAGTCTTATAGTTTATAACTAAACTACTATAGTATTTAGTATATATTATAGAATACCTTAGTTCTTATATATAAGTAGTAATTATATATAAACTATAATATATTATTATATATTATTAGCTAGTAGTAAAAGTAATTAACTAGATTATAGGTATACTTCTTACCTAGATAACTAGCTAGAAGTACTATATAATAGTAGGCTATAATCTTAGAGTAAAGCTAATTATCTTTATCTTATAGAATATAGATACGTCTTTTAACTAAGATAGCTCTAGTATCTATATCTATATAATAGTCTATAGGTAAGAGTTTAATATCTTTCTAGTTTTTAGATAGTTATAGGTAGTTATACTTATTATCTAGAGTATTATAGATTACTATTATAAGAGAGTCCTTCTAGTATATATAAGCTACTAGCTTATTTATTAACTTCTTATTAATTATATTAAGAATTTAGATAGCTAAGAAATATTACTTAAATACTAGCTATTCTTTAAGCTCTATAGAAAAGTAATATAGCTTTAATAGTACTTATTAGTAGTTCTCTAGATCCTCGGTAGTATCTATATCTTATATATATTAAGTTAGTATATTAGGCTTTATACTTTACTTACTAGAATAGTAGAAGATTTTAAAGTTAAACTATAAGAGAAATTTAGACTAGTAGGCTTATTATCTATTAAGTTACTTTATACTTATAAAGTATTTAAGGCTCTTATAATTAGTTACTACCTTAGTAGCTTTTAGAATATAAATTAACTCTAGTCTCTACTTCTTAAAAGCTTTAATAATAGCTATAAGCTCTTTATTATAAATCTTATAGTTATATTTAGCTAGATTTATCTTTTTAAAAAAGAAAGCTACTAGATATAGTAGCTTATTATAGTACTAAGAAAGAATACTAGTAGATACTCTATTAAAAGAGTTAGTCTCTAGTATATATAGTAGTAATAAGTTATAGTATACTAGTACTAGAGCTTCTATAAATACCTTTCTAAGTTTATTAAATACTACTTAGTAAGTATTAGTCTATTTAAACTTCTAGGGTTCTATCTTAGGGCTATTAGTATTAGTAGCTATCTATTATTCTTAAAATAGTAAAGTTAGAAGAAAAATAATAATAGAGTATTTCTTAATAAATTATTTATAGAAGTTAGCTAGTTTAAAGAATACTTAAATATTTTTAAAATACTATAGTATAGTCTATCTAGTAATTATAAAGACTTTCTCTAGATCTATATAAAGTCCTTTAATAGTAATAATTATTCTAAAATAATATACTTTTTTTTATAAAAAACTTATACTTATTAATATTTAGAAAAAGATTAGCTTATTATAATTTCTATAAGATTTTCTATAGATATTAGATATAGTCTAAGATATTATTACTATATATAATAAGATTATCTATCTAGATAGAAATAAACTAGTTTATATAGTTACCTAGAGTATAATTAATATATACCTAGAAAGCTAATAATATATTATAGAGTCTAAAAGGAATAATAAAATACTTAAAAGTACTATATCTAGTTATAAATATAGTCTTCTATTTATTACTTTCTTATATTTATAATCGATTAAAAGTAGTAATAATATTAAGAACTAAAAATTTTTTTACTTTATTTATATATACTAGTATTTCTCTAATATATAGTAGTAGGTACCTATTCTTAACTATAATTACATTAATAGCTTAGTAGTCTATATATATATATATATTCTACTTCTAGGTTTATATATAAGAAGTACTAGTAAAGTATATAGAGACTTTATTTTTTAATAACTTCTTTCTATAAAAGATTCTATATATATTTTTAAACTATAGCTAGCTTATTATAGCTTATTAGATATAGTTACTTAGTAGAAATCTTTATATCTAGTAGAAAGTTAATAGATATATCTTAGTCTATAAAGTATAGTAATAGAGAGCTAAGTAGAGTTTCTACTTTATAGTAATTAAATAGATTAATAAAATTATATAGTAACTCTAGTAGATAGTTCTTAATATCTTAGTCGAGTAGCTTATCTTTTATAAACTTCTTAAAGTCGCGTAGACTAATAGAGTATAGCTTAAGTAAGTCTTTAACTTCCTTATAGAGCTAATACTTATTATCTTTACTACTTTTCTATATAAAATAGCTTTCTTTACTTTTTATTATTACTTTCTATACTTCTCTAATACTAATATTATTTCTTATATTAATATTATTTATACTAACCTTACTATTAGAGAAGTATCTATACTTAATTATAAGTAGTCTTACTTCTAGAAGTATAATATAGAAGCCTCTAATATATAGTATAGTATTATATATAACGTAGTAATTATAGAAGTTAAATATAAGAGTATAGATAGCCTAGTCGATTATAGAGTTATATTATTATAGCTAAAAGATACTAAAGATAATATTATATTTAATATTAGTAATAAAGTAAAGTAAGTCTTCTTTATATCTACTAAGATCTAAAGAGATAGATATCTATTATATAATTAGATTACTAAAGCTTCTATTAGTATATAAAATTAGAAAAGCCTTACCTATAGTATACTATTTCTATTTAGTTCTTCTAATAAAAGAACTACTTATATATTTAGTAGTAGCTCTATAGTCTAGGTTATAATAGGCTTATTAGCTACTAATAATAGTATTAAAGATAATATAGTTAGAGATCTCTACTAGATAAGTTTTACTAATAAAAGTAGAAGATACTTATATATAGTTAATTAAGTAAAAGGAAGCTAGTAAAATAGAATCTAGTAATAATATAGCTAGTAATAGTATAGGTATAATAGGTTTCTTCTAAGTATAGTACTCTAGATATCTAGAAGGCTCTCTTTTAAGTTATTACTATTACTATTATCTAGATAGAATTTAATTATATTATCTATATTATTAAACTCTAGCTCTAGTATTATAGATTCTAGTTCTACTAGTTTATTATCTATAATATTAAATATATTCTAGTAAACCTTACTAGTCTAGAACTTAAAGTAGAGGTAATTAGGCTTATTTTATATATAGCCTAGTTTATAATAGAAGTAATAAGAATTCTTACTAAAGTTATTAAAGTCTAATTAAGTTAATAGCTTAAATTTAAAAAGTATCTTAGTTTAATTATAATCGCTTTAAATACTATAGTTAATATAGTTAATAAAGAAATAACTCTAGAAATTAGTAGAACCTTACTAAGAATAAAGATAGTTATCTAAGCTAGGTACTAAAGTACTATTATTATAAGTATATACTAGGTAGAAGCTAGTACTATTATTAATAGTAGACTAATAGTAAGCTACTATAGCGTTAGTATTTAGTTAAGATAAAGTAAGCTACTTCTTACTATCTATCTAGACTTTAGTATAGTATATCTAGTTAATTATTTTATCTACTAAGTTAAAGTCTCTATCTATAAGCTTATTCTACTAGATTATACCTAAGACTTTATTATAAAGATAGATAGTAGCGTTCGAAAGTATAAGGTCTATAAACTAAACGTACTCTTTAAATTCTAGCTAGAAATTATTAATATACTACTTAGCTTTTATTTAAAGAATAAAGAACTTAGTCTAGTAGACTTACTTTTTATAGTACTTACTATATTTTATATTAAGAGTATTAATAATATCCTATAGCTTCTTAAATATATCTACTTTATTTTTAATCTTATTCTAAGCTATACTAGTAGTACTAAGCTTAGCGACCTAAGTAGCCTACTCTATACTCTAATAGTTATATAACTTAAAGTTAAAGTAGCTCTCGATCTAAGTCTTCTACTTCTAGAAAGTTATTTTATCTTTAGTAGAGTTACTAGTCTATAGTGTTACGGTTTGGAGTCCCCGCAGGACTATAAATATATAGTTACTACAATTTAGGCGGTAAACTATATTACGGTATCGAAGACATAGTATTGTAGACGGTACGTAACAGCGCTACTACGGAGTACTCTCTACCTTAGCGGAGAGAGTAGCTCGCTCTCTCGCTCTCTTAAGAGAGTAGGAGAGCAGGATAGATTTCCTTTATATTTAGGAATAACGAGATACCCTTATAGCTTCGAGGCGTTTAACTTATATTAGTATCTTACTAATTAGAATTTACTATTAACTAACACTCTTATTATTCCTATCTTCTATAGACCTCTCTACCGAGTATAACTCGATTAAGCTTAGCTCCGCTTAGTAAGATTACGTAGCCCGACAGGACTATAACACTTTAAACGCCCTTAGGATATCTATATTAGGAAGTAAGAGACAGGGAACTCCCGCCCCTAATAGCAAGACCGGACGATCGGACGACAATATTAAGGTCGCTAAGCTAGACAACTACTATAGCGACCGAGACAAGTTCGACGACTAGGTTAACTAGATAGATATATACTTTGTCTTTAACCTAACTAAATAATATAAGAGACCGTTGTTCGCGACTACCTTCCTTAGAGGAAGAGCTTAACATTAGGTTAAGCTATTCCTAGGAAAGTTTATAGAAGACTAGACTAATCCTAATAGAATAATAACAAATTAGGACAAGTTTAAAACCGAGATAAGAAAGATCTTCGGCACCTCTAACGAACTAGGCGTTACTATTCGAGTACTGTAGTACCTTACGTAGAAAACGTCGGTATCTAATTATGCCGTACGGTTTAAGGAATATTCGTAGCTTACGGACTAGAACGATACCGCTCTTATTATAATATACCGCCGAGGACTTAAGGACTCTATTAAGGATAAGCTTATACGAGACAGAGGGCTAATTAGGTCGCTCGACGATATTATTAAGGTATCTATCGAAAAGGATAACGCCCTCTATAAGAGATCCCTCGAAAGGAAATATAACGGCCGAAGCTACGGAAGATTAGGCTTTATACCCGGTTAAACTTAAGGAGGATACGCTAGTAATAGGAAGGATCCTAATACTATAGATTAGCAAAGGACCCTTAGGGCTACTTAGAAGAGGCATCCTAAGAAATTAGAAAAGGGCAAGAGTTCGCCTAAAGGAAGTGTAGGAAGCAAGACGTGTTACGCGTATAGTAAGGAAGGCTATTTCGCAAGGGACTACCGCTCTAAGAATATAGTACGACGCGAGCAGTTTAATATAATATACAAAGATAGGGGATTATATAATATATCGGGTTTAGCAAAACCCTACCCCCCGCTAAAAGAGTTTAACATAATAGTACGTAGGGTCGAGAGTAACACTATAAGAGAGTCTCGTAACGGTTATAGAAGCCTTTATTAGCGATTCTATTACTAGGACTTATACTAAATTTACTACTCTGCTAAGATAGACTTAGGATTTTTCCCTTAGCAACTATAGGGCACTATCGCACGAGAAGATACAAAATCCTAGGCAGAGGAAGAAGAAGTCGATAAATCTTGCTTTAACGAAGAAAACAAGGAAAATTAGGACCCGAACCCGTTAGACTAGTTACCTTCTCTAACGATAGGTATAATACCTAAGGTTCCGGAGTTACCTCGTACTAGCGAGGAAGAACAGCAAGAGGAGTTAGAGGAAAGCCTAAGCGAGGAAGACAAATTAGACGAGGAATACGAAGACGAGCTAGATCCTAATAACGATATAGTCCTTACGTTTACGATCGACGGACTAGGATTAGCGCGCGTTATCGCACTCTAATTAGTACGAAAATACGAAGAAATGTTTCTAAAGGTAAATAGACGACGACGAATCTATCTAGGAGAGTTCGATTACTTCTAGACGTTACTTCGGACTAAACTCTAGAACTACCCCTAAATACTAATAGACTATATATACTATAACTTCGTTATAGAACAAGTACCTATAGAGAGTACCTTTACCCTATATAGGTACGTCCTACTAGACAACCGTATAGTAGTTACCTAAGAAATACGACAGGCTAGAATAGAACTAAACTAACAATACCGAATTATAATAGCCGCGTAAGGACGATTCGTATATAACGACACCCTCGAAGAAAAGCAATACGTACAAAAGGCGCAACAGGCAAAACAAGAAATCTGTAACTAGTTAGAGTAACGTTAAGGCTAACAGTCGGGAAACGGATTAACTCTCTAGATTAGAGCGTTCTAAGAGAGTTCCTTAACATAGAAAGCGCTTAAGTATTAACAGCAGTCTTCCGTATAAAAGTTAACGTAAACGGGTATTCGATAAGTGCCTTAATAGATTCTAGAGCGAGCGGGAACTTTGCCTCTAAATCTTTTATTAAAAGATCCGGGATAGCAACCTAGGATAAGAGAGAAGGATACGAACTAATCGCCGTTAACGGATTAGCTCTACCTAGTATAGATCGAGAAACGAGACCGATACTACTTATAATCTAATAGTACTATAAGGAAATTGTCTTAGATATTACTAATATAGCTAGTTATAATATTATACTAGGTATACCTTAGTTAAGAAAGTATAATCCAGCTATCGACTAGAGAAGAGGAGTACTTATATTCGAATAATACGACTACGTTATCGGCATTAAACCTACGTAGCGGCAGCGGACGCTAGTAGATAAGGCAAAACAGTTTAACAACATAAAACTTGCGCCGCTACGAGATCCGGGATCGGATCTACCTCGGACAGACACTTCGGAAATAGTAGAAGGTTAAAGGGTTATAAGTAAGGATAGAAGTAACGCCCTATCGAAGGTAGCTACTTCGGAACTAGCTATCCCTAAGGAGTATCGGAAGTAGTCGAAACTCTTTAAAGAGGACGAAGGCCCTAGTGCCTTACCTAAACAACAATAATAGAGTTATAGGATTAACCTAATACCTAGAAAGGAGCCGCTATTTAAGCTATTATATAAGAAATCCGAAAAGGAGCTCTAAGAAGAAGACAAATAGTTAAAGAAAATACTCGCGAAGACTTAGATTCGGAAGTCTAGATCTAGCGCAGGAGTACTAACTATGTTCGTTCTAAAACCTAACGGGGACCTATAACTAGTAGTTAATTTTAGAGGGTTAAATAAGATTACTATTAAGAACCGATATCTACTACCGAACATCGAAGAGCTATAAGACAGACTTACGGGATCTAACTAGTATACGAAGATCGATCTAAGAGACGCGTTCTATACTATCCGTATAGCGGAGGGCAAAGAATAGAAAACGGTATTCAGAATACGCTATAGACTCTACGAGTTCTTAGTTATACTAATAGGACTTATAAACGTACTAGCCTCCTATTAGGAGATAGTTAACGACATCCTTAGAGACCTGCTCGATATATACGTTATCGTATATATAGACGATATCCTCGTCTATACTAAGGGATCTCTATAGGAACATATTAAGTAAGTCTAAGATATTTTCTAGCGACTTATAAACGTAGGCTTTAGAACAGTACCTAAGAAGTACGAGTTCTATAAAAAGGAAGTTAAGTTCCTAGGATTTATTATTAACTTAGAAGGAGTTAAGATCGACCTAGCAAAGATAGAGTTAATTAGAACTTAGCCGGAACCTAAATACGTTAAGGACATATAATTATTCTTAGGATTAGCAAATTATAACCGGAAGTTTATTAAAGACTATTCTAAGATCTTAACACTACTTACGGAGCTTACTAGAAAAGATAATAGCTAGAATTAGAGCTCGAGACAGAAGGAAGCCTTCGAAATACTAAAGCAGATATACTATAAGGTACTAGTGTTAAGACTATTCGACGGAAAGAGACTAGTCTAGATAGAGACTAACGTATCGGATATAGCTATAGGAGTATACCTTACGTAGAAGCATAATAGGAAACGATACCTAGTAGCCTACTACTTAAGAAAAATGTTACCTACGGAACAGAACTACGACGTATATAATAAGGAGTTGCTTATAATCGTTACTACGCTATAGTACTAGCGAGTATATACGGAAGGAGCACCGTTATTAACGATTCTTTCTAATTATAAGAATCTAACGTACTTTACTACGACGAAAGTACTAACTAGGAGGTAGTGCCGCTAGTCGGAACTGCTAGGATAGTATAAGTTTAAAATTCGCTATACTCTAGGAAGAGATAACGGCAGAGCGGATACTCTAAGCCGAAGAAGCGACTATATAGAAGGGAAGGAGCCTATCTAACAACGAGTACTTAAGACAAACTAAGATAGAAGTCTTAGTACTAATACTAAGGAATTTAATTACGTAGTACGTATCCTCTAGGACACGAAGGAACAGTTTCCGATATTACAAGGAAAATACTAAGTACTAAAGGATCGAGAAGCCGAATATATACGACAACATTACAATTTACTATAATATAGATACCCTTAGAACGTCAAAAACTATAGAACTAGTCTAGAGGAGCTTCGCGTTTCCTTAGATACGACAGAAAATACTTAGCTATATTAAAAGATACTCTAAATGTTAACGAAACAAGGTATCTAGACACGCTAAATATAGACATATCTAATTCCGGAATCTACCGATACAACTATAGGACGAAGTTACGATAGACTTTATTACTAAGCTCCCTAAATCAAAGGATAATACAACGGGACAAATATACGATATAATACTAGTTATAGTCGATAGGCTTACCAAATACGCACACTTTATACCTATAACTAAAAAGTGTACTACGAAACAACTCGGATACCTCGTACTAGACCGATTAGTTCGATACTACAGATTCCCTAAGGTCTTTATTATAGACAGAGATAAGCTGTTTATATCGAACTACTAGAAGACGCTTATAGGAATAATCGGAATACGCTATAAACTGTCTACTACGTATTACCCGCAGATAGATAGATAGACAGAAAGGACAAACCAAACCTTAGAACAATACCTGCGATATTACGTCGACTATACGTAGAATAACTAGGCTTTATTGCTACCTATAGTATAACTAGTATTAAATAACTAGTAGTTAGAAACTATACGGGTTATACTATTCTTTGCTAACTTTAGGAAACAGCCGAACCTATTTAGAGACAAAGTTACGTATCCTAATATATAATAGGTAATAGTTGCTACTAAAGAATTAAGACAGGTATACTAAA
This sequence comes from Pseudocercospora macadamiae, assembly GCA_012978405.1. NCBI lineage: Eukaryota > Fungi > Ascomycota > Dothideomycetes > Mycosphaerellales > Mycosphaerellaceae > Pseudocercospora > Pseudocercospora macadamiae. Next base: position 17,367 of record WRNY01000031.1, read on the forward strand.
ACGCTTACTAAGCAATTATTACCTCTTAATAACGACTTACCGGGCTAATAAATACCAAACGAAAAATAGTACCTTAGCTTAAAAAGGGGGATAAGGTCTACCTCCTAACAAAAAACCTAAGAACCTAGAGAACGACCAAAAAACTAGACTAAGTTAAGGTCGGGCTATTTTTAATTAAAGAGCCTAGAGGACTAGTTAACTACCGACTTAAACTACCGGCAGACGCAAAAATTTACCTAGTGTTCTATATTTCTATACTAGAACCTGCCGACGCCGAAACTCCTTACTAAGAGACATTCTACTTCTAGCCGGAAGAGGAAAATAAGTTTAAGGTCGAAGAGATCCTAGACTAGAAGGGTTAGAAATACTTAATTAAATAGAAGGGATACGATAAGTTAGAAAATACCTAGGAACTAGAATCTAACCTTACGAACTGCTACTAGCTTCTACGGTATTTCTATCGATAGGATTACTTACGACGCCGTCTAAGAAACCCTAGAACGTATTATCGGTATTCCTATCTATCGCGCTCTAGGTCGTAGGACTAAGAGCAAGTCTAGAAGAAGATTCGGAGATAAGAAGAAAGCCTGCCTCCTTAAGAGTACGCTCCTTATCTTCCTCTTCCTCGATCGCGCGTTCCTCTAAGGCGCGACCTTCCTCGACCTTCCGATCTATAGCGTTAAGCTGTTTCCAGAGACGTATCTCCTTTATATACGCCGCTACGAGCGCCTCCTTTGCACGATCTAGCTCGGATAGCAACTTTTTCCGCTAATCCCCGAGTTTTTTCTATTCTAAGTCCGTTACTTTAGCGTCGCACTTCTTCGTATTGCTACGATAACAATTCGAATACTTTCCCGACAAAACATATATACGACATACTAGGTTTTAGTCGCGATAATAGGAACAGGGTCTTATTATTAATTCTCCTAAACGGTCGATTCGATCGGCGCGACGTTTGCGGTTTCGCGTAGACGGGGCGTCGGTTAGTACAAAGTTAGGAGGAAGGAAGAGAGATATCGTTACCTACCTAAGACTTAGAGCATTTTAAGGTTATAACTTAAGCTCGGGACGAGCTAAGCTAAAAGGGGGATAGTGTTACGGTTTAGAGTCCCCGCAGGACTACAAATATATAGTTACTATAATTTAGGCGGTAAACTATATTACAGTGTCGAAGACATAGTATTATAGACGGTACGTAATAGCGCTACTACGGAGTGCTCTCTACCTTAGCGGAGAGAGCAGCTCGCTCTCTCGCTCTCTTAAGAGAGCAGGAGAGCAGGATAGATTTCCTTTATATTTAGGAACGACGAGATACCCTTATAGCTTCGAGGCGTTTAACTTATATTAGTATCTTACTAATTAGAATTTACTATTAACTAATACTCTTATTATTCCTATCTTCTATAGACCTCTCTACCGAGTATAACTCGATTAAGCTTAGCTCCGCTTAGTAAGATTACGTAGCCCGACAGGACTATAATATATAGCTTAGGCTTATAGTAAAGAACTTTAGTAGAGTAGTTACTTTCTATTATAGTAATAGCTAGAGTAGCTTTATAAGCTTTAGTATTATAACTCTTATAGAGTAGTTAGCTATAGAGTTTATAACTAGATACTTATCTACTTAGGTAGAAAGAGTCTAGTTTATAGTTATACTACTACTACTATATATTCTATATATAGTTTAAGAGCTTATTAGAGTAGTTATATTAGTTCTAATAATTATTTAGAGCGTAATCTCTATTTTAATAAGTACTAGTATAAACGTAGGATAGTATCTATTCTTATAGTTTTATCTTTAGTAATAAAGTAAAAAGAAAGATTAGAGTAGCCTACTAATAGTTAGCTAAGAAAATAGAGAGAAGGCTAGAATATTCTAGTATAAGTAATTCTAATATAAGTAAGAGCGTATTTTATAGGTATCTTTAAGAGCTATATAGACTTAGATAGATACTACTTAAGACTAGATTAATAGAGCTCGAGATTAGTAGATTAGAGAAAGTAGTATTATAGAGTAGCTATATACTAAAGCAACTTTAGATCTAGAGATAATTATTAATACTCTTACTTAGCTTAGATAAGGTATACTTTAAAGTATTATAAGCTTATTACTAGAGACTAGTAGTAGTTCTATTAATAGAAACTTAAGCTTAGTAGCTAGGGTCTTTATTATAACTTTCTCTAGAACTTTATAGATAAGTAAAGTCTTAGCTAGGACCTTAGTCTTAAGATAAAGAATATATATATTAATATAGTTCTCTAGTAAAGTAATCTTAGCTTTAAAAGCTTTTTTATTTTTTTTAAACTCTACTTTATTATCTACTAACTTACTCTTAAGTAGCTTATTATAATCGATATAGTAGTCTAGGTACTTCTAAGTAATCTAAGTATTTATTTCTATTTTCTAATACTATACTTAAAGAACCTTAAGCTTACTATACGTATTTTAGTACTTTTTCTAGAGCTTAGTCTAGTTATTCTATATTTATATATACTATATATTAAAGTAAGTAAAGATATCTAGCTACTTAGTAGAGTAATAGTTTACTTTAGAAGTAAGCTTATTAGTATTACTAGTAATAAGATATTAAGTAATATACTAGTAGATATAAGTATAATTATTAATTAGGTTATACTAGAAAAAGTCGAGACTACTAGTATAGATTACTATAGCTAAGTCTAGACTATTATACTTTTCTACTAAGAGAGTATTCTTAAAAGACTTAGCTAGTAGAGAATCGACTTTAGATTCTAGTTCTTCTTTCTACTACTAGTATCTAGTTATATATCTATAATAGTAAAGCTTCTAATTAATATTACGTTAGAGCTTTATAAAAGAGACGCTAATATCTAAGTTATCTTTACTTAAGTTAGTATCTTAAATAAGTTTCTTATAACTAGATTTACTAAAAACGTTTATACTATCTTAATTAAATCTAAATATATTCTAACTAGTAGTACTAGCTCTAGTAAAGAGCTTCTTAGTTAACTTAGTCTTTTCCTTAGTTAGCTACTTCTAAGTAGTAAATTAAAGTTAAGACTAGATATCTCTAAAGATCTAAATAGAGTACTATATAGCTATATATAGTACTAGTTCTTAAGTACGTAGTTACTTAAGCTTAGTTCTAAGTTTGTCTTTAGAGTTCTTAGAGACTAGTAAGCCTTTAATAGTTATAAGATAGATAAGATACTTAGAATTAGTAGATATTTCTTAGAAGTAGGCTTTATTTAGTAAAAATAAAAAAGAAAATTATATAAGCCTATAGGCTATACTAGAGAGTAACGTAAGTAGTAAAAGATAGAAATAGAAAATAAGAAAAGTAAATAGTAGATAATATAATAATAATAATATATAGTAAGGTATAATTTAATATAAAGATATAAAAATTTAAAAAAAGAAAAAAGAAAAAAAAAGACTCTATAGTAGTAGTAACGCTTAGTACTATAAAAGTCTAGCCTCTTAAGTATTATTATTAGTAGATACGCTAGGTAGTATATATATAGTAAATACTATAGTTATAGATATATACTCTTCTACTATAATCTTTAACTATATAAATATATTATAAATAGATAGATATTAGCTTAAGCCTAGTCTTAGAGCCTTATAGATACTATATATAGTAGGTAGAAAGTTATAAGAATATAAGACTAGTATATTAGGCTATTATTATTATTATTAGAAGATAGCTAAAAGTATATTTTCTACTATATTAGTCTTAATATTATAGTTACTACTATTATTTATATTTATAATTATATAGTATACTCTTAGTAGTATACGCGTAATAACGCGTAGGTTATTTTATTTTATACCTACTAGTAGTATAAAAAGATTATTTAAATTATAAGACTTTATATTCTTTATTATATATATAATAAGTACTACTAGTTACTTATATAGTTCTTTTTTTTTATATAGAAGTAGTTACTAATAGAATTATTAATAATAATAGTAGTAATATCTTTATAATATATCCTATATCTTCTAATACTCTAAGTTTCTTATATAAAAATATAAGCTATTAGTTATTTAGCTAATTTATAGTAATAGTAGACTTTCTAAGTTACTAACTTCGACTAATAACTTTAGACTTTATATACTTCCTTAATACTATAGTAACTTCTATATTTAATAACTTTTTTAATACTATCGACTTCCTTAACTTTCTAACTATATAGAACTTTCTAACTATACTAGACTTTCTAACTACCTTAGACTTTAAATTTTAATAGTTTTTTAGTATTATAAATTTATATAGATAGTAATAAAATTTATAGTATTATAAGCCTTTAATAAGCTATAGTAATATCCTAATATTAGAGTAGGTTTAAAGTAATAGATAGTTATAATATAAAGTAAATATATAAAAAAGTATAAGTTATATATTTTAATTATTAAACTATTTATAAAGAAAAAAAGAAGTATAAAAGCTATATAGCTAAGTATAGTTTAGGTACCTTAGGTAGCTAGCTCTACTAGCTCTATATTAGTAAGTTAGTAATAGAGATATAAAATAGAAAAGATAAAGAAATACTTTAGAAAGAAGCTAAATAATATAATTTTAAAAAGAATATATTTAGTAAAATAGTAAATAATACTATATAGTAAAAAGCTAGTATTAGTATACTAACCGATCTACTATACTAGTTTAGAGTATTAGCTAAAGTAAAGTTATATACTAGTATATTAGATATAACTTTATAGAATATATAATACTCTAGTTAGAAAAATTATCTTTACTAATATTATCTAACTTAACTTTTAGAAATAAAATCTATACTAATAAATCTAATAGAAAGTTAGTATTCTTATTCTCTAGTAAAGATATATTAAGTATATTAAAAATAAGATCTAAAATAATAATTTAATTAAATATACTATTATAAGTATCTATATATACTTCTTAATAGTAGTAAGTATAGTAGTTATATTAGTATAGTTATTATTATATCTAGTAGGCTAAAGAGTTAGTAAGTTAGCTATTAGATTTAGAATATTAGCTATAATAGTATTTAGCTAGTTATAAATATTAGCTTAAGTTAGGTAGTTATTATAGATAGTATTAGCCTAAGTAAGACCTAAGTTATTATTAAAATAAGTATAGTTATCTTTATTATAAGCTTCTTTATAAAGCTAGCTAGAGACTTTATTAGCTTTATTATCTTAATTTATTACCTTTAGGATATTATTATAATTAGTAGTAGTAATAAGAATATTATAATATTAAGAAGAAATAAGAACTAAAGTAGTTCTAGTTAATAGAGTATTAATAACGTTTATCTTACTTTATTTACTATTACTCTACTTAGTAAACTTCTTTTATAGATTAATAAGAATCTTATTCTTTTAGCCTATATTTACTAGGTTCTATAAGTAATTAGCTTTCTTATAAAATACTATTTTTTTATAGTACTTATATTTATATTTTTTCTATTTAGTAGCTTTTACTTTTTTCTTCTTACTATTATTATTTAAGTTATTAGTATATCTACTATTCTCTCTATTACTATTATTTTCTATAGTTAGCTTTATAACTATAGCTAGTATAGAAGTATATATATATCTAATATATATAACTTTACTAAGAATCTAGATATATAGATTATCGACTTCTACTTTAAAACTAAAAATAGATATATAAAATATTTTAAAGTTTTACTAGAAAGAATAAAGAAGCTTAGGTAGTTTAGAAAGAATTTTCTCTAGAACTTAGTTATTATTATAAGTTCTTTCTAAAAAAGCTTTAATATTTATCTAAATAATATATAAATATTAAATAAAATTAGAAATATTAGTATATATAAAGAGTATTAGTACTTAGAATTTCTAATAAAGTATAGCTAATACTTATATATTATTTATCTTATATAGAGCCTTAATAGTATTAAATAGATTAGAAAGCTTAGTCTTATCTACTATAGATACTACTATTAATAGTAATAGTATCTAAATCTATACTACTTATACTTTATACTAGTAGTTCTATTAATTCTTATAAAGCTTTATTTAGATCTTATAGACTTTAACTTTAATATTATAGTCTTAGATATATATAATATTAATAGTAATAGTATTAGACTACTCTAGAGATATAAATATATTAGATCTAGTCTATTAGAAAAGAATATCTTTAAAAATAGATAGAAATAGAAGTATCTAAGTTAGAATAAATACTTCTTTATATATTATAAACTTATAGATATTAAGAGTCTTAGATAGTAACTTATTATTATAAATCTATATTAAATAGGTATTAACTCTAGTAAAGATAATATATTTTATATTTTTAATAATAATAAAGTAATCTTTAGCTATAGTAAAGAATAGGCTAATTAGTAGAAGACTTAAGTCTATACTTCTACTAGTACTTTTACTATTTTAGTATAGATAAGTAAATAAAAGTATAAATAGATAAGTAAATCTAAGCTTCTACTAGTACTTCTACTATTTTAGGTATAAGTAGGTAAATAAAGATAAAAGAAAGTAGGTATATTATAATAGTATTTCTTTCTTTTTAATAGCTTAGCTAAAAAAAGATATAAGACTATAAATTAGTAGAACGTAGAAGTTAGAAGTATAAAGATGCAAAAGATGCTTAATTATCGATAAAGAGAGCATCTAATCCTCTCTTAACTAACTACGATAATTGCTACGTAAAAGACACTATATGCAGTTTGACACACTGTCTAGAACAATCAACTCAGAAGGAGCAAGAAGAACCTGAGCGGTCTCACTTCCTACTTGCTACAGCTTGCGCCTTCGTCGGCACCGCTCAACTTGCCGTTCGAGGCGTTCTTCTGGGAAGGTTAGCCATCTCATTGCCTCCGCCCGCCTCTGCAGGTACAGACGGCAGGGCTGCAGAATACAACGTGTACACCGACGACAAACAAGACAAATGCCTGCCAATAGCCGTCAAGCGTCGCGCCGTCAACTCGCTAACAACCACGAAATCAAGTCGCAAACAGGCACTCCCAGGTCTCCGGGAACGGAGAAGCAGGTACAAACATCGGCGATTTCTCCCTTGCGATAACCTAGATTCTTGAGGTCATCAATCACATGATTAATTTTACTGTTCCGTGTCTGCAATATTTCCTGCTCGGGAAAGGAGGAGCACAGAGAGCGTCGACTTGTTGACTTTTCTTTCACAAGATTGTAATTTCCTGTCGCTCCACAACAATTATTGACAACTGCCCGATTTGGGGCTCTACCTGCAGTCGTGATCCCAGTTGTTTGCCGGGGTGAGATCCACATTACCTGGTTGTTGACTGGTCACAGCCTTACAAACGCCTGTCCGCGATGCTGTGTCCTTCGTGCCGATTCATGCCTGTATGCGCACTTTGGTAGCGAATGGCGATGGCACATGGCAGCTGAAATTGCATCAGATGCAAGTCGGCTGCTGATGACTTGGTTGAGGGGAAACTGATGTTGAGGGCGGGATCCAGAGAGCACGTCGCGAGTCGGTCCTTAGATCACGAAATCCAATACTTACCCCAAAGTGACTTTTGCTCGTCTGTGCCGCTGAAACTGAAGTCGACTTGGGTGATGTCCTGGAAGCCTTCGTCAATTTTTGGTTCACGATATCGTGCTGCGAATCCAGTGAAGGCCATCCGTGGCAGAATTGTCCTCTTTTCGGGGTTCATCTAGGCGATTGGTTAGCATCGCGAGCACATGATCCCAGCTGCAAGAGCTACATCCGCTAAAATCTGACATACAAGTTCGTTGGACAATGCTCGCACGGTATCGTTGTGCTCGCAAAGCTTCGAAGGTGCTGTGAAATGAATCAGGCGAATTGGAACCTGCAGGCTTTTGGCCAGTCCGATCCATGCTGCCCGAACCTCGACGTCTGCATTGGTGTTATCTACCACCACAGACGTATTGTCCTGGATCAATTGAGTAGCCACTTTCAGGCACTTGTCTCTCGTCTTGAGGATATCTTGATTCACGCGCTCATATCCGAGTGTCTGCATATGCTGCCAATAGAACGTAGACTTGCCGGCACCCGGGCTACCGCAAAATAGCACAATGTCAACGTCGTTTTTCTTGGTGAAGACAATGGGGTTTAGATCACTCTGTGCATCCAGCGTTGTGTCAAGATATTGCCTAGGTTCGAAGCTTCGGGCAAAAGGCTTTGGTTCGTGTCCCAAAAAGTATTCCTCTGGCGTCTTGAAGGGAATGCCAGCGTTGACTGCAAAGTCGCGGTCGGAACATGAATGATCCTTGCGAATCTTTGCGGTCTTGTCGCCTTCGCGACCTGCAGCATCCCCAACGAATATACAGCTGCCGTGATCGACATCAGAAGAGTCGTTGAGTCCATAGTCTTTGAGCATCTGTTCCCACATGCCTGTTCTAGGCTTGCGGTACATGTCTTTCTGCGTGGCCGCGTACACAGTGATCGGCAAGTCTAATGCAGTCAAGACGGCTGACACTTTTGACTTGAAATTGCTGAGACTCTTCATGTCACCTGCTTTTTTTGGCTCTGGCTTGAGCACAACCCGACTTTGGTTGCTCACCACTATCACAGCATAGCCATCTTCGTGAAGCTGCCTCAGTCTCGAAGGCACACCCGAATGCCACCACTTCCAGTCATCTGAACCCGATGCGAACACCTTGCCAGATTTAGTCGTGATGAGAGTGTCGTCAAGGTCGAACGCGGCGACCTTGACAGGCTTCGGCCGGGGAATAGTGGTAGCGTCCTCATGTCGTCCAACGAAAAGGCTGTCTGCTATGGTCGAAAATGTAATCTTTTCTGGTTCCTTCTGAGACGCTGGCTTAAAGAAATTGGCCACAGCCTTGGACGTTGTCGTGCTCGCCGCCTTCCTTTTCGTTGGAGGTGGGGATATGTCGCGGCTTTCCGTGGTCTTCCGCTTCAAGGAAGACATGCTTGCTGCTGACTGCCACACATGTAGATGGCACTGGAATTTGCCAATGCGCACCGTTCTGATTCCGATGCTGAAATTTGTAAGTGTGGTGTTCATTGATCCATGCAATTAGCAGTGTGTTGATGGAAGGCAGCTGCACGCGTCTCGGGAAGGTGGCACGAAGACGAACGCGACTTAGTCACCGAGTCACATGGTCCACGTAGGGAACTTGCGACGCCAAGATCGAGAGCAAGAGTCGAGACGGGAACACAGACACAATCGCTTCGTGTCTTAGAAGAAAAAATGTGCAAAGGTACTCTGTCGTCCATGAATAAATATATATGCCGTCACTCATAATTCTCTAGAAATTGACCCAACCAATTCGCTATGCAAAACTCAAAACAATTCTACAGATGTCAAGTGGACGACTCAATGTATTAATGCCCCTCAATTCTCGCGCTTTGCTCTGCTAAAAACAGGCAGTCTCTTCTTTCCGGGCTTCTCGCTGATACCGGGAGTGTCTGTGTCCCGCCACGCCTTCTTGCTGCCCGTTCTCTTTCCTCTCCTCACATCTCTTCTCGAAGCACAGCAGCAGCACATACCCATCTGGACAATGAAGGCAATTATGGAGGCTCCGGCTGCAATCCACATGAATACAAACATCTCCACGCCAATGTTTGCTTTGATGTTCAGCTGGGTCGCGGAAGTGATGGCGTTCTTCATGATGATGAACATCACCGTGGCGATGACGGTGGCTACTGTGGTGACCAGCGCGGCAAGGAAGGTGATGATTGATAGAGGTAAGCTGAGCCAACGAGTGTATACTGAGAGCGGAAGAAGGAACATGACCACAAAGTCGAGGCAGGCACCGGTGAGGAAAAGTCCAAACATCCAGTGCGATACCTGCTTGATCAGGTTGAGGATGCTGTTGATCTCAGCAGGTAAGGCAACTAACGCATCGTCAGCAAAACGCGAATACTGCCACAGGTCGATTTACTCACTCGTCGCGCCGGCAAGCAGTTCACTCTGTATGATCTCCACGGGATTAAACCAGTACAGTGTCTGCGGAGTACTGCAAGCAGTGGTTCCCTCGCCATTGTAACCTTCGCAGAAGTTCCACAATCCAACGGAATAGAAGTCGTGCAGACCGAGAGACTGGGCTATGCTGTTGATGAGGACTGCATTCGGAACGCTGACTGGAATGATATCGGAGACATCAATCTTTATGAAGTATATCCGGTTCCGAATGCTCTCGACTTTTGTGTTTCCGATTTCCACCAGGATGAGGAATGCCACAGACACCAGGAGCAGGAACGATGAGAACAGCGCCCAGCAGAATCTCGCTCTGGTTGCTCGCTTGACCTGGGCTTTCGAGGGCTCGAAATCATTGGTGAGTGTCCTGTCTGAGCCCTCGTGAGGAGAGTCCAGATCGCCCTCCTGGTTTTTCTTTCGCCCGAACATCTTGCTGCTGCCCGTCCTTGACAGAGCTTTGGACCTCCTCGCTGAAGCCTTGTATCACACCCCACAACAAGACTATACAATTCAAGCAACAAAGCGAGAGGTGAGCACGTTAAGGGAGACTTGCCATGGATCCGACTGATGAGAAACGGAGAAGACTACGATGTTAGCTTACCGCGTTCGTTGTGCTAAAAGACATCATAGCCACTCCTACGAGCCTGTGTTGCGCGTCCCCGCGGGCCAGCTTTTCACACGCCTACACGCACGCGAAAAACAGCTCGTTGCTGCAGCAGAGACGTCACGTCGTTGGGAGAAAGTCGATCCTTCGGGTTAGACAAGGGGCTTAAATCTCGGCAGCCGAGCCTAAATGCAGATCCCATGGTTTTTCATAACAACTCTTGGGTTTCTTGCTCCCGCCTCATCTCACATGAACTTGCTCCGCAAGCTTGTCCCATGTCAATAAGATGTGACCAGAAATTAAGAGTCGAATGCGATCAAGTCGCATTGGAAAAATCGATCGAACAGGCCAATGCCATTTGCCATAGCCTCATAAAATGGAGTTACATTGCGCGGCAGCTCGAAATCTGCTCTCCACATACGTCACCCACACGAAGCACGCCGCGGACGATGCACATGCAGGATCGCGGTAGCTTCACGGTAGTGCGGCATCGCGGTTTCTGGCCACGAGTTTGGCGTTGATGGTGTCTGTTGAGAGCCGCGAGGTTCCTGAGATCGTGAAGTATCTGACTTGACTGCTTCTTAGACTTGAAGCACTCAAGAACATCTCACACACAAAACCCACTTCTCCTTGGGGTCGGTGATTCAGGCCCAGTAAACAAGATGATACCAACCCCTCTCTGGCTGCTGTGCCTGGCAGCGGTTGGCGGAAATGCACAAGATAGCAGCTCCAGTTCCACCAGCAGCACGGAGACTGATCAATCGACATATACGTATTCCGAATTCTCATTCACGAATTCTTATTCGATAATCACCACGAACATTCCTACATCTGCGTTCACCGGTTCGGACTACACATATGTTCAGGTGACCGGCCAAAGAACAGTCGACCAAAGTTCATCGACGGCGACTGGCACGAGCACATCAAATGCCACAGAATCATCAACATCAAGCTCTTCAAACTCTCAGATTACGGTATCGACGCGATCTGTGTCTCTCACGGTCATTGGTGGAATTACAACGACAGCGAATGCGACCAATGCCACAGCAAGCGCGACAACAAGCTCAGCACGAGCAACCAACACCGTACCTTGCAATGGCTTCCCAGAGTTCTGCGATCGCAAATACTCCAACATCACCCAAGTCACAGCCCACAATGCCGCATTCGCAGTAAAGAACAATGCCGCCTCAAACCAAGAGTTGTCCATTACAGACCAACTCAATGATGGCATCCGTATGCTTCAGGGACAAGTACACTGGGAGAATAATACAATGTGGAATTGCCATACCTCTTGCACAGAACTCAACGCAGGTACCTGGCAGACCGAGCTTGAGACTCTGCGAGAATGGCTACAATCCAACCCTTACGATGTCGTCACAATCCTCATCGGCAACAGCGACACCACCAGCGTCGAAAACTTCGTCCCAGCAATAACCAACGCCGGTCTCCTCCCTTACGTCTACGAACCCGCCTACATTCCTCAATATCGATCACAATGGCCCACTCTCGGCGAAATGATCATCAAGAACCAGCGCGTTGTCATCTTCATGGACTACAATGCCGACCAGACGAAAGTCCCCTACATCCTTGACGAGTTCACACACATGTGGGAAACGCCTTTCTCTCCCGTCAATCAATCTTTCCCATGCACGATCCAACGACCACCAGGTCTCAACGAAACTCTAGCAAAAGAAAATTACATGTACATGGCGAATCACAACTTGAACACTGCAGTCGATCTATCGAGTCTCGGTCTTGGATCCGAAGCAATTCTAATCCCGAACACCGCCGAGATCAACCTCACCAATGGTCAACAGAATCAGTACGGGAGACTAGGTGCAGCTAGTCTGAACTGCACTCGTAAGTCGACATCTCCTGTCATATAATGGCCTTCATTGCTAACATGTATCACTCACAGAGGACTGGGGCGTCCCACCAAACTTCCTCCTCGTCGACTACTATAATCGCGGAAACCCCGAGCCAGGCTCCGTTTTCCATGTAGCAGCCGCTGCAAATGGAGTCACCTACACTCAGAAGTGTTGTGGTCTTGATCAGAGCGCTGCACCCATTGTACGAGCCAGTTTCGCTACTGTGGCGATCGGTTTAGTCGCTGGAGCCATATTCTTTTGGTAATTTTGCATAGTCAGCAGCATTGGGCATAGCATAGCAAGGCGTTTCTGGGATATAAGGTCATGATGAGGTTATGATGTCTATAGATGAGAGCATTCTTGTTCAAAATTAATGTACTGCTATCAAAAGTGCATTTTGTTGCAAACCTATCTAGTCACGAGATTCGAACATCGCAATGTCTGCTGAAGCTCACATTCTGATGTGCTACCGTCTAGCCATTCGTCGGATTGCGGTGCGTTTGCTTGCCACTACAAAACTGTCATCTGGATTTGCTTGATGATATGGTACGTGGAAAGGGGATACCGGTTACACACACAAGAAAACGTTTCATTGCTCGATCAGGTTACTTGCCTGGATCTTAGGTAGGCTTCGCTGTTGCGCTCCGCTCATTCATATCAGCCACTTTCTCGGGCTCTTCATTGATAATGACAGTCAGGTCAAAGCCTTCCTTATGCATAATTGACTCCAACTCCAAATCTGACTGCACTCTGTGTCCGTTCCGGTGCCCATGTGCAAATGACGCCGTCCATCCCCATTCTATGCTGCTGAATTCATCGCAAAACGTAACGCTCAGATTTGCAACGCTGAAATCAATGATAACCTCCCATGCCTGGACTGCCATGTCCCATCCAGTGATGATTCTACCATGCACTGTGCTGACCAATCCCTAGCTGTGGTGGTGTGGGTTGTCCGTACGTCCCGCCGAATAATTGTTGCCGTATGCTCGCTCGTTCCTCGCTGATGCCGGGTGTCACTGGTACTGCGCTTGGTCCTGCTTGGACGAAGCCTAGAGCAGCCTTCAATTCGTTGACTGCTTCCTCCATCTTGCCGCCGCTTCTCTGGTTGTGCTCCACCAACTTTCGATCCCAATTACCGAACTGCAAATGGAAGCCGCCAGCTCTCTTCGCGGCTTCTCGAATTACCAGCGCCCATGCTTTCGCAATCTCATCATATGCTTCGTTCTTATGTCGTTGATATTGGAACGTATCCCAATCTGGTAGACGGTGGATCATTTCGGTGACAGAGTCGAGGTAGCCGAGCGAAGGACCATCCTGCGTCTCATGCGGCGGCAGGAAATGAGGAGTGTATTCCCGTACGGCCTCGATCAATTGTAGCAGATGTTGTCGTACTCGATTGTATGCGTAGTCCGAGGTGGGGCGGTTGCCGAGCGGGAACGCTTGCCGAAACACATCCTCATACTTGCTCAAGACCTGCAGCGTGGACTCGACGGATGGCCGCGGCGCTTTGGTGACGATCTCGTGCTGTAGCTCGGGGTGCTGGTCGCAGACGTTCTGTAGGAGCTGACGCATCTGGTCGGCGGACAGTGTCTCGAGTAGTCGTGGCAATGGGAGCGGACGTCCCTGTGCTGCTCCTGTCCTCGTTCGCTTGATGCTGCGGGCTTGCGGCAGTGGTCGGCCGGGTATTGATGGCGATGCGGACGGCGAGGTGGACATGCGATCATGGTCGGCGGGCTCTTCGGAGGCCTTGCGCTTGCGGGACGAGCTCATGTTGTGCGGTGAAGTGTTGAAAGGATCTGTGCGAGAAACAACGTCAGATTCTGTCTTCGCTGCCGCGGTATTGATGGGGATGCTTACCACGTGAGGGAGAAAGACGGTTCCGAGCGAGCGGTCTCAGAAGGTGGAGGGTTGTTGTCATTGCGATGCAGCGGCGTTGATGTTGGCGGGCTGTCTGTTGTGTGTTGCCTCGGGCGTACAGAAGTGTCGGCAGCGCTCGTGAATGTGCCAGTACCAGGCAGCCTGACCGATGCAAAGACTGATTTGCGAAGTGGTGGTCAGCACCTCCCAGGCGGAAGAAGGTGGAGAGTTGGCTTGGGTTTGTTGTTGTATTACGGACCACGGCTATCATAGATGCAAAGGGCGAGCAACGTCTAGGTCAAGGGAACATCATGTGCGCAAGGCGCCGCAAGCGAGGCGGAGGTCTGTGTGGCGTCGACCAACACCAATCAGGCACTTCTCGCTTTCACTCCTATCCCAAACCGCACTCCTTCCTGTGATTTACTTCACTGCCGACCTGATCATCACCGAGAATCACTCTGTGTCTCACATCTCCCTGCCCGAGCCGCTGGCACTTTCACGGACCCGAGGGTGTGCCGGCGGAAAATAATGGCCAGTTAGCACAATTTGCAATTCAATCGGACGGACCCTGGACTGCCCTGCCGCAAGGTTATCTTTAACAAAGGGCTAAGAGCGATACCACAATGAGTCGGCTAGCTCCTAATCAGTCCCGCAAATCCTTTGGCGACGACGATGACCAGCAGGCGCCTTTTCTTGAATCTGGACGTGCCAGCCAAGAAGATGATATCGAACTCGAAGAACTCGAAGCAGATCTTGGCGGCGAGCGGACTCCCGTATCCCACTACGGAACCTATGATGGAAGTTACGACCAACCCCCACCACGTAAGAAGGTGTCATTCTGGCTAATTGGACTCACGCTTGCAATATGCGTGCTGGGATTTGTTATCAATACCGAAGCAACCGCCTATGTTGAGGATGAATTGGGCTGGAAGAAACCCTTTGCAACCATGTACATCACCCATTCGTCACTGGCGTTACCCTGGATACTTCACATGGCCTACCTACGATGGAAAGACAGGAAGACTCCCTACATACAATGGGTCCGGGACTACAACAACCAGCTGCGAGGTTCCATTGCTGGAATCGATGCATATGCCACTTCAGGTCCGAAGCTGATATTCAAGCGCCAAGGCCAACAAGGAGGCCCTCTGGATTATCTTGCTGGGTCAATGGCTGTCGTTACCGTCGCCCTCACTGTCTCTGGCATGTCATGGTTTACATCTTTGTCTCTCACAACACCTGCAGACCTGACAGCCATCTACAACTGCAGCACTTTCTTCGCGGCTGCATTTGCCGTCCCCATACTAAGGGAGAAGCTCGGCTGGATCACAATTGCTGCAGTGGCCATCTCCATCGTTGGAACGTTCACGATTGCATATGGAGACACAACGACAGACCATGCAGAGTCAGCGATCGGAGCGTCACGGCTTCTTGGGAACATTATTGCATGCGTAGGAGCGTTGGCATTTGGGCTCTACGAAGTGCTGTTCAAAAAATTTGCATGTTCTTCACGACCGGACTCGCAGGGGAGCAGCCTACCACTTACAATTGCGGCAAGTGCAATGACTGGATTCTACACATTTTTCATACTATGGGTGCCTTTGATACCTTTGCACATTTTGGGATGGGAAATCTTCACAATCCCAAGCGCGTACGAGATTCTATGGATCATTATAGCGGTTCTGGCAGGCTCTGGTGAGTTCCTCATACGTCCTCGACATTGACCTCGTACTGACAATCTTTCGCAGTCTCCCTGACTCTCCTCGCTATCCTCGTAGTCTGGACCGATCCAGTCTTCGGTTCCATGGCAAATGTCTTGTCCGTGTTCTTCGTTGCTCTGGCCGACTGGCTCGCGTGGGGCATCGCACCTTCGTTCCCAACCTACATCGGCGGCGCCCTGATATTCGTTGCCTTTGGCATGCTTGGATATGATACATTAGGTGAGAAGAAGCACTAAGATGCTGTCCTTGGCTGGGTAGCTGTACTACTAGATGTATAGATACAACCTAATCGACAGACCACTATTCCATCAAACCAAACACCATCTTCAGTATCTGCCTCCAGAAGAAGGCACTGCCGTTCAGCCACAGCGATGCACAGGGTCCATGGCAGATCAAACTCAATTCATCCTTTTCGTTCCCGAAACGACTGTTTTTGCGTTCTGGGCACCGCATACCATGAATCAGTTCCTATATTACATGCATGAGATCTCCGACGCCAAGCGTGATATTCGAGTCCCTCTGCAGTGTCGATGCTGCGGGGTCAGTCCAAATAACTTGCTTGACGGAGATGAATTTCTTTTGTCAATCCGGAATGACAAGGCGCGCCTCGTTTGCGCTGCCTTCACGAATTCCCAGCTCTCTCCTGGACTGGGAAATGATTCCGAGCGACATGCACCTTCTCTCACTGCATCCACACCCGATCAAGAGTCCCGAGAAGCGGCCTCTGATTCTGCAGCACACTTTCAACCAAAGCCCACTCAACCACTCTCATCTGGATAACCGTATTGGCCATCCCTCCAATCACAATCTGTTTCTGAGCACCGGTACCAGTAAAGCCAAGTTTCCAAACATCCTGCGGCGTTGGCAGAAGTGTCGGAACTTTCTGCATGTGATACTGCCGCATCCACTCCATAAGATTATCCCAATTCGGAGTACGATCTAGTATAATCGGTCGTAGATTTATCTTCTTGTTAAGTCCACTGCCCATACCCCTGAATTCTTTGGCCACGTGTATGAACTTGAGCATGTTGTCGACGCTATACCGTGGCATATCGACTTCGAAGACGTTTTCGAAGTAGAAGATCGAGTTTGCTTCTCGACGAATGTGGCGAGAGACTGACGCAGCTAGAGCGGGACGGTCGTAGCCAGTTGAGGAGATGGTAATTTTTGAGCCCTCTTCTTTGACGAGGACGAGACGATAGATTTTGTTCTTGATTTCGCCGGGGAGGCCGAGGAAGAGGGAGGTTTTGTTAGGTGGTGGGGTCTCTGCTGGATGGGTCGTCATGATTGATAGGCCCGCTGTGGTAGTGCAAACATGAGAGAAGATGGAATTAAGGGAAAGATGTTGGAGTTTTAAAACTTGCGGAGGGTGATCTGCTGGTGAGCAAGTGAATATACATGACATTCACAAGACGACAGGGTCAGACAGCGGTACATGGGAGAAGACAAATGGCTGTGAAAAGCCCTTTGACTAGGAAGAACAAAGGCATTGTTGTGATCGCTGACTGAGTTAGTCGCCTGGTTCTGTAAAGAGAGCGGTGATGCAGGACGTTCGAGGTGAAGTAAAAAGGAGGATACAGTGATGCTCGCAGACAGTACCGACCACGAAGCCTTTCGTTAAGAGAGTCAGAGGATGTAAGGGATTCCTGTCAGCGGTCTTCAGTCACGAATTCTCCCTTTTACTTTTTATGTGCACGTTACAAACACACACGGCACCAGTCACAATCATGACGGGAGGATTCGGCATATATAAGATTTTCAATGAGTGATAGCTGTGGTGGATATGTTGTTGTAGTGGGTGTGAGGTAGGAGGGGAGGTGAGAAGTCGGAAGTCAAATGATCTGGAGAATGGAAAGCGTTTGTCTAGTCAACCACAAGCTCGCCCGTATGCTGATGGTCAGCAGAGGGACGCCTTCCATGTAATGAGTCTTGGTGCAAAGTTACCAATAGTGCACGCTACCGAAATCTCTATCAACGCCGAAGCCAACCTGCAACCAGAGCTACAGCAAAATGTAGTCAGTGACTGTCGGGTACTCTCCTCGGTAGATAGTGAAGTCCAGGTCTTGAAGAACATCGTCGGTGCCGCGGAGAGCGCCTTCGTACGTCTCGTGCAACGGTCCTGCAGTAGGATCCTGCATAATTTGTCTGTACGCAAGCTGCTCTGTAGGCCTTAGACCGAACAAGGTGCCGAGATCTGCTGAGAGAGCTTATGTGATGGCCGCCTGGGATGCTTCGTCTTCAATGAGTTGCCAAGAGTTGCGATTCTCATCTTCGTCGTTTTGGAGAAGCCACTGGATGTAGAGCTGTGCTGTGACAAGTTGATCGACTTCGTCGTCCCTAGCAGACGGTGTAGGCAGGCGCTGGTCGTTTGCCGCTTCAGCGTTCGCATCATCCTCCATCTGTGCCTGAGTAGGCTCGGATGACCGCGCCTTGCGATTCTCACGGCGGAGGGTGTGTGGTGAAGGTGCTCCTCGCTTTCGTGCGATCTCGATTGCTTGAGTTGATCGCATGCGATGATAGACGCTTGCTGTGCTGGTGGGTACACGAGGGAGGATGCCGTTCAAAGCATTGTTGATCTGAAGTCTGTTCGCAACTGTTGCTGTGGTTGAGTTGTAACTTGTACCTCACACCTCACATCCTACAACGCGAGTGCAGCTCGTCCCCTGTCATCAGTGTATAGTCCTCAGAGGCCTGCGTCGGCTGTCGAATTCCAAACGAAGCATCTTCTGAATTCATTGCGACTGAGTTGCGAATAGCAAGGAAACTGGGTCCTTCCCGAGCAAACGAGGACATTCAAACGTCTCCCGCATCGTTCGGCGACAATTCTTCGCCTCGTTCAGCGAACATCCTTTTCCCCCTCCAGCGATCATCTCTCGCCTCGTTCTGCGATCGTCTCTCAGCATCTTCTTCAATCGTATCCCGTCTCGTTTGTCGAGCTCTCTCCTCGTTCAGCGCCTCTCATTTCCCGTGGTCCGACGACGCATCTTCCACCAACTCGCCCCATCTCTTTCTTGGTCCGCCATCATGGCCAGTCAACTCGCGGACCAGGAGAAGCAGGAGAAGCAGGACCAGGAGGACCAGGACCGTCAAGAGGAAGCCAATAGCCTGAAAGCGATAGCCGCCGACTGGGACGGCGATCTGGATGACCTTAGGTCTATGGTTGACCACATTACCGACTTGTTCAACGATCGCGAGGCAACGGAAACAATTAAAGAAGTCTGCTATAACCTGCGATCCCACCCGAGCCTGCCACATCTTTACTTCGTGGAGCTTGCGATTCCCCTTGCTCGTCTATCCCTTGAAGATGGCGACTGGGATGCAGGTGTCAATCTGGCCGATTCCGCCAATGAGAAGCTTGAATGGATCGAGTCCACCTCCGAGATGATCTATGGGATTGATGATACCGATGTGCGTATAATTGGCCTTCGCGAGGAGCTGGACGACATCTTCCATGACATCTACGTCTATAATCGCGATGTCAAACGTGAAGACAGCGAGCAGAAGACTGCACCAGCGGAAGCCGAGGACAAGACTGCGTTGGCGGAGGCCGAGGAGACCGAAGGCAAGATTGCGTCTGCAAAGGATGAGAAGACTGCGCCAGCGGAGGCTAAGGAGAAGGAAGACAAGACTGCAGAGGATGAGACTGCGCCAGCATAGGTCAAGCAGGCGAACACAGGCAAAGAGAACGGCGAAGACGGATATGGCGAGTCCAATGGTGCGAAGCGCGAGCTCAAGGTAAGTTTTCAAATCTCTGACCACGCACGCTTCTTCCATATGTTGTACAGCATGCTCGTCCATTCAGTCATCCACTGTTGCGGACCTTGTTGCTAAAAGGAAATAGATATCTCGGAAGCTGCCAAGCGGTCTACGCCGCAGATTCGGTAATGCTCTCTTCCAGAGTGCTGCTAGCGGTGGTCGCCCGTCTGTTCCAAAGGCCATGATGAAGCAAGCAGTTCAGGGCCTTCGCAATGCGCTAAGCGGCCAGAGTGGCAAGTCGAAGTGAAGTAATTGGGTAGCATGAGCATGAGCGGGAGCGGTACCGTGCGAGGACACATCTGGAGTTGCCAATTTGGCATGCCAAGTCACGTGGAGCGGCTTATCGGAGACTCGGGAGAAGGCTGGAGCAGGAAGTATAGGAGGATCGAGGCTGGGTAACACTAATTATCGTTGTCCTGTTCTCTTTCTTCTCATGAAGCCAAATCTGCCAAGTAAGTCCTTAAGACCAGCTAAGTTGTAGTCTCGTGAGATGAATCCATGGGTACGGTCCGGACGATGAGTCCAAGTCGATTTCATGAGCGTACTTCGTTCCACTGGCCTCTCATGCACCCTCTTCCATCCACCTCGCATCCACCATGCGGCCGAAAATGGGTCTCTGGTCCTCCAAAATCTGCTTGACGACCTCCCATTCCATTTCCCTCAGCCTCACCACTGTCCGCGCCATCTGGCTGATCGCAGTCGTTAGTGGGCTATCTATGCCCCTCTCCAGAAAGTAGTGAGGGCCGTATTGAAATGTTGTGATCTCGCCGCTGTGCATCACACGCATCCATTCAACCACATTGCCCCAATGAGGAGCGGCTCTACCGCTGACCTTTGCATCAGGAATGGTCATGACACCTTGCAATGGTTCGTCTTGGTCTCGAGTCTGGAGGTCGAGGCCGCGGATGGTGGAGTTGAATTTGACAAAGGTGGCGATGTTGAAGTTGGGAAGGTCGACGTGGAAGCAGTTCTCGAGGTAGTAGATCTTGATGCTTTCGGAACGGATCTGCTGGGATGTAGCAAGGAGCCCGCTGCGAGAGTAGCCTGACTCGAAGACTTTGATGCCGTTTTCTTGGGCTAGGGCGAGGCGGTAGATCTCGTTCCTGAGCTCTGCAGGGAGGCGAAGGAAGTTCGGGCGCTGTGATGTTGTGGAAGCCATTTTTGTTGGCTTTGGATAGATAATCAGTGCTGTCAGCTTGTCTGTCAATGCCGTTGGAAAGTGGATGATGAAATAGATGCTGAGAAGGTCGAGATATATGTATGCTGCTTGCGCACGGGCCGTTACGTTGGCATGGCAGCATTCTGAGTGAATATGGTTTCTTCAAGCCCAAGTCTCGCCGCCATGCATGTGACATGTCGGATGTGGGATGAGCATGTGCAAATAGAGCCGCTTTTATTCACAATGTCAATTGCGTTCCTGTCGGTATCATGGTACGCAGCCCCTGCCGAGTATGTATGGCAAGAACGCCATCTTGGAGAGTTATAACTCGTGCAAAGCGTGAGACTCTGCCCACGCTAACATGGTGTGATCGAGATCATGTAGCGACTTGTTGGCGACTCGTTGCATGTGCTACTTCCTCATGCTTGCACCAAATGGAGTGGTAATGCTTCACGAAATTAGTGAATGTTCGCTCTTTCCTCACCTCGCTCTGGAAAGGCAGTAAATCGTGAGTGTTGTGTATAGGTCTGAGATGATTCCATGAAGCTCAGGTAGCTTGCCAATGGACATGATGTTCCAGGTGCATGTGCATGTGCATGTGCGCTTTGTCAAAGAGCAGCCGATGAGGTTGAAGGGGCGGACCTGTCGAGCAGAGTAAGATCAAGCACGGTGGTCTGGCTTTCAGGCCTTGTCTTGGCCTGACAAAGAACAAGGTAGACTCAGATGTCCGAACAGAAGAGCAAGCACAAGAACATGGTCCTGGACATGATGTTGCAAGAGGATGGAGTATGTTCCTGTTTGCCAAGAACTCAGAGTCGCTTAGAATGGCGAGAGATGTCAGCCAATCGAGAGTGCCACGCGCCTGAAAGTGGGGCGCCCAGGGTCCTCGTTGCTTTCGATATCGCCTCCACGGTCTGGATGCCATTCGATAATAATGTGTGAAGCTCTTCTTACTTCCTTCACTGGGCGTTAATTGCATAGATACCGACAATCTTCAGCCAAGATGTCGGCCTCAGTCACTACCGCCACTGTACAGAAGGCTCCGGCCACGATGCGAGGCAACAGCAAGAGCGACAGCACCGAGACAGAGCAGGCCTCGTCGGGTTCAAGCACTCAGAGCAGCATCAACTCCAGCGATTTCTTTTGGGCATACACCGAAGAGCCTCACAAGACGAGGAGACAAGCCATTATCAAGGCACACCCCGAGGTGCTGAAGCTCTGTGGCCCCGAACCATTGACCATTCCACTCGTCCTCGCAGTGGTCAGCCTCCAGATCTTCTGCGCATACGCCTTGCGAAACACTCCAGTCTTCTCTTGGCCCTTCGTTCTCACTGCGTATGTGATCGGAGCCACCGCCAACCAAAATCTCTTCCTCGCCATCCACGAGATCTCTCACAATCTCGCCTTCAAATCGCCGCTCGCCAACAGACTCTTCGCGGTCGTTGCCAACCTCCCAATCGGCATTCCCTACTCGGCCTCCTTCCGACCATACCACTTGACACATCACAAGAGCTTGGGAGTTGATGGCTTGGACACAGATCTGCCAACCGCCCTCGAGGCGTGGTTCTTGGACTCGGTTGCGGGCAAGGCATTCTTCGCCACCTTCCAAATCCTGTTCTACGCATTGCGACCCATGATGGTATATCAGCTGCCATTGACCAAGATTCACGCTTTCAATGTGGCAGCACAGCTGTTCTTTGACTACCTGGTTATTCAAAACTTTGGTGGCAAGGCCATGGCATACTTCATCATGAGTTCTTTCCTCGCAGGCTCGCTCCACCCTTGCGCCGGGCACTTTATTGCAGAGCACTACGTCTTCTCGCAACACATCCGTAATCTCGAGGCGAAGTCATCCGAAGCCGCAAAGCATGCACCGCCGCCAGAAACCTACTCATACTATGGTATTCTCAACCTGGTCACCTACAATGTTGGTCTCCACAACGAGCATCATGACTTCCCAGCTATCCCGTGGACTCGGCTATGGAAGCTCAATCAAATTGCCAACGAGTTTTACAAAGATCTGCCTTGCCATTACAGCTGGTCAGGTGTCATTTGGCAATTCATCATGGATAAAGAGGTTGGCCTCTGGTGCAGAGTCAAGCGCAAGGAGGGAGGCAGAATGGTTGGCGGTGGTGACAACACCAAGAAGGAGAGCCATAAGCAGCCAGTAAGCATAGTGGCTAATTGAAGATACGACGCCCAAATGGCAAATCAAGTCATGCAATGCACATTGGTCATACCGTTCAACTTTCAATCACAGCACCGGCACCAGGCCTCATGCTCAATTGTCGTGAGGCATGACGACTCTGATACTCTAATCAGCCAAAACCTCTCAGCAAAGTTAAGCACACGACAGATTGAATCATCAGGCTTCTCGTCGTGTGTGGCCTTGCTGCCTTGGTCGGTGGTCCTACAGGCGCATCGGAGAAAACTCACGATTATTGCGCGTGACACCGCCCATGAAGCTGCTCATATTCCGTCGGCACAGTCGTCGAAAGAGAGCCGAGTCCACAGAAGAGCACGAGAGCGTGGTCTATCAGACCTGGTTTGACTTCCCACCGAACCATACACCTTTATCAATGTGGGTCATCCATCCCCGGTGGTACCAGCTACTTCCGCCAAGACCCAGAACCAAAGCAAGATATATAGGTCCAAATATTCTGAGGATTCCCATCGCGCGAAGCCTTGATGCCTTGGGTCGGGTGGCTCAACTGGAAATGCCAAGGCAAATGATGGGCTTCTCGTCGCGTGAAGGCTTGGGTTCGATCTGGGTTGGTTGTGCACAAAAATCATTGATAACGTGGCAACTTCTCGGGCCAACCTGACTTCACGTCGCGTGACCTTAAAATTAAGATATTAATAATAATAAATAAAGACCAGGAGAGTTCAAGACGAGGAAGAGTAAAGACAAGAGAAATAGTAAAGATGAGGAAAAGTAAAAGACAAAAGGACAGGTCTGATCAACTTTGTCCTTTCGCTTCCTGCTATAGTGCACTGTTCCGCGGCAGTGTACTGTAGCAGTTCGTTTTGCTGGTGGAAAGTTATCATATTTTTTACGAGGTGGCTGGGCGTTCGAATCCCGCAGCTTGCTTTTTCTGGCACACTTGGTCGTGAGACTCTGATCCAGCTGATTCCATGCATGTCTGCATTTTTATTTTGCCGGTCTACTCGTTGACTATAGCATACTATGTGCGCGGTATCCATCTTCCAAGCGCTTGTACGAGCATCTATATCGTATATCGATAACTGGGCGACACTTGCCATCTAGCAGCAACGCTCTGTGCCTCTGCACAGTCCGGTGCGCCCGTGCGATCCAATCTACAATTCCTCGCCCTCAGCACGAAATGGAGCGTCGTAGCTAAGATAATGCAAAGACCTGAGAAAGCAACATTCGCGACATTCGCTTGCCAATATCTCGGTCCTTTCGCAGCTGGATAGAAATAGCTGGCATAGATTGCAGCGAGATTGGATCCCGCGTTGACGACCGCATAAGCCACAGCACGCTTCGATGATGGTCGAGGAAGCGACGTGCTCACCCATGAGAGGATACAGCCGAAAGAACCATACACGCTCATCATCATGAATGTGGCGATATATCGTGCTGCTGTTTGCAGAGTCGTTGCTGAAATGATGAACCCAACAGAGCAGAAGATCTGTGGCCATACGACATGCAACCATCGTTCATTTGTGTGGTCTGAATGCCAAGAATTTGCGATACCGAGCATCGCCGCAAATACGTACGGTGGAGCGCTGAGCAGGAGCGTGGTTGTCTGACCATATCCAAGAGTAGCGACGATCGTGGGAAAGAAATTGGTGAATGCGGCCGCAGTATTGAGACCGAGCTGCATGAACCAGACAATGTACAGCACTGGATCAGCGAATGCCATTTTCAGTCCTTCAAACGCGCCTGTCGAGTCGTGTTTGTCCTCCTCGTTGGCGTCCTCTGCTAGACGAAGCATGGCCAGTCTACGCTCGGCATCGGAAAGCCATTTGGTGTTGGCTGGATAATTGGGAAGCATGAACATGGCGACCACAGCGACCGGGATAGTTACAACACCTTCGATGATGAACTGGGAAGGGACGTCAGTCGAATTCTCACAGCTTCTAGTTCGAAGCAAATCTTGTTCTCACCAGCCACCTCCACGCCGGCAACCCAGCTGCTCCATCCATTCCACTCATGATACTGGCTCCAAGTAGCCCACCAAACGCTCCAGCCATTTGGCCCGCGGCATATAAGATGGAGATTCTAGCCGCTAGCTCTCGTTTCGTGTACCAGGATGAGAATAGAAAGAGCGCGCCTGGGAAGAATGGGCCTATGCATTGCATGTCAGTGGAAAAGCAAATCGTACGAAACGAGAACTTTCTCACCTTCTACGAATCCCAAAAGCATTCGCAAAGCCAACAAGCCGTAATAATCCTGCACAGCTCCAGTGCAGGTACTGACAGTCGCCCAAAAACACATGACTGCAGGTAAGAACAAGCATGGACGTACTTTATCCAAGATCATGTTCGTGGGGATCTGAGTTAGGATGTAGCCGACGAAGAACAAGCCTTTTGCTTGTCAGATGCAAAATCCGAGCTGCTCCCACGATACTTACTAATCACAGTATTATACTGCTCATCGTGCAATCCAGTATCTTCTTCCAACGTTCCAAGGCGAGCTGTGGCGATGTTGTTGCGGTCGAGATAATTGAGGACGTCTGAACGCTGAGTCAATTGACAATTACTAGTCTTCAGCGAATGGGTCGTGACTGACAGATGAGCATCATCAATGGCATAAGTCGCATATCGACTTTCCGAAGCAATCGTTTCTCAAGGACGACTCGGGAAGTACCGATGTCGAAGTTCAAGTCATCATCCACATGTTCGACCTTTAAGGACCCAATGGCATTGTCTTTTTCAGAATCTAGCATCTTGTGCCCCTTGTTTGGATGAGTGCTGCGGTTGAATTCAGTCGATATTGAGTTCAATAACTTCGCCTCTGGCTTAGGAGGTACTGGAAACAAGGGGAAGATAGTCGAAGCAAGTGGAAATGGTGTGCAGCCGTATAGCCTATTCCGTTGGAAGCTTCACGTGGAGGCATGGTGCTACAGCTTTTTAGATATTGTGGAGCCCCGGATGCGGAGACAACAATAAGTCCCACTTAAGCACGTACAACCTGGATGCGCTTTTCCGCAGAGGTCACGCTGTATTGCCTTGCAGATCATCCCGAAGAACTAGCCTCCCACTACTCGAAAGGACTTAGAGAGCAGTCGCAGCAGCTACAGTAGCAGTCTTCGTCGGATCTTTTTCGACATGATTCGACACTCCATTTTCCGCCGGCTCTACCTTTCCACCCATATTTCCACTCTTCGATACTTTCGAAGGGATCATAAATCCAGCAAAGAAACGATTGATAGCCTCTACATCATCCATCGGCCCAACATAGCTCACGTACTGGTCCGGCCTCAAGATGACTGCACATCCTTTGTCTCTATCAATTCCAAAAGTCTCATAGATCTTCCCATGTCCTTCATGATAAGACTCTTCATCAACATAGATCTTGCCATAGTCCCAGCCATCAATTTCATCAAAAGGTCGAAAAACAGGATGAAAATCAAATATCGTCGTGGTTGCGCGAGGTGCGCAATGAACGATTAAGACCTCAAAGACCTCATCGTATCGCGCGTTGGGAGGCGTATACTGTCTTAGAAAGGAGTCTGTGCGGTCAATAGCTATGCCTACAGCTTCGAATCGATCCCGCTGCGATTGGCCGGAAATATCTCCAGAAAAGAATACGACGCGCCAACGACCATTGCTGGGAAGGAGTTCTTGAAGATGCCAAGGTCGAGCATCGGATTGATTCAAGATCTTGACGCTGGGTATGCGCTGTCCGACTGGAATTCCTGGAGCCAGATCTTGATCTGAGTGGACTTGGTATTCGCCAGCGACGGAGACGTCGGTTCCATCACCTTGGTCTGAGGTGTCACCAGACTTGGCGACGATGATGCTGGCGCCGTAGTCGACGGCTGTGGAGGTGGTATTAGATACGAGTGGTCACGTAAGATGTTGGAGCGAGTGCTTACCGATACCACTTGCAAACATGTTTCCTTTCACAAACGCGTCCTTGAATTCATCCATGCTGATTCCTTCAGCATCCATGACGTCCTTTGCAGGTCTGCCGGAGAAGAGTCTTGAGAAACGGTGATCGAACTCAATTAGATCTTGCGCTATGCGCCGTCTTTCCGATTGGTAGGTTTTCAGAATTGCTCGAGATGATATACCTTTGACGACGCTGGCGACTTTCCATGCCAAGTTGAAAGCTAGAACACAGCCGATCAGAGGTCATCACATCAACGTAAGAGAGCGATCCAGCACTCACTATCTTGCATGCTAACATTCATGCCTTGTCCAGCTTTTGGACTATGAGTATGAACAGCTGTTGAATGTAGGGTCAGCACATTGCGAAAGAAGGTAGCATCATTGCAATCATACCGTCGCCAGCAAGGAACACTCTCTCGTGAGCAGAGAATTTTGTTCCAACCCGCTGTCCGATTTGATAAGCAGTCCACTGCAGTGATGAAGTCAGCATCGTCCAAATTTCTTGGAGGCCTTTCCCGGCTTCTACTCACCCAGTCAAGTTTTCTATATGTAATCTTGTAAGGTGCCATGATCCTCTGAGCGGATGCCAAGATGGTCTCAGGTGTAATCTTTGATCTGTCTGCTTTCGCTGCTCCACCTTCGGCAGCATTCTCAGTGGTCGTAAGTTGAATGTACAATCTCACCAACTTGCTCTCCCTAGGTATTACCATGACACTGCCACTGGAGGCGGAATGAATAGCACAACGCATGCGGATATCGGGAAAGTCAGTGATAGGCACTATATCGAGAACACCCCAGATGTAGTCGGTAGATTCTCCTTCAAGAGTGAAGCCCAGTTGTCTTCGTACCCATGAGTGAGCTCCATCCGCTCCGAGCAGATATTTAGCTTTGATGATTTCTTCGGTATTAGCTCTGCTGTCCAGCTTCGCTCGTTCGATTAGCTCTTGGGTATCATCTGCGGAGAGATTGCTTCGAAACAAGCCGTCTTGCACAGCCTGACCATTGGACGATGTTGCAGTCTGGTCAGGAGTAGACTCTTTCTCGGAAAGATAACGAACGCGGACCGAGATGGGATAGGCGTCAGAATCTTCCACCAGTGACTCGTCAATGTGAAGCTCAGTAGGTAGGATGCCTCGCTCAACAGGATTGCCGCCACATATTTGCATCGTGTCCAGGAAGAAGCGTTCTATGCGACCTTGATGGAGTACAACTTGCTGGAAGCGCGAGATCCCAACCAACGTGTCTGGAATCCGGTCGCTGAGGCGAATTATGCCATTTTCATCTGGGTTCCAAAGACGAATCTCAAGCATATGATTAGACTCTCGCCAAGCTCTGTGGCCAAAGCCTAGAGAGTCGAATATTTCAAGGGTACGGCATTGGAGACCTGGACAGTGACTTGACGTCAGTAGCATATGTAGACAGAAGAGACGACTCTTGACTTGCCATCTGCCTGGCCATTGAAGATCTTGGTCCCACGCTTGTCAACAATTCGAGTTTCAATCCCACATTTGGCCAAGGAAGTGGCCATCATCAATCCCGCAGGACCAGCTCCCACGATGAGGACATCGGTATGGCTTACGGGCACATCCGCAGCAGGCATGTTGGCAGGGTGGAGGTTTGCCAGAGGCTGATAACGAGAGGAAATTGATGGTGAGAATTGCTTTAGTGGCGGTTCAGATACTCTAGTAATGAGCTTTACAGCATTGGTGCGGAGTAGAAGTTCATTTCGAAGCTCTGCTCATGCATGAAACAGAGCTGAATGCTTATCCGAGCGTTCTTGCCGGCAGGTCGTGCAGAACCCCACAAGCCCTTTGGCCGGCAGAATGCAGGAACCGTGCTATGAGCGTATGACGAGCATCGTATATGAATAACCCCTGGTCAGCATCCGGTCGGCTCATCGGGACCCGGCTCTAGATTTGCTGCTGGTATGGGAGAAGGAAAGGGTAGCAGGAAAATGTCATGGAGGAAGTGCGTTTGCAAATGGAGCTATGAACCCATGCTCCAATGACTCAAGCATGGGAAAATCTCCAGCCAGGCTTTGATGCGATATTCCACTGCAGAGAGAATGCGAGAATGCTGAAGGAAGAGAAGTTGGAGAAGGCACGCCGCCGTGGTTGTCGTTCTGGCTCAAAGGCAATTCCCGGCTCCACTTTTCCTGCAAGGATCGATGGATCCACAGCCGACTTCACCTCTGCTTTCACGCTTCACATGCATCCTCCAGGAGTGTCCTTTCGTATGTTAAACACACTCAACGAGACAGTGCCAGCCCTCATGCAATCTCGCGAGAATGCTGGAGCACGAGCACGACTGCACGCCGTCGCAGCGATGCAGAATCGCGACGATCGCACGAAAATAATTCGCCGATGAACTCATCATACCAATCCTCCTAGATGTAGACAACAACCTCGAACGAGAGCAATGATGGAGCAAGAAAGAGAAAACTGAGTGCCATCGCACTCGGCCCAAGAGCCTTATGGGTATCTGGTGCGAGTCGCGCGGCTATCTTCAGCAAATCGTCATGACCTCCAAAGTACTCGGTGTGAACGATGCGCCTTGATCTGTTGCTCTGCGATCGCATGAGAGGATATCAAGACCAAGTGTTGCTGATGGCAAGTTGGGATATTATGGCCTGTGGTACAATGCTTTGCGGAGAATTGAGCATCAGAACAGCAACACCCAGAATTGAGAAGAGTTGAGATGAGACCAGACGCTTCCAGGATGCGCCATAGATGAAGGTTCGCGGTACGAATGTCATAGTGTCAATTCGAGGGACACTCCCAGAACATTGTGGCCCAAGAAAGCCTGGATCCGGCAAAGCCATTCGAGGACAAGAGTCGCGCGATGGCAGACGTGAAATTGCGGCTATCAATTCAGACCTGCGAATGCAATTGCGCCGCCTGCGGGAGCAGAGGAAAGCGCGTTGACTGCGTTATGGTTTCGACCGGCGGAATACTTGGTCTGATGGCTGAAGATGGGAATGCAGTTGCGATGCATGTTTGACCGGCCGAACGAATTTCGAAGACGGCCTGCACCATGTGGGTTCGTCAGAGCAAAAGGAGGGCGATTGAAATTCGTGGTGCGGGGTTCAATCAAAGTTGGGGCTGGCAGTTGAAAAGCTGAAAGTTGAAAGTTGAAAGTTGAAAGTTGAAAGTTGAAAAGTTGCAAGTTCAAAAGCTGAAAGTTCAAAAGTTCAAAAGTTGGAAAGTTGAACGCCTTGCACACGGGAAGCCTCCTGAGAACCTCGCAAGAAATCATGGTTCAAAGAGCAATGGGAGCGAAAGCATTCTGGATGCTTCATCGCAGCAATGGGAGATGGTGCAGTCATGTGCAAGAACATGGCTTCAAAAAGGGAACAGGCTGGGATCGAACGCAAGACTTCAGGTGGACCAACTTCGCAACCCAGCACTGCTACAACACGCAAGCAAAATAAAAAGTTGCGCTCCTCGTATGAAGGACTTAGAAGACTGCTATCATTTTTGACCGAAGGCTCAACCAGAGCGGAACTGGGGCATTTTTACGTGCATCGAACGATCTGATGAATTGAGTCAACGAAGGGAGAGCACCGGGAACGCTGGCCTCCTTTAGATAAGAACACGTGAGAAAGTTCGCGCACTTATACCCAACTTCAAGAAGCTCCGAACCTTAGCCCATTGGCTCGCAGGCCAGCAACCGTTGCTGGCCACATCGAACCTCTGTTTGTTGATCCCACCACAATAGTAATACAGCCGCTGTGACTCTGAGCTGCGTCCATCAAGAGTCCATGAGCAGCGGCAGCCTACAGCCAGCGGATCAGTGCAATGATGGCTCCAGGAGCATGCCATGGTGCTGCTTTCTGCGCCCATTGTGCACAGAGTTCGCCATGCGCGCGCGGCGACATCAATGGCACATGCCACAGGTAGGTCACCCTCACATGCGTGGTCCGAAGTGAGGGCATCTTTCAGAAGCACTCTTGCGACGCGCCAAAGCACGACAGCGACCTTTCATATCTTTTCCTCTCGCACCATCACCAGCTCCTTCTCAACCCGGTATCAAAATTCAGCTTCATCACTCGCAAACGATATAGCTTAGGACTCTGTTTCCGCAGACCACGCGCCATGATCACTTCTCAGAGCCATCGCGAAGGCGCAGGTTCGACTATGGGCCATCCGCGGTCGTCTCAACAGCCACAAATGCATACCATCTTCGCCGCAATCTGCCAGCATCCGATCCGTTTCTCTTCAGACCTCCCGAAGTCCGCCAGCAATCTCGATTCCGATGTACCATACTGCAGCAGCTGCCTCAAGCGAAGCACTCAGCATGGGCCTACTGCGCCCCAGCGCGTGCTTCAGCTTTGCCAATTGCAGCGGGCTACACAATGGAGATCTGATTTTGACCTTCGCCAACCCCAACCAGAGCAAGGATCTTCGAAGCAACCCTATGGTCTGCGTATACGTGGGGCCTCAGAGCATCCGGGATGGTTTGGTCTGGCGGGAACATTCGGTAGGAGAATACGCGTACAATTCGATGAACAAAACCATCGGCCAGAGGACGAATACCGCAGAGATTCTTGCTTCGATCGCTCGCACCTCGAATACGAGGCTGGACGATGGGCAGATAAGTCAGGAGAAGGATACATTAATACGTCGGATCCATACGAGGATGCTCCGGAATTGGACGAGAACTCCTTCGAGGAAGACTACGAGATGGCCGGCAATGAGAAAAATGAAGAGGACGACGATGGCGAGTACGACAACTTGTCCATTGAAGAGCTGACTGCGCGAGAGAGGATGCTCAGGGCCAAGATCGCGTAGTTCAAGAGAATGGAGCAAGAGATTCAAGAGCAGGAAGATGATTAGCAGGGTGCAGGTGACAAATCCTCGCTTTTGGCTCTGCTTGAGATATGGAGAGCTTGGATCATGAACTTGGAAAGGTGGTATAGATTGGGGTGGTGCTCGAGAGAGCGCAGTAATCGGTAGTGAACGAAGCGGACCATACATGGGCAAAGAGAACTCCGTGGATCAGTCGAGTAAGTACGGAGGTTGCGGCCATGCTTCTAGAACATACGATGCGCATCTCACGCGTTGAGTTCACTTTCATGACCTATCACACAATCTCCACTTTTTCTCTACTTTCTATCAGCAGTAGTAGGGCGCAGTCACCGCTTGTGAGAACGCGAGAGACAAGAGTGTAGAAGCGCATCCAGGAAGCAAGTAATCATCAATTCAAAGTGAAAGTCTATTCGTAACTCCATACCATGCTCCACGTTCACGTATGCTCATCATATATAAAGGTCCCTTGTGTGCCCATACTTCAAGTAGGTACCATGCCGATCGCAGCATCTCAAAAGCTCGCGAAACATCCAACCAACGCCACCCATCCCTTCATAAATCTATTCATGGCCAGTGCTCATCTCACTCGCAATCTTCTCATACCAAATCCCATGCCCATCCCAATCAACCCTCCTTACTCGTTCCAAAGTATCAACAATCGTGGCCACATGCGGCACGAATTCTGCCATACCGCTGCCAGCCAATTTCTCGCTCGCTGATGCACTCGCTCGGACTCTATCGGCCGAACTTGTGGCCAGGAGCCGACTCAAAATGTGGCTCTTCAATCGCTGGAAAAGAACCTTTAAAACAGGATCTGTGAAATGAGAGCTCCCGTTGGCGGCCTGCGCGAAGAATTTTCGAATGGTGCTCGCGACCGCTTGTTTAGTAGAGTCGGGCATGTTATGGGCAGTCTCCAAGATGGAGAAAGCCTTTTGAGCAGTCGTCGGCTCCTCGGACGTCTCATAGGGTTCGTTACTGAGCAACGTCCACAACCGGTTGGCTTCGTTCTTCCATTGACTTCTCGTGTCGCGTTTGAGAAGGTTCTTGGTCGTAAGGAAGATGGCTCCGATGACCGCAATGCGAGTGGCTT
The DNA here is from genome assembly GCA_012978405.1 of Pseudocercospora macadamiae. NCBI lineage: Eukaryota > Fungi > Ascomycota > Dothideomycetes > Mycosphaerellales > Mycosphaerellaceae > Pseudocercospora > Pseudocercospora macadamiae. The sequence continues at coordinate 50,205 of WRNY01000031.1, forward strand.
TGTCATGGACTTTCCGCAGACGGTCTACATCAAGGTGTAAAGTCTCTGGCAAGAGCTTATTATCAATGTCGGCTTGCGAGATTGTGGATTCGACCAATGCATGCGTGTAGATGGTTTGTGGCGAAGGTCGATCCGCTAGGTTTCTGACACCCTCTGGGTCTCTTCGATCAGCTTCGGCATTAAGCGTATTCTGCGCTTGCTGCCACCACCGCCTCGTCTGAGTCAAAGTCACAGTGTGTGATTCGAGATCCTTCCCAAATATACGTTGCTCGTATCCAGCCGCCTCCTTGATGAGTGTTGGTGCAGCGTTCATGATCATGAAATTGGTGTAGTCCAGAGAGAGCGAGTCCACCATGCGCAAGAGGCTAAACAGTTTCTCGATCATGGTGCCAAGCTCGTCACCAGCCTCATCCGACCGCAGCTGCTCAGCCAACACCTTGACCTCCTGGTCACGGAAGGGAGCACAAAGTTTTGGCAAGACGTTTGCCATGAAGTTAAAGAAGCCAGAGTAGGAAAAGACTCCTTGTTGACACTGTCGGTTGATGTTCTCCAGATCCAAAGCTTCGGATATCATTGTGTACATGTTGTTGCCAGGCTTCAGCATTCGCAACAGCTTTTCGCGCACATTCTCCGCAGCGGATACGGTCCAAAGCGCGCTGTTGCCAGCTTCAAAGCCTGCCTTCATGCTCTCGCATATGCTCCGATACAAGTGATCGCGAAGCTCACCATGCTTATCCTCGAGCTTGTAGTCTTTGTCTATCGCAAGCTCGTGGGTTAGAACACGGTTGCTCGGCATACTCGTGAAGAGTTTGTTCAACTCTCCTGATCCGATGGGTGTAGTCGGCAGCGCGGCTTCCTCGACGGCCCTCTCAGAAGACGCGGCAGCCTCTGGAGTAATAGATTCAACACCGCGAGGTCTGACTTCTGCAGCCGGGCGTCGCTTTGGCCTTCGCCTGCGACTTTCACCGATGGCTTTCTTGATGAGTCGATCTGCCCGCTCGGGTCCAGCAAGTTTTCGAATCCTGCTCAAGAGCATGACCTGGTTGTCACGAATCCCCTCCCGGTAATCGCTTGCGACTTCGCCGCGGCTGTCGTCCTTGACGGTCTGCCAGATGGCATCTAGTTCAACAAAAGACGCGACCATGCCTTCGATCAGCACACTAGAATCTTGCAACCTCCATGCCGCAAAAGCTGAGGTGTATGCTGTGTACATTTGCGAAAGTGCCTCGAGCTGGACTGGATTGGCCGTGAAGTTATTCCAACGCCCCAGTCGAGCAATAGACATTTCGAATGTGCTGACGAGCTCAGTAGCCTTTGCGATCAAGTCGGATTCCTGGGCTCCAGTCTTGTTAATCAGCACAGATGTCGGGTGTCCAATGATCATGTACGCGCTGAGGAAAGTCCTGGTGTTCAAAGCAGCGTTAGCATCGTTCTCGTCTTGTAACCCGAGATGCGTTAGCATGGCGGTAGTGGCATCAATGACTGTCGTATCAGCAACGAAGGCGGTCATTTCTTCAAAGGTCGACTCCCGGAAGCGATCTGCAATCACGTAGCATTCTTTAAACGTTCTCACTGGCTTGCTGCGCAGATGAAGTCGCCAGGCGTGCTGTATGCGCTTGGCAGCAGTGCTCTCGTCCAGAAGCTTGACATCCTCGATCTCTTCGATCAGGGCCTCTTCTTCGATATCTGCAACTTCTTCCAATACCGCAAGCTTCTTCTCGGCACTGTCGGCGCGTCTTGCCCGGCGTGCTTGCAGATTACGCTGGTACTCAGCACGTCTCTTCTCAGCCTCTGCATGGCGCTCTTCCATCTCCATACGCACGCGCGTCTCCTCTGCCAACTTCCGCTCTTTCACTTGCTCGGCAATGCGCTTTGCGCGCGCGACTTCTTCGGCGCATGTTGCAGCGACCTTGGCCAGGTACTTCTCCTTGGCAACCTGAGCAGCAAGTGCGCGTTCTTCGCTGCTCGTGGTGCTGCCTCGTGGGGCGGCTTTGGCAAGGGCGGCGCGCAACCGTACTTGCTCTGCGTGCGCAGCTCGGTCTGCCAACCGAGCCTTTCGTGATTCAATGATCGATGCGCGACGGAGGTGTTGGGCAACATAAGTCGACTGACATCCTCCGTACGAGTTCCGGCGCGACGAGCGGCCAGACGTATGCGATTGCGCCGAGGACAACGAGTTGCGTCGCGAGGATGCGGCAGAGCTCTTACGCCTCTGATAGCGATAGAAACGAGCGGCGATGTGTGCAGGTGGTGCGTAGAAGGCAGTCTGTTGTGATGCATCGTCTGAGTCCATGTTTAGGCTCTCCTCCCACTCCGTAGTGATAACCTCATTCTGAGAGTCCTGTTGGTTGCCGGCCTGCGCCATGTTGGCATTCTGGTTCATAGGACGCGTAGGGGAGGATGCGATATAATAGCAGATGTCGAATGTGTTGCCTAGGTTGAAGGAGGTGCGAGTGGGCGGGATGATGACGCCTGCTGGCAAGCGAACCTGGGTATGTCTCACAGGGCACGATCTGATCTTGGAAGCTCGTAGATTGCTTACGAAAGCCGTTTAGCCACCACACTTCTCACTTGGCGACAATGGTATTTGTTGTTACGATCGCTTGTGATGTTTCCATCGTTTCTGTCACAGATGGATTCTTTGAGCGAGTTCACTATCGTTGATGTGGATGAAAGCGGCAACCTGCATTCCTCCTTCAACTCCGCGCCAAGTTATGTTGCACAGAAGCTTCGAGCCGGCGGCTGTCACATGCATCAGATCGACCAGCCAGCCACGTGCATTAAACCAGTCTAGCGTCATTACCATCTGAGACACATGCAAATGCCAGCCATGGCTAAATGGGAATAGCAATATCCGTTGACTGGTCGGCTATGTCTTGTTAGATCTGTTACGACGCTTTCGACGAAGCCCCCGACCAAATAAAAAGCAAAACAAGATTGTGACAATGTTGTAGCACGCAGGTAACTGAGGAAATTCAACACAACATCGGTAATAACATGGCCTACACAGGCCCTAGATCAAGTATCAACAAAACTGTGACTATGCTTCGTGAATCGTGTCCCCAGGAAGAGACTTCTCGTGCCGTATAACCAAAACATTCATGCCTGCTACCCAGCTGCGGCTCAACAGGAGCTTCACTTCTACGCAGTGGTAGTATCTCTGCTTGTGAACTGCCGTATCCTATGCTCTGAACAAACTTCATCGTAGAGCTGTTCTCATTGTTCCATGCTGCTTCTTCGCTTATGGGATAGCCTCGTACCCACCAGAGTTGTACTTTTGACGCTCGGAGAAGAGCCAGTAGATGATGATTCCAACAATTGGGAACAGGAAGACGAGCAAAGCCCAAAGAATCTTGTGGCTGACTGGGCGGCTGGACTTGAGGACCTCGACTGCGAACAAATTAGTATGAGACAATAGCCGGCATGGGAATGGACATGTTTCATACTCCAGACAATGATGTCCAAGATGAGCACAATGAAGCCAATGATACCGCCTCCAGTACCGTATTGCCAGGCATCGGCCTTCATGGTCGAGAGAGTCTCATCGGCAATTGGAGCAGCGAAGGTGAGTGCCGCAAGGCAGAGTTGAAGAAAGAGTTGCAGCATTTTGCTTATCGTCGTCGCTCTCCAGTAACCGGGTTCTTGGGTTCAATCTGCTCGATGGTGTGGAGGGTGTGTTTGAGGTGATGAAGAAGATGGTGTGGTAGGCAGCAGCAGTGAAGATAGCTAGGTCGAAGGATTGGAGGTAGAAGAAGCACAGCTCCGCACTGTGCAAGCACCGTTGCCGCTTTCATTCAAGTTGGCCTCGCGTGATCTCTGACGCAAACGATCGTCACTCGCGCGATGCTTTGGCTTTGGTACACCGCAGATAAGCGCCGTCGGAGTTCACTTGGACACACCACAACAACATCTCGGAGTTCCCCTATGTCGTGCTCACAATCTTGGCCAAATACTTACATAATAGCAGACACTCGAATAACATATCATGTGTAGAGGTAAAATCCTCTCGAGCGAGATCTAGGTCTCATGATACGAAATTCCGCTTCGAGGATGAAAATGAAGCAGAATACATATGGCTGGTCTCTGCATAAGATCTGCATATTGGTTATTGCCTCTTGGAGACTTGTCTACGTTGGCTGGACCGAAGCCGTAAACTGGAGAATTTGACACTACAGATGGCGTCTTTAGAATACTTCTCATGTTCAGCAGGTCAGATTGAAAAAACCCAGGCATGTTCCTACTAGAACATCAGAACCTGAGGTCGAGTGGGGCTGCAACCGAGATCCGATACGGCTGCATGAGACCTCTACCGCGTTGTCTCTATGCGACATGCTTGATGCGAGTCGAGCTTGTGAGTTATGAGATCGAGTTTGCGACTTCACGGACGATGTAAGCAGGCAACAAGAGACAACACTGCAGGAACTATGGCTCCTGACCTACAAACCATCATCCTCCAGTCCATTTCCCAGCATGCTGTATTGTTCAGCTACAATCAGCCTCATATATCCAATGCCTTCACTCTCCAGCAGTACCATGACCTACGAGAAGCATTAATTTGGGCAAGTGCAGAGGAGGATATCAAAGTTGTGGTAGTGTCAGTTTATCCCACCTATTCCTCTGTTCCACTCCCTAACAATTCGAGTAAATCAGATCAGGAAAAGGAAAACATTACTGTGCTGGCAAAGTCCTTACCGACCCACGAGCCGGTGGACCTACCATTGAACAAGAAATCGAAGCCGGTGCTCGACTTGCTGAAGTCCTTCAACCTTTCCCAAAGATCTTGATCGCGGCTGTTCACGGTGCAGCAATTGGTTGGGGTTGTACTCAACTCTACAATTTCGACCTCGTGTATGCTCATCCTGCTGCCTGGTTCCAGACTCCGTTCATGAGTTTGGGGTTTGCGCCAGAGGGAAGGAGTAGCTGGACTTTTCCTGAAACAATGGGAAAGATGCATGCGAACCGACTCTTGCTTGCTTCCGACAAGGTGTCTGCCCAGGAGATGTATGTGAGTGGGTTTGTGACGCAAGTTCTTGGCAAGGAGGATGATGATGTGGAATTGTTTTTGGAGAGCGTGAAAAGGATTGCGAGTAGGATTGGAGAGTATAATGGAGAGAGTCTGAGGTTGTCGAAAGGCTTAGTGAATAGACCGACACAGCTTGGTGAGCTGCGAGAGGCAGGAGCGAGAGAGGCGAGTGTGCTGAAGGTGAGATTAAACGATCCGGAAACGATTGAAAAGATTGCAAGGTTTGGTAACAAGGAGAGTAAAAGAGAGAACAAGATGTGAAAAGTTTCGTGAGTCCATAGGATGTGCAGTGTGATACTGTGAGTAACGACCCTTCCGGACTCGGTCGACGTTTTCTTGATACGGCGTGTGATATGGAGATGACCTGCATGTGAGTGAGCTGATAGGTAGGTGAACGAGCGACGTTAATGATTGTCAGCTGGGAACTTAGGGACTTTGTACGACTGTACTTATGTACCTCTGGACACACGGAGGTTGTCTGTTAGCGGTCTGGTCGCCGTCCATCCGAAATGATAGCATTTCCCAGATTGCGAAGCCAGAATTGATGCCTGCATGTTGTCGACAAAAGCAAGGCGCGTTAGATGGAGCGCTACGCCGTGGTACAAGGTCATCTTGATGCTGCACGAGGACACATCTCTGCTCTTCTTGAGGGCCTCATAAGATTGCGATTCAAAGGCCGCAGCTTCCACGAATCGCCTTTCGAGGGCTGCTCATTCGAAAGGGTCAGGACCTAGGCTTCCAGGCTTGTTATTCCATTTCGACTTAGAAGACTGGCGAAGATTTGATCTCGACTCATCCCACCGCTGGCACCGAACACGACGGATCCCATAGCCATTCTTCCAGATATGTCGAGGACTGCCTGAGTATGGTCGTCTCCCTCTGCCATCTGCACTCTCACCGCATCTCGTTCGTTCATCGGAATACGTTCACTAATCTGTGCGTGTCATTTCGCAGTATGTCACGACAGCTTGTCAGGCAGCATTTCATCTACGATGTCGAGAAATGCGAGGTCGCGTCTATCGAGTGCAGATCCTTTTCTTGGCATTTGGCATTGGCAAGTCGTCAGCAGTTTCCAAACATATCAACCTTGACAATAACATCACTGCCCCAACATCCGACCTCTCCTGCCGAGCCGATCGGTCTCTGAAGGCACACAACTCCAAAACACAACGAGGGCTGCTTAGGGCTCAGTCAGCATGTTTCACACATGGTTCCCTCGCCTTTAATTCTTTTGAAGCGCTGACGAAGCAATGCTCATATAACTTACCATCGCAAATGACCTTGAGACACTAGGAACAAGGCGCTGAAACAATACACTCCCATGCAGGCTCGATAATGAATGAGGTGAGCGACACGTGCCTGTCAAGGCTTTGGCGATAAGGTCTTCGGCCATAAGCGGGCTTCTGGCCATGTCATCCCTTTCGCTCGGTACCTTTCAATGAACGCTATCGCCCATAGTCGGGCATCAAGGGGGTAGAAGTACTGTCGTCCTCTTTCCCTCCACAGCGCGCAAGCAATGGGTTGCATGTCGAGCGGAGGAGAAAGTGCTGACTGCTTCTGCCTTTCCCCGTGGGAGGTACCGTCAATCATGGATCCAGGCATTGTATTTGATCGCTAATGCACCAATGCGCTCTCTGACTCGTTCCCATTGAGGTGTACGAGACTGTGCAGAGATGAGCGCCGCGGAGAGCTGTGGTCTACGGCAAGGTGTGAACGCGTGGCGGAAGGGTTGAGCTGGTCGCATTGCCTGCTTCTGACAAGGCTGAATCCTGTAGATGGAGATGGAGATACGAGAAGAGCTGCACGAGAGAAGCTTTATTGCACGTGTGATGATGACGGCAAGCACGCATGCAATTATCGGAAGCACTGACTTCGGACTTCACTCGCTTCTTTCTGTGTGGACTGCAGGTCGACTTCAGTACATCACGAACAGCAATTTCCTGGTGAAGAACCTGCTGGAATTCCTGAGATGCTTCCGGTATCATCAAAGCATGAGCTCCATCATAAGCGAGCTTCTCCGAACCCAGCCTACCGGCCATGCACTGTGCCTGAGGGCATCTCACAGACTTCACGTGTCGGACCAGGAATCTGCAACATGCCGTGAATGCCCTAACTCTGACACAGCCCTGTCTAGCCTCAAGTAAGCTTCCGGCTGCACAAAATGTCACAGCCTCACCATGCAGCCATGGGCACGGCAAGCGGTCCGTTCGGTGCCAAAGCTTGCAGGACCACGCTGCTCAACTTGCACCTCGAGGATAGCCGCAGAGAAGATTCGCAGAACGTGAGATTGGCAGGCCAAGTTCGAGATCGTTCTATCCCGGCCTGAACCTGGTCGTATATCAGGTCAGGCTGTGCCGCTGTGGATGAGAGCTTCAAACGCTGCCAACCCATCCGAAGCTGTCCAAACGCAATGATACACCTCTATCGGTCTAGCTCGTCTTCCCGGGCATGACCTCCTCGCTCACCGCTATCCATGACCTGACAACCATCATCTCCACGCCTTGCCCAGATGCCGGCAGCTTCCGCAACCTTCCTCGCCATTAATGCCAGTGCAGCTCACGCACGCGCACGTTTTTGACTAGGATTGTCAAGGAGGCAGACGTATATGCCGAGACCTTGGCTTCGACTTCTTGATCAACCATACCCTTCCTCCAATCACCTCCCTGGCTTCGTTCCGATGCTTGTAATCAACGTGCTGTACCTCTGTACCCACGTGAAATTGGGATACACGTAGTACCGAAGCCGAGACGGCGACCGTTCTGAGTGATGAGCATCTTCTTCCAATGCCCGCATTCTGAACATGCAGGAACGAAAGTAAATATGCCGAGAAAGTGTTTGGAGGAAATCATCTCGCAATCCGCCTTGTATCTGTCTCACGTTTGGAAGAGCGCAGAATCAGGCTCCTGTCGTCCGGCTCGGACTTTTCTCGTGGCAAGCAGTCTTTGTAGGAGGAAAGTATCCAAGCATCATTCATCATCATTTGTCGGGCCCAATAGGCTACCTTCCTTGCAATCTACGGAGCAGCTCGAATACGAAGGTCATCTCTCGTTCTCGGTCACCGGACCGATATCTCGTGACTCGACAGCGTAATGTCCAAAGCATTACTGACAACACTGTAGATATCTCATCGCCTACTGTTGACCGGCTCCCACAATGCCATCTTTGCACAGGACAGCAACCTGCTTGAACAATCTCCTCCATCCCAAAGGATCCCCTTTTGCTTTGATGAATCTGACCTCGAGCACATCCAACGTTCCGGTGGCAGCATTTCCATGCAGACTAATCTTCTCAACAAGGACATTTCCTTGCAAAAGCTGCTGCCTCGCGTCCACAGTCTTGATCTTTATCGAAACACTCTGTTCACGACCGTCTAAAGCCGCCTGACTGGGTGCAGCGACGAGGATATTCAGCCTATGTAGCGCGGTTGTAAGCATCGGGAGTAGTTGTCCAAAGGGAAGTACAGAGATGAACCGTGCCAAGGAATGCGCTGGCACAATGTGATTGAATTGCCGCGCCACTTGGGTTAGTGTCAACGGCACAGATGGTGTAGCGGAGAACTGCGACATGGATGGATCCTCGGAAAACAGATCGTGCAGATCAAGACCGGTGTTTCGGACATTTGTGGTGCTCGAAAGAACAGCTGCTGTGTTCCGGTCGTGACTGGTTTGCGGTTGGGATGCTGAGATTCCTCCTCCGGATCCCAGGCGTGGTGGTGCTTCCCAGTCAAAGGGAACATCCGCGATAGGTGCCTCGGGCTGCGTCGATGCGAAGTGGCCGGGCTGAAGACCGTCGATGTCCATAGCATCGCACTGAGATTGTCTCGGAGGTCTCGTTCGCTGTGAAGCTTGCACAGGTGCAGCAAAATCAATGTGAAGCGATTCTAACATTTGGGTTGCGAGGGCCACCGGGTTCGCTGCTTTGCCCTTGGAGTTGATGTGTTGATTTGGTCTTGTAAACCAAGGGTGCTTCTTGGCAATATCCAGCGTGAAGCGGTCCTTTGGATCTATGTTTAGCATGCCGCGCACCAGACTGAGAGATGCTGCGGGTATATTCTGCCAAAGCTCATCGCTTGGCCTGCCTTTCGATGTGACGTAGTCGTGATATTCGTAGCTTTCATCCATGACTGGCGAATCCCAAGGTGTGTTGCCCACAAGTAAGACGAACAGCACGATTGCGCAGGACCAGATGTCCGCGATCTCAGGATCGTATCCGACCTTGTCCTCACCACTCTTGCGCTTCTGATTTGAATTGCCGACAGCGATGATCTCAGGCGCGATGTATGGCGGACTGCCGCAGACCATGCCGCACACCTTCCTGTTGCCCGTTTTAAGCTCGAGGAATTGCGTGGCCAAGCCGAAGTCAGCGAGTTTCAGGTCGCCTTCCGCGCTCAGGAGCATGTTCTCCGGTTTGATATCTCGATGGGCCACACCTTTGCCATGACACCAGCTTATAGCGCTCACGAGCTGTGTGAAGTAGAAGTGCGCAACATCTTCGCCCACGCCCTCATCAGCCTCGATCTTGTCGAACAGATCACCGCCTTCTGCCAATTCAAGGGCTAGCCAGACCCATCTCTCATCTTCACCATGGTGGATGTACTTGATGATGTTTTGGTGCGGCGAGACGTTCTTGTGGAGACCGAGCTCAATCTGCAGCTGCTTGGGCCGTAATCGCCCAGCTTTGAAGGCGTGGTCTTTGTTGATGAACTTGACCGCGATTACCGGGCCAGATTTATGCTGTGGTATTGCTTTCCGAATAGAGGCGTATGCGCCGCATCCAATGGTCTTAGAGACGACTCGGAATGGAAGATTGGTGGGAAGAGGTGCGACTTGCGACTGATGAAGTCAGTCAGTCAGTCCCGCATCGTCAAGCATTGGATCGCCATCGCCATACTTACTCCTGGCGGGCCACCCATGGCTAGTTCTAATGCAACTCCAAAAACGCCGGTAATGCAATGCAATGGTGTCTACTACAAGGAGAGATCTGACAAGAGACGATACCAAGTGAAGTGAACATGTCAACAGTGGGAAACGCGCCAGGCTGCAAGCAATAAACGCGAACGCGCGGTAAACATCGGCGCCACAGCGGGCTGCCGCAGCAACCGACCAATCACTAGAATAGGGAGAAAGTGAAACAATCAACGATAGAGTGTATCATGAGAATATTGTATAGGTTCTTCGCATTTACTGTCTGAGATACTGTACAAGCTCCTCATGCGTATAGAGGAGTACCCAGTTGAGTTGTCGTAGCAGTGTCTCACAACACATGCTTGCCCACGCTTTCATCTCTGCTGCCACCATCTGGTTCCAATTCATGCAGAGATCGGTTCAAGGCCCGAAACATGAGCCCGCCTCAGGATTACTTCCCACAGCTGTAAACTCTGTCAAGCCAGCAAAATTGATTAGAATGCTTTGTAGGTTTTTCCCACCACGGTGTCCAAAACACGCAACGAAAAAAAAATCAAGGAAACGCCAACGCAATGCGTAGTCCAAATGAGGAACGCTGCTTTCTGCTCCCCAACGCCAGACGCTGCTGCTTGCTTGCAAAATCCAAAGAAGTAAGAAAGGTCCCATGCAAAGGGTATCGGGACGGAAGGCTTTCTTTTGGTGGCCAGTATTGCAGAGATTTCAACATGATGGTAGGTCGTTAATAGATCGGATCAATCTTCCAAGTCCGGTGTAGCCTCCACGCGAGTCGAGCACGCCAAGCATCTGTCGGAGTGGCCGAGGAGCTGGATCCAGGGATGCCATGCGTCCGTGAAGTCAATGGAACATGCTATTGGGCGTACATTAATTCAGTGCGACAAAGCGCTGGAAGATCGGGATGGTATCAGCTTCTCCGGCTTCAGTTCCTAACTGATCGAGGTTGAGGCAAAGTTGGTGAGCATGCTCTCGAGATTCCGCTCTCGCAGAATCGATGCGTACTTGGGTTCTCTGGAGAACTTTGGTACGGAGTCCTATTGGCGAGTCAGTATGAGTTCGTGTTACAAAGTAGCGTCAAATCAAACTTACGCTAGCCATGAGCTTGAAGACGCTGTTCTGTGCTTGATCGAACAAGACTGCGACTTCGTCCAAGCTCTGGATCATCTGCTCGTCTTCGCCAACGGCACGGGTCATACGACCGGCAAGTGCGTTTCGGAGGTTGTGATCGATGTTCAGCTCGCATGGAGAGCCTGGAGCAAGGAAAGCGTTGTAAAGACTGTACGCCGAGGCGAGGGTTTCCCTGATCACATCCGGGCGTGGAGGTGAGGAGCCGCGCTTTGCCCGCTGATACTCATCCAGGAACGCCTTCACCTCAACGTAGAATGCCAAGTTCTCCTCACAGTGAGTCTCTCGTAGATACTCTCTGAACAGAAGCCGTAGTGCCGGGTCGCGGATGATGACTGTCATGCGGTTGGCATTGGAGTCACGAACGGCTCCTTGTGGTCCCCTCTGTGATACTGTTGCTTCACCGTTGACAGTGCCGTTAGGACTTGTGATCCAGCCTGCAACACGCATCCCCTTTTGTGTGACAGCGTAGAGTATCTGTTTCGACGCTGCGAATCGTGGACCCGCTCCGTTCGAACTGCCGTGTCGCTCATCCCCAACAGGCTCGATGAATCCACTCTGCAAGAAGAGGTTCGCAAGCTCAAAGACTTCGCGCTTCGCAACTGTCGTACAACAGTCCATCAGCCAATCGAATGCCGCTTTTCCGGTAAAGACGTAAGGAGCTTCCTTTTCCGCCCGCCGCGAACGCTGCATCTTGACACCCACAAGTCCGGTTGCATAGTCGTTCATTGAGTCAGAGTCAGACGCGGTCGAGGTCGACTTCAGGTTAGGGCCAGTGTCACCTGCGAACCGACGGAATATCACATCGATTGTCGCTTGGTCGTGGCTGATTGCGTCGGTCTCCGGGTCTCTTTCTAAGATGACCAATTGCATTATGTTTCGTGGTGAGTCCAATAGTTCGTTTACGTGTCGCTGGTGGATGCCGTTTCTTTGGCAAAATCGTGCCAAAATATGCATGCCTTTGGGAGTGAGCTGCCAAACGGAATTTCTCGAGCTGAAGTCTGTTCTACCGTCGACAGACTCGATGAAACGTGCCTCTAGCATCCTCGTCAATGTCGAACGTGCCATTTCCTTGGCCATCGAAAACGTCGTCGTAGTTGTCGTAGTCACTATTCTCGACGTATCTCTCGGGTCAGGCATGCGATTCGATTGTGAAAATTTCAGTGACCCAAGGTTTGTTATCGCTTCTTCGGTTGTGAAAGTATGCTCATATCTCGAAAATCGTACTCGGTGGGCCGTTAACGGCAGACTGACCATGAGCGTTGCAAAGAGGTCCTTAAAGTCCTGCAGATCATGATGTGAGCAAGGTACTTGTCTTTCAACATTGCTGTGGACATTGCGAGTGAATATGTGTCTATATGCCATGTTCGATCGTTCCGTGTGGCCGTGTTGCTTGAAGGGACAGGAAATTGACCGAGGCCATGACACATAGCAAAGACAAAGTCATCCGTGAATTAGGAAACAAATAAAGACAGCAAACATACCCTCGTGTAAGGCCGATCGTCATCCGTCATGCGGAGCAGTTTCGACGATGTTTGATGCATCATGCGCGGACTTCTTCGTAGTAATCTTTCGTAGGATTCTGTATCTGGCTCCTGGTCAAACTCCCTCTCGTTGTCGAGCCAAGTTGCAGCGTCTTCGCGGCTCGGTCGGTCGTCTACAGACTTTATCTCCGACTTGGAGTCTTCTGTGAGCGCTGTCTCAGACGAGGTGTTAGACCGCGTCGAGGCGCCCGAGCGCTTGTCTTGCGAACCGGCGTCCGAAGGCGAGACAGGCACTCTCTGCAGTGTCTCGCCTTGAGCAGGGGCTACGTTCGTCGTCTGCACAATCCCACGATAGGCTGCGCGGCCAAAGGACGCCAGACGGGAGTGTGCTTTCGACTTGGTAGGGTTCGCGACCGCTGGTCTCTGTCTGGAATCCACCTTGTCGTCGGCGGGAAGGGGTCGGAGGTAGTAATGGGGCGGACAGCAACGGTGTCGTCGTGCTGGCTCCGCCGCTGGCGATGGGGGTCTTAGGTGTGGGCGTGGTGGTATATGTCGATGCGTCGGTCGAGCAGCAATGCAATGCAGCAATGTCGATTGTTACGTCAGGAAGGGCATGCGATTGACTCGTGGCGGAGACCTCGTGGGCCTTGGCTTCCTTTTGCAAGCGTGCGTCGGTGGAATGCTGATGATATGGAATGCGGGATGTGCCAGCCAGCTACCACGCATATGAGCCGGCGGGTATCATGGCAGTCTTGAAGTAACAGATGAGTGGGCCGGGCGATGCTAGCAAGGATAGGGCCAGCTAAGAAGCACGACGACTCTGACCCCATGTGCCTGCACCCATGCTCTGCACCAAACCTGGCGTGGTCAGATTATGCTGATCTCGCGCACAGGACGCCGGCACGGCAAGGATGAGACTCGTGGGCAGCGGCCAATGCGGTGGCACTGCGCTGCAGAGTCCAAGCATGCACGGCGCCGGGCTGCACGCGAAGGCATATGTCACTTTTGCACTGTGCCGGCACTTTCACCACCGCCGCTGCCACTCTCACTCTGCCTCTGCCTGCTGTCTGGAGTTGAGAGGAGGAGACACTGGTCGCGGCTTGCTTCCACGCTGCCTGTCCTTGCTCGAAGATCCTCCCGAAGAACAGTCACCGCATTCAGTCCCAGTCCAGTCTCAGCATCAGACAAGACGACGAGTGAGCACTCCGCCCCTCCCCATCATAATCAGCATCGCTTGTGCTCGCATCACATCGAGACATCGTGCGCATCGTCGTTTGCGTACCGCACACTAGCACCGACCTGTGCGCTCGCCGGCTTTGTCTGTTCACCCAGCGCGTTTCACCATGGCCACCAGCATTGTCCTCTACGTAGTTTGTGTGCGCCGGCATCCCTCGCACATTGGCTCACATCAGGCATGGATCACCCGCTCTCCAGCATGCGACGCTCACGTTTTCTTTGTTTCACGCCCGACATCGTTGGACGAAAACGGCCCATCGCGTTGGCACCGCATGGCCTCCGCGCACATTCCTCACGCAGCTCGACATTTACATCCAGCAAGACGCGCCTATCCGTGTCTCTTCAGGCCTGCAGCTGTGTGGTTGAGGAACAAGAGCCCGACCACAGAGCGGAGATACCCCGACTGACTCGTTGATGCCATGTGAAGGCCTCGTGACGGATGTATTGATTTCCTTACCCGGTCTGAAGTTTGAACCTGCCGGCACAGTACCAAGCCCGAAAATTCCTCCTTTGAAGCATACGTTTGGAGATGGAAATCCATGACTACTTCCTTTTTGATCATTGACTAAGCTACATCCCATTCAAGCATGCTCTGCTCAGGAGACCGTATGCATTTGCAAACTGTGGTTCTGGCCGCAGCCTGCAAGAACGGTACTTCCGTACATCAAAGCGCGCTGCGCTAATTGGGGGCGTGCGATCAAGTCCCATCTGATGTAACCTCACCGACACTGCTCGACTCCATTCCGGCAGGACGATGCGCTATGGCACGCGGTATCGCCGTCTCAACGGCTAGGAAATTTCCTTCGCGTCGACTGCGTTCGCCACAAACAATTGCCGCCGGACATCTCACCGACGACTACAGCAGCATGGTTGTGCAAACATTCCCTGGCAACCAAGTCAGAACGTACCTACAAGCCTGCGAGCCACGCGCGACGGCAAGGACGCCAGACGGTCAGAAATCGTAGCCGCTTCGTGCATGGGTGGTCGAATTTTAGCTTCTAGGGCCACGTGGGAATCTGCATCCTCCTCTCACGCTGTCCGGCGGCGTCGGCGCCACACGTCTTTAACCTGACAAGACTGCATGTTCTGTACTTGGTTGACTGTAGTACCTTACTTGGTCTCCACGCCCAACGAATACATTCACCAAGTTCACAATCCTGTCAGCACCAGCAGCTTCCTTGACATCAGTACAGGAAGCGTCCGACCGTCCGTCCTGCGCTGAGAAAGGCTGCTGGCCGACATAGCCGTGACGGTGCAGGATCGACAACGCTAGAAACGCGTTCGAATCTCCTTGGCCTTCTGGTCTGAGAGCCACATCTCTGTATAGATCACCTTAGGTAACATGCAGTAAGATTGCCTTTGCCTGACGGCAGCTCACAGCCAACCATATCGAACTTGACTACCCCTTCGATGCTCGGCAAGTGCACGCTTTCTGGTACTAAAGAAAAGCACGAAGAGACCGTTGCTGCCAAGTACACAGGATTGGCAGGTCGACTTTGAAGAAATCTTGGAAGACAGAGCCATGCTGTATCTTGTTCTGAAACTGCTATCGCGGACCTTAACCGCTCGTTGCACGACACGTGCAGCAGGCTCCCCTCTTGCGTGCTGTACGTCAGCCTGTTGCCGCTGCGATATGTGCTCACCCGAAGAGGCCCCGTCGACTCTCGCCGTCAGCAGCCGGCTATGATAGGCGGTGTCACGGCATAAAGGAGCTCTGGAGGATGTGCTTGCACGAGAGTATCCCTACTGCCTCGTGTCTGAAATTGAGATGCAGTGTCCCGCTTCAAGCATGCATCCTAGCCCCATCAGGACAACCTGAGGAATGTGGATAAGTTGGATAAGTCGGTCGAGGTGAACACTGCATGACTCGAGTGCGAGGATGTCCGTAGGACGAAGACGGGGACAAGACACAACGTACAGTCGTATTAAGCGAGACGACGGTGGAGCCGCTAGCAGGGGCAGCGGACCTCCCCAGCCCCGGTATGGCTAAGCTCGTAAAAGATATAATAGCTTCCTAGATCACCTTATTAGGGTGTTTTATCTCTTGGCGGCGAGAGATATAACGGTAAACTGTCTGCTCAGAGTTAACACCGTATTGGACAGGGGTACCCCTGTCCGCCAGCTCGCTTAACACGACTGTACAGAGGCCACAACGCTGGTATCCGGTCGGAGATTTTCTCTGGTGAAGCCCTCGTGGTGGTGTCAGAGATGGCACAAGGCTGGCCGTTGTGGTGTAAGATTTGGTCACCACCATAAATAGTGAAACGCGGTAGGCTTGCTGAAGCAGGATCAAGCCATCAAGAGCCATGCTCACAACGGCGGCTCCCTCGGCACGATGATCGCACTTCACGGTCCCTTCGTCTCCCGCCGTTTGCTGCTGCGCAATTCCCTGCCATCTTCATTTCGTTGCCCGTGGACTGCAGTATGCGAGGTCGCGGATACCTCTTATATTCGCCAATGCTGGCAGATATCGTGAACTACGGTACTACTACTGTACAGGCATCATTCGGGGAAGCACGTCTCCTCGCATGGTGGCTTGTTCAAAGTTTAGTAGATTTGACATTACTGCTGGCGATGCCACGTGGTGAAAAAGACGCCAACGCAAGCCTTAAACTTGTGGATCCTCTAACGAAACCCACAAATCAGAGCACTTGGCGTTAGGCCAGAGGAGGCAGGTGGTTTCCTGCTTCGATTGAGTCTTGTGGAGCTCTTGACTGATACGAGCATGATGAGAAGCGCTGCTCCAGAACAAACGCCATCGTGCTGCACAATGCCGAGTCGCAGAGAAATGGAGCCGCGACTCATGCCTGTTCAGCACGTGGAGGCGGTCGTACAAATCGAGACACGGCTGTTAGAAAATTGACATCGTTTGCAGCCTTCCACAGTATTTACCCGATGTTTGCGCCGCCCTCGGTCGCAGCTGTCGTCTAGCTAAATGCCGTGCTCTACGCTTCCGTACTTTGCCCTGGCATCGTCAAGTCAGCGTACAGGTCGGCTAAATGAACGAGTGTGCGCTTCCGCAAGCTTCAGAGCTCCATCCAGAGCCCAAGGCAGTAACACAGCATATCAGCTAGGGTGAGTCTGCCACGACAACCACGGGATCTGTAGATGACTTGCATATTCCGGCCTGCGCGCGATGCGACAGGTCGAGCGGCCTCTTTCATAGCAGAGACGAGGGCTGTCAAACCACAAGGTCGGTCCGGAAAGCGGTCTCAGAACATGGTAATTGTCCGATCAAATCCCAGTCGCACGCTTCGGCAATTGCGAATTTGCCTGAAACCTCGTGTTGTCCATGACAGTTGCTCACGTCCTGCTGGTACTGTACTGTACTTCTGCATTGAATCTGCAGGCTCTCGGGTTGTTATATGAAGGCCGGGAAACATGCCCACTTCAAGAAGCCAAGCGGAGACCTCGCAAGCTCCTGCCTGCAACGAATTCGCAGAGGATTGTGATCCGTCAGCTGATCGCCTCTCAGGACTCATCATGCTCTTCTTGCAATTCAGAATGATGATCAGTCGCTAGCGTTTGCGAGCCGACCAATGCAAGGCAGGTCTCCGACGACCATGCAAACCACATGTCAGCACGCGGCGAGGCGAGAAATCGGCAACTTCTCCATCGGTCTCCATCTTTTGCGTCGCTTCATTTGCTTTCAGTCGCCAAAGCTCGCTACCAGTCGAGCTTTTTGTTCCTCTTGCCGCCTCCCCGATCTCGTCTGACCTCTGCCTGTTTGCTCGGCATCCTTCTTGAGCTTGTCGTCCGCGTGGCAGCCAGGCATCTGCTGCATCGTGGCTTGCTCAGCCTCCCAGTCATCAACCAACAGCCATCTGTGGACAACACACGACAAGTCATACTCGAAACACATCGATGCATCTCTACCCTGGCTCTGACATTATCGCTACAGTGCGCGATCGGCTGCTCTGGAATGGAGCCCCCACCGCTTGGGTGGTCCCGCCGTAGAGCAAAACTCAGGTTCAGCCTCGGTGACCTTCCGATCACATGCGGAGTTGACATAGCCAGCTGCGGACAGTCGAAGTCCGCACTGTCTGCTCGACGGGCACGTCGATCAATGAGCGAGGCTCAAACAAGTCTTGACTTACGATCATGCAGCAAGACCGTCAGCAATACATCCCGATCAGCACTTTAGCTCACAGCGCAGATATCGCTGTGCAGCAAAAGCAGCGACCGGAAACCTTGAAAAGTGACATTTTTGTGACGAAAAGGAGAATTAGCATGAGACTGATGGTGTAGCCTGCAGTAGCAGCGCTTCAAGTTTGCCTCAACAAGCACGGTCTGCTTACGATGTACCTGAACGTCACGCAGGC
Organism: Pseudocercospora macadamiae; assembly: GCA_012978405.1. NCBI lineage: Eukaryota > Fungi > Ascomycota > Dothideomycetes > Mycosphaerellales > Mycosphaerellaceae > Pseudocercospora > Pseudocercospora macadamiae. Next base: position 68,314 of record WRNY01000031.1, read on the forward strand.
GTACGGCATGATCCGAGACACCTACAGTCGTATTAAGCGAGCTGACGGTAGAGCCGCTAACGGCTCTGCGGCACGCTAAGCCGCAACGGTTCTATAACGCGTGCATTATAGGCAGTAACGTAAAGCCACGTAAGAGGCTAAAATATAGCTTTTCTACTATATATTAATAGCCGAGGTATAGCTATAAACGCTCTTTCTTTCTATCTACTTTCTATACTACTTTTAGCCTTATTTTTAGCTAATTAGAATATAATACCTATCTCTCTAGCTATACCCTATACGCTAAGACGCTATATAAACGCGCTAAAGTATATATAAGTATATACTATATATAACTATAGCTTAGATAACGCCTATATCTAAATCTAAATAGATATAGTAACTCTAACTATCTACTATATTTTAACTAGACTAATTACGCTACTATAACTATATAATATAGAGTCTTAGCGTCTTCTTATAACTCTAATTAGGCGATAGCTTATAGCTACCTATATATAGAATATAGAAAGCTAATACTAAAAATAGTAGAAAGTAGTAATAAGCCTTAGTATTTATATATCTTTATATATAGTTACCTAATTAATATAAAAGGAAAGTCTTAGCTATTATAGACCTCTATATATTCTATTTACTTTACTATAAATTTAACTTAAAAGGAATAACTAGGCGTATAAGTAGCTTAACTTTAATTAGCTATATTTAATATATATAGATAAAGTAGCGCTACGTATAGAGCTACTAGCTACTTATATTATATAACTAGCTAATAATATAGATAATATAAGCTACTTTAACGTAATTTAGCTATATATACTACGTACTAAGACTCTATATTTCTAAAGTATTATTTCTAAGATAGCTATTAGACCTCTATATAAGCTACCTAAAGAAGAAACCTAGAATAGCTAATACTATTATAATAATATTATACCTCTAATTACCTATTTTAGACTAGCGTATATAATAGCTAATAAATTAGAGTACTTACTTATTAAAGATAATATACCTACCTATAGAGCTCTTCTATTATAGTAAGTATATATAACTACTAGAAATACCTACTTTACTTTACTATTCTATTTACTAGAGCTAAACCTAATTAAGAATATATAGAGTATCTAGAAGTAAGTAATTAGAAAGTACTAGCTACTACTCTATACTATAGCTAAGCTACGCTAAGCTATATATAAGGAGTAGAATAATATTTCTCTAATAGTTTTACGTAATCTATTTAACTTAATATAGAAGTAGTATAAAGTAGTTATAGCTATAGACGGTTATCTAATTAATTATTAACTATATATAATATAGCTGTAGATTACCCAATTAGGCAACTGCCGAGGCTTTTAGCGGCTCCACCGTCAACTCGCTTAATTTGACTATACGCTTAAGCCTTGAGGTGAAGTCATTGGTGGGGGCGGAGATGTCTTTCACGCTTCATCAAACAGTGTTCGTGCGTTGGATGATCGCGCGGCTATGACGGCAAAGTACGATACGATATCACTGCGACTTGCAAGGTATCCTGCTCGGATTGTGTCCACATCCCGAAGCTGCCTACTCATACTCAAAACAGTGAAAGTTGAAACCTCGTCAGCCTCCTGGCCTCGTGGACTTCGCCAGTGGTCACTCGACGATATCTCCAGGACACCATGACGTCTCATGGGCTTACAAGAGCTCACGAAATCGGCGAAAGATCCTGAAGACACTGTGCATCGGGTGCCTTGCGATACTGAAGGGTCCGCATATCCAAACCAAGCAATTCGTAAGGTCGTGCAGAATCGTCCGACCAGGCTGCGTGCGGCGAGGCTACGATGACGGCGGCGTACCCCAAGCGAGAGGATCTCGAGCATGAGTGAGAGTCAACTCGCCTTTACGTACCGACAACCAGCCCACCCGACACGACCAGCCAGATACAGATATCAGCACTGATGCTGTGGTTTCTGCACTTCGGCCACAACTACAGTCATTCCCACCAATTGAGTCAAGAGTCGTTCTAGATGAGGGGACCACGTTCGGTCTCGATGTGACATTGCATATCACCGTTCTGCATCGGCTGAGCTACGACAACAGTTTCTGCTTTTTGCAAAGCATTGAACATGTTTGAGATCAGTGCTTCGTGTTGTGGGCTTGCAAGTTTGGTTGCGCTGATATCTACCAAACTTTCCAAATTTGGCTGAGACATCCCGCCCTGCCATCTCCATCCACTCACACATCTGAGCAGCATCTCTATGGCGCGTCTGGATCAGTGAAGTCACTAAGAGTCAGTATCACGACTTCATCAATAGTCCAGAGCACGATGGCATCTTTCACCACGGAACTGTAGGTAGCCTTGATGCTCTCCGGTCCACTCAATCGGTCAAGCGAGAGACATTTAGCCCGCGAATGCGCCTTGTACCTTACATTGAGCATGTCTTCAGACTCTTTCCTTTGCAATTGGTCACAACCCCTTGCACTACTGCCACTCCCAATTCAGAAGCTGACTCCAGATCCTCCACCCTCTGCTCTTCAACCTTCGAAGACCTCCAGGCTGCGTCCTGCTCCATTTCGACAACCTAGGCTGGGCTCCTTAGAGCGGAACATCATGAGCGATTACGGTATCGAGAGCAATGACAATGACTACGTCGTCGTTGAACGACGCAACAGCGCAGCAGAATTCTGGAAGAGGTATCTTTATGACCTCGAGGCTGCTCAATTTCCGAAGCTGCCTGGTCAAAGCTACCTACCCAGACCGACTGCGACGAATGAAGCCACTTTTGATGGACTCGGGTGGGAATCTTCGGCTTTTCGGCCAGGAACGTTCTTACATCTTGCTTGGGCAGTTCTACAAGCACGATTCACAGGTTTGGCTGATGTTGCATTTGTGACCAAACGAGGCCACAGCGGCCTATTGGCGCCAAGTCGAATACGCGTGGACGGCAATACCAAAGTCTTTGACGTTCTGACTGCGATTCAAGCAAGTGGGGGAGAAATCGATATCCACGAGCATGGCGGGTTGGATGCGATCAAGTCAGTCAACAAATTCCCGAATACGCCAAAGCAGTGCCAGACTATGCTCGGCATCCACTCGCAGAGAAGTAGCAGTATTACATCCATCCAGACGATTCGAGAGCAAATGGCTATGGAGGAGACGATGTTTAGTCTCCTCATCGACTGCACAGTCTCTCTATCTAGCCTGAGCATTCACCTGCGATACGATGCCGCAGTCATGCTACCTGCACAAGCTCGCCGCTTAACTTCTCAAATCGGACACGTCCTTCGACAGATTCTAGCTGAACCTCAAGCTACTCTCGGAAACATCAGCCTTGCGAGCGAGGATGACATCCGCGACATCTGGTCATGGAATGGACTAGTGCCAGAGGCCAAGACTACTTGTGTTCACGAGCTCTTCATGGATATCGCGATGGACCAGCCAGATTCTTTGGCGATTGATGCCTGGGACGGCAAAATGACCTACAATGAGCTGGATCAACGTACAGAACAGCTTGCGCATCACTTGGTAGATCTTGGTGTGGGCCTGGATGTCGCTATACCTTTATGCTTTGAGAAGTCGCTCTGGATGGGCGTGGCTACCCTCGGCGTAATGAAAGCCGGCGGCGCATGTGTCGCCGTAGACATGTCCCAGCCTATGGAGTACCTGAGAGGCATACTGAATCACTTAGCTCCTCCAGTGGTCATTTGTTCGCGTGGTATGCGCTCAGTGGTCGAAGAGTTGACTGGATGCGTCACTCTAGTTGTCGAACCTGCGTGGTTCCACACTCCTCGAATCCATTCATCTATCGCACTGCCTGCTGCAACGGCCTTCAAACCGGTCTACATCACGCTCGGCTTGGGCCAAAATGGCCCAAAAGCTTCAGCAATTTCTCAAAGCAATGCCGCTAGCTGGGTTTATTATTGGAAACAGGTTCTCCGTGCCGGGCCAACCACTCGTACATACGATGCGGTTCAACCAAGCTCAGACATGTTCTGGATGAGTACGATTCTGACGCTTTGTACTGGTGGATGCCTCTGCATCCCGTCTGAGGATGACCTGAAGAACAGCATGGAAGTCTCTATCGATCGCTTTGCAGCTACTCTCCTGCATCTGGCTCCTTTTCAAGCTCGTAACGTTGATTTTGCGGCAACGCCTCAACTGGAGACGTTGTTCTTGGCGGGAGAACTTGCCACCAAGCTGGATCTTCCGCCTCATGTTCGCTTGCTCAGCGGGTATGGTGTGCCGGAATGCACACTCGCGGTAACATGTACGGACCAGAGCCAGCTCTTAGCCAACGAGCGTAGTCTCGGCACTAAAGTTGGCTGCAACACGTGGGTTGTCTCTGATTCCGGCGAACTGTGCGGTATTGGTGAGGTTGGGACACTTTGGCTTGAAGGCCCACTTGCTGGACGTGGAGTGACTGATTCGGGAAACAGCTCTACAGCATTTGTAGAGAATCCTAGTTTCATCACTAAGGGTGCATCAGGCTTCAAAGGCCGTGACGGGAGATTCTACAAGACGGGCGACCTAGTCTGGCAGCAAGCCGATGGTAGCCTGATCCTGGTTGGCCGCAAGGACCGACAAGTCAACGTTCAAGGCCATCGAGTGGAGCCCATCGACGTTGAGCATCATTTACGAGATCTGCTGAGTGCAGACGAAGTGACAGAAGTGGTTGTGGATCTAGTCACGGCCATCGGCGAAGCGACACCTAGTCTCACTGCATTCATCAAGCCAGCAGGCGACTTTGCCGACACGGACTGGGAATTGGAGATATGCGTTCAACAACTCACGGACGGACTCAAGGGGAAGCTTGGCCAACGACTGCCAGCATACATGGTCCCGTCGCGCTTTGTGCCATGTGCTACAATCCCGAAGACAGCTACAGGAAAGGTTGATCGCCGCAAGCTTCGAGAACAAATCAAGCATAAGTCTCTAGTCAAGACGAGCAGTCAGCAGAATGTCACAAGTCAACGCAGCGCTTCTGATCCTCCCAGCGTCCTGGAGACACAGCTGTCGCAACTTTGGGGTCAAATATTGGGAGTCAAGAACCGTTCCACAATCACGGCCGAATCCAACTTCTTCGCATTAGGTGGGAACGATGAAGTAGCCATACGTTTGAGCATGGCCGCTCGCACTTGGGGCCTCACAGTCACCGTCGCTGACATCCTTCTGCACCCGAGACTTACAGACATGGCCGAGCATGTCAAATACGAGCACCAAGCATCGGTGACAGGAGAAGCAGCCTCGGAATCACCTCCTCAAAACCATACATCAATGGCCCTGTTTCCCTTGACATCATTCCAGAAGCGTCACCTTAATGGTGCTCTCAATGACATCTCAAAGGCCAACGACTACCTCACCTTCGACATTCCCTCCAGTGTCTTCGTATCGGACGTCGCTCAGATCGTCAAGAATCTCGTAGACCATTTCGACGTCCTCCGTACGGTCTTCATACAGATCCAAGGCAAATACTACCAGACCGTTGTATCCTCGTACGATATCGCATTGAAAGTTGAAGAGGTTCCAGAAGATGCCGATTTCCAGAGAATTTTGGAAACAATCATCAAAGAGGATTTCTCTCATCCTCTCACCTTTGGTTCGATATGGTTCCAGACCTATCTTCTCCACCGAAAACAATCTGCCGAAAATAACAATGGCGAAAAGAAACTCGTCCTCCGTATCCATCGCGCCCTTCTCGACAGCACCAGCATCAAGATCCTGTCCTCAGCCTTGACAGATCTTTGCGCCGGCCGTCCACTCTCCCCAACCCCAAGCTGGAAATCCTTCCTTCTTCAACAAGACTCTTCCAAGCACATCCACTACTGGCAGAACCTATTACACGGAGGCCGAATGACGCATCTCACACCCGCCGATCCTGCTGCCTTGGAACCAACGAATCTGACTGCCTCAACCACCGTCTCTGCTTTCTTCCCATCTGCCGCAGGACCACCCTCAACCCTCTTCACAACAGCCTGCGCCCTAACCCTCTCACGCTTGACTGGCCAAAGCGACGTCATCTTCGGACAAGTCGTCCGTCCTCAAGAGCATCACGACCTAGTCGGCGGGATCGAGAATATCGTGCCAGTGAGGATCAATACTCATACAGCGAACTCTACACCAAGTTCAAGTGTGATTGGCGGAACGGAAGGGATCTCGAAGGAAGTTATGAGGCAATTCGTGGAAGGCATGGGAAGAGGGTTGTTCGATATGGAGGATTTAGTTACTTCATCAGGCTCAAGCGAGGAAGATGAGAAAAAAGAGAATGATGGATTTGGAGTCGTGACTTCGTACTTTTCTGAGCCGATGAGACACAGTGAGTACGATTTCGGCAAGGCTGTGGTGTTCTCTGCTGCACCAGATGAGAGCGGCGGACTGCGAGTGATTATTTCCGCGAAGAGTGAGGTACAGAATCAAGAAAGTCTGGAGAAAATGTTACAGGAGTTGGTGAGAGCTATGAAAGAGGTTTGAGCCAAGACGAGGGACGAGGGTTGTACGAAAAAGCCGCATATCTGTACCATATCGACGTATTTCCTTGAATGTATACTGCCTGATTTCAATACATCATGCCCTGACAGCTGTGCTGTACAACACCATTTCCCAAAGCACAACGCCATCGCTAAGGTATGCAAGCGAACGCCGCACATTGCTCCACGCTATTCCAAACCAGGTACTATGACACGTCCATTGCCTCACATCGATCTCATTCATTCACCTTCTCGGTGCTCATAGATCAGATCAACCTGCTTGATCGGGTGCAAAAGCATGGCTGGTAAACACATTCTCCCCTCATTGGCTTTTTCATACTCCTCGCCACCATCGTTATCGACTTTGAAGCCAAGCCATCTTTTCCACAGGTTAGGCGAGAAGCCTGCGTGATAGTACCATGTGGTTCCGAGGAAATTGTGCTGTCTCTCATCTGAAAAGACACTGGTCCTGGCTCCGCCCGCAGCGCCGTTGATCCCGTTGTTGAAAATGGCGGCGAGATAAGACGTCGGCCAGGCACGATCGACATAGACCGGATGAGGGGCATACACGGCTTTATAACCGTGTTGCAAAGCGCAGCTCCCTGGCCACATTTCCGAGAACATAGTGTGACGTTTGAGCGCGGTCTCGCGATGCATGGTCTCAAGGAGACGGCGGGATAGGCGCGATGCTGTGATGATAGCTGTGCGTCGAGGCGGATAGGATTGAGAGGTGTTATATCCCGTAACGTCTTCGGCTAAGATCCAGTTGGTGTTGTGAGGGTCGAAAAGAGGGTTGAAAGTGATGAAATCCGCTTCCTCCCCTACGCCCCACTCGTAGTTATCCTTGTCGTAAGTCGTTGGAGGTTGAGGATCGGAGTCTGGGAGGTCAGTTTCGTCGCCTTCGCCAGAAGGTCGGACGGGACCCCAGACTGCCGACTCGGCTCGACGAGCTTCTTCGTCCATTGGGTTCTTGGAGCCAGCATCGGCTGCCAGCTTGCCATAGACGGAGGCTTTCTGTGCTGTGCCGTGCTGAGTCTGCACTCGCACCATTTGCTTGAACTCTTCCCAAGTGCCGTGCTCTGAAGGGATGTAAAAACGCCCGTTTCGCTCCCATAGACCTTTGCGAGGCTGCTGCTTCGCCCATTGCGTGATCTGTTTGAACAAGTGGTAAAAGTTGCCAGTGTAGCGAATATCCATCTCCCAATGCCAAAGGAACTCGTACTCGGGATGCATGTGCGCAAAGTACTGCATTGGCATGTAAGTACTTCGGTAGGCACCGTGCACTGGAAGGTCTCGGTAGAATGACTCTGCAACACCGCCGTAGATGAGTCCCATCTGCCTCTCCGACCAGAGAGTGCCCATACCACGGAATTCTGCAGGGAGTGCATCATTCAGTACTCGCTGATAGGTGTCCTCGTCTGCCCATATCTGCATATTGTCATCCTTGACGTGAATCAGGAAATGCACATCGTATTCCGCTCCAGATTGCAGGTTCAGCTCATTTACTAGAGCGCGCAGATAGAACAGGTCCTCGTCGTCGTATTGGAAGTCCCACCACGTTCGGATGACGACTGCAGTGCGGTTCAGGTACTGCTTTCCGGTAGACGTCTTATCTGGAATGACCTCTTCTTGGGCCTGCTTGTCTCTCGCCGGCCCTCCAGTGCCCATGGACGTGAAGAAGTGATTCGCCTGCAATTTCGGCGCAGGTTTGTACCTATGCGCATTGTCTTTGATGCATCGTTCCTGCACCTCGGCCCATTGGACATTCTTGTAATTAACTTCCTCCTCGTAGCCTTCCCACACCTTCTCGGATCCTTCCTTTTCACCTTCCATACCAGCCCCACTGCCACCAAACTTTCTGCTGTAGCCATAGCCGTATGGCCCTAATCTGCCGTATCTCTCAAAGCATACATCATCCCTCAAGCCAAACAATTCGTAGCTGCCCATAACAGGATTCGGAAAGCCCTTGGTCACACCGGGATAGCTCAATAGCTGTGGGATCTCCAGCTTCGTCTTGTTGTCCAGATAGCACTTGACTGGCGACTCAAATTCGATATTATTCTTGGAATATGGATCGAAGCGCTCAGGCTGCAAGGTTGCTCGCTTCTCGAAGCCCTTCTCCTTGCTCACTTCCTGGTCCTGTTGCTCCTTCTGTTTCAATGCGGCTTCCTGCAGCCTTTTCACCTCCTCGTCGTTGTCCACGGGATACTCCGGCGCATTCTCCTTTCTGCTCACAAGCGTTCTGATCCCGCCATGGTATCTCGTCAAAAACGGAAACTGCTCCCAGGCTGGAGGTGGTGGCGGTGGTTTCTTTATCCCCAGCTGGACCTCGGCCCTGCTCGCCCAAGACGATCGCACCAGGTAGTATATGAAGATGAACAAGACAGTACTAATCGCAAGGGTAAAGTATCGCGAGAATCGCCGTCGCGGGAGGTGATATGCGAAGGAAGCGGGTCCACTCTTCTGGCCCAGCATAGGCGCGTATGAAGCTGAAGTGTCTCTGCTAGAGACGAGTGACGGCGCCTCGTCATCTGAATAGTCGTAGGACTTGCGCTGTTTCTCGGGGTCGATCAATGCGCCAGACAGTGATCGGTACCTGCCTCCCATCCTTTTGAAGATTGGTAGCTATGGGCCGCGCGCCCTTCCCTTTTCTCTCGTTCGCAGCTCAATTCAGCAGGCGCGGCGCGGGTGGGTGGCAGTTGCTATCGTGTACCGAGTTCTCATGGGTGCTATATCCAATGTAGTTTGGCAGGTGCAATGCGCAACTACTGTCGTGTATATGGGTATAGCTGTCGTTATTGTATTACTCGCGTATCCAAATCGTCAAGTCGTCAACTGTACATCAAATCGTGCGGTCTGAACCGTGTGGGAGATGCTGAATGGCGTTGCCCACGGTGGTTTTCCACACGACCACCTTCCACCTCACTACTTCACCACACGTTCCACGGCACCTGCACAATACGGCCGCTGCCATGGAACCATACGATACTGAGCAGCTATATCTCGCGTCACAGCAATACCATGACGAGACTTCACAGCAAGACGACGACGAGACTCTCTTTCAAGTCATAGCAGCCCTCGAAAGCGAGCAGGCAGCGAAATCATTACGAGACTGTCCACATCAGCCTCAGCGGCGATTGTTCAACACCATCGCCGACATCTTAGGAGAGCCTTCACTGTCATCACCCGTCACTCTTGACGTGAAGCTGTTGCAGCACCTTTCTAGGCAAGGCAGAGATTCCCAATGTCCTTACAGCACAGATCAACTCATTGCTGCAACTGAGGATGAGGATGCCCCCATTTTTCATTACTTTCTCGATCTACCTCCAGAACTGCGAGACAACATTTACCGGTTTGCAATTCCCACTCTGGAGTCATCCGGCTCGTCAATTACAATTCGCAAACGAAAGGACTGCCCTACCGAGCCAGCACTGCTGCGAGTCAATCGACAGATCCGTCACGAGACCTGGTCGATCTACTACATGGAGAACAAGTTTGTGTTTCCAATCAAGGATTTTAACGCCAAGACGTACGTCAGATGGTGTAGAGCAAGCCTACTACGTCTCAAAGCCAATGTTCGGCTCAGTTGTAGCAGTTCAAGGACTACACACTTTAGCCAGAAAGGACCATGGGGCAAGCTCTTACATTGGCTAAAGCACTACTACTATGGAGTGTGTCATGGAATCACGAGCTGGTCGGACCGAGAGAGATCTCACCAGTGGCAACTCGCGGCAGAGATGTTTGATCTGGTCAACAGCTTGACACATGACCACGACATGTTCTGGCCTCAGATCAAAGCGATCCTTGAGAATGTACATGGTGGGATTATTGCGGCCAATCTGATCAAGGATTGACTGGCAAGTACCATCGACGGGATCGTTCTGGTACGTTGTGGATGTATGTACTTGATCTTGGTCGCTGCTCTTCACATTTCTGAATGCACTCTGACATCAATGGGTAGCCAATATATGAATATGGAACTCGGCAACTATTCTCTGTTGCATGGACATAGGAGTAAGCTCCAGGAAGAAATGCATAATTCATAAGCAGATTCATATATGAATATTCCCAACGTATTTGCTGATGGCACGACGTCATGCCACACTCGTAATTGTACTCTGCTAATGGCATTTCTGTGGCGCGGTCTATGAGAGAATGTTTCGGGCAAATTTGGACATATCTGCTAATATCTGATGCCCCAACTACCATCATAAACTCCGATTCAACCACTCCGATGAGTGCTCACATCGAGAGTGAATCGAAGAGGGTGCTCACGTCGAGTAGCGTCTCGTCCGCGATAGGCTCGGCCCTGGCCCTAGCACGCTCCATTGACTGCTTCGTCCTGTACCTGTGAGCGTCACGATCGGAAGCTCTAGCAGCCTCTGGTCGCATCCTCTTCACGACTCGTGACTGGTCGAAGAAGAGACCAGGAATGGTCACAAGGACAGCACCAGTGCCCCTGGAACCGAATAGCGGGCCAGACCAATAGCTCTTCCAGTTATTCTGCTCTTTTTCTTCCGTTCGTAGCTTGACGAGCAGATCCAGAAGCATCCCAATGGTCCAGGGAGTTTGACTCTCGTATGTGTGGTCAGCGGTCACACGTGAAGACCAATAACTGCCAAGAGTAATCTTGTAGCAGGGCGGTTGTGTCAGAAACGCATCCTTGATGCCCGCATGCTTGCGTTTTTCATCATCGGGTACTGCACATCGGGTGACCATACGCAAGACATGTCCCATGATGCCCCCGGCATGCTTATATGTTTCATCATCTGGTGCTGCACAGCGGGTGACCATATGCAAGAGACTATCCAGATTAACATGCACCTGGATGCGATCGAAATCGTCCTGTACCCAAGGGGTTTCCGACAACACCGATAGCAATGCAGGATGTATCGATGCCAAGACTGCGCTACCTTCTGACTCTGTTCGGAACAGATATGGTCTCCAGTTAGATAGGTCCACATTGTGGCGTTCTGGGTCGTAGGCTGCGAGCCGATGCTCCTTCACCTCTTCGCCCTCGAAGTCCCACCTCGACCATTCGATCACGTCCGTCGCCTCCGCAGGTGCGAGGAAAAGCTTTGATTGGAAGGTCTCTGATTCGGGACGGGTGATGGAGTCGTTCCAGGATGAGGCGACTCTTCGACACCGAGCCAGGTCGTCCGCTGGTAGGAAGGAGAGGATATTTTCCCGAAGTTCGGTGATATTTAGCGTCCGTTCACTTGCAGTGACTCTGCAGAGGTCGGTCGAGTGTGAGGCCATGGTTTACAGAGTCGTGGCTTGTAAGATCGTTTTGTGGGTGAAGGTTGCGGTTGGTAAAGCTTGATATGGGTGAAGTCGTCTGTGTGCTCGTGACGTTATCGTTCAGATGCTGTGAGTCTGTCAGTAGTAGGGGGATTGTAACTTATATATCAATACTGAGCGATCTCAAAGAATAAAGTTCTTGGTTACCAGTCCTCAGACCAAACATAAAGTCCTCAGTCCTCAGACCAGATGGCCAATAGAGATGGCGCCAAAATTGATGAGAGCTTTTCGGTACGGCAAGACAGCGTCGTGATTGTGAGTCAGGTCCGCAGGATATTCTAAAGTTTGGTCATATCCAATTTTCGATGAAACCATTTTTCTTGTCCTCAGCGTCGTCTGCCAGAACGGATTAAGCGTGCGTTCAAATTTACTCAGCTTCGCACCATTCTCTCCCCCATGGCTCGGCCATAGCGTAGAAGCCTATCAATCGGCATGCACATCGTATAGTATTGATCTGCTTGCATTTTGTGCATGTGGTAGATGGTATGCATTGTGACAGAAAGAAGGAAAGAAGCAACCGAAGCGCTGAAGTGGATGGCGCGTGGCATTTCGGGCCGGCGCCAAGCTTAACTTTGATTGACGCCATTCGAACTTGGAGTGAATCCAATCGATTGAGCAGAAGTTGAACCTTCCGTCTTGACATACTGCCGGTTGGCAGTCTTCGCCGCCATGGCGAAGCACAAGAAGCGCAAACTCCAGGCGCATCCTCAAAAACCCTCCAAAGCCGCGTCAAAGCTGACGGGAGCGAAATCTGCCACGCCCAAACCAAAAGTCGCACGCGCCGCCCACAAACCGCAACCCACGATTCCCTTCCAGCCTGAGGACCGAATATTGCTAGTCGGAGAGGGCGACTTCTCTTTTGCAAAGTCCATTGTCGAAGCACACGGCTGCTGCGATGTCACTGGCACTTGCTACGATTCCAAGGAAGTCCTGTTCGAGAAATACACTCCCCAGGCCGAGGAACATGTCAAGTATCTGGAGGAGGAAGGGCAGACTGTTTTATACGGCGTCGATGCAACGAAGCTGGACAAAAATAAAGCTCTGAGCAAATCAGGAGAGCTGTTTGATGTCATACTCTTCAATTTCCCGCATGTAGGCGGCAAGAGCACCGACGTCAATCGACAAGTACGCTTCAACCAGGAGCTGTTAGTCAGTTTCTTCAAGGCTGCCATACCGCTCCTCACAGCCACTGGAACAATTGTGGTGACGTTGTTTGAAGGCGAGCCTTATACGCTTTGGAACGTGAGGGATCTGGCCAGACATTCTGGACTAGAGGTGCAAAGAAGCTTCAAGTTCCTTGCGGAGGCGTATCCTGGTTATAGCCATGCTAGGACTTTGGGTAATATCGAAGGAGGCGGTGGATGGAAAGGCGAAGATCGAGACGCGAGGAGTTACGTCTTCCAAAAGAAGGGAGAGAAGGCCGAGGTTAGAGTCGGGCACGTGAAGCCTGGGACAAAGAGGAAGCGGGAGAAAGTGGAAAGCGAAGATGAAGAGAATGGCTGAGCGAAACCCTTGAGCCTCCGGATATCCTCCACACATGACATTATGTCTCCCAGATCAAGAGTCTGAATGGTGTGATGCTGGGCAAACCACCCTGCCACTAGCCAGAGTCTGGAACTCAGATCGCACAGCGTCACTCTTGTCGCACAAGACCTTTTAGAATGAAGATGCCTCTACAAGGACGCCTACGTGCACACGTCCGAAGCCACTGGAAACGACATGGCTGCCAGCGCAATCGCGAACTGAAGTTGGAGAAGGATCAACAATATTCTCATGGTCTAGCGGTTGAGCCTTCAAGATTCAAGTGTGAATCGTCGCCGAAAGTAGGAGCTGTGCTTGAAAAGACTAGCAACTGGAAGAAGATATGAACTTCTACTCTTCCGTTGGACTCGTCTTCGGACCACATTGCTACACATAGGGAGAGATAGCCAATATCTCAGCCAAGGAAAGCGATAGATAAGCTCGCTTGCACAGCTGGAACAATGTTCAGAGTAGTTTCCATGCAACATTACTCTCGACTGCTGAGAGCACTGACCTCACGCTGTCAGGGTGTCAGGGTGTAAGTAGCACGTCGACTTCCGACTTCATTCTCTCATCGTCAGTAATCAATTACAATATTGTCCGCACGATGATCAACCAATCAGCGTCGCTTTAGCTCACTTGGGAGAGCGCCAGACTGAAGCTCAACTTCGGTCCACGCAACTGTGCGGTATCTGGAGGTACTGTGGTAAGTTAATAGTTCAATATCCGACCATCAAGTCAACATTCTAACAACAAAACAGTTCGATCCACAGAAGCGACATTATTTTTGCACCTTTGGGCTATAATTTTGCTTGACATCGACCTGGCTTGAAAATGCGGGCTTAAGTTTCGATGTGTGCCAAGGCTTGCAATGCCAACCTCCGACAACGGCAGCACCCTGGTCTCGTTCCGAATCTGTTCTGCATAGGACAAGACAATTTTCGAGCATTGGTATAAGTCCTTGTTGTTTTGCACCCGCTTGGTCTCACTCAGCGTAATGGTAGCAAACCTGATGTGTTGCGATCTGTTTGCGCAGCGACAACATGTGTTTCAATAGTGACGAGAGGGATCGGCAAACCTTGGTCAGCAGGTCTTTCCATTGAAGCTTTTGTATGTGTCAATGATCGAACCTCGTCTGCATTACGCGACGATTGTTTTTCGCATTACGGTAGGGCCATATGAGAACATTCACACAAGATGCTGATTATTAGGCAACCTATCTCGTGACAGAACCTGATCCTCAGGCCGATCTTTGGCAGCCTGTATGACGCTGACATCACACGACTTCTCGGTATCGACCATCGCTCTGAGTCTTGACTTCCATCAGCCAACATGAGGCTATTGCGGGGTCTGGTAAATGCCAGCTTGTTGAGAGTCGCAATTACCCAAGAAACACCAAATCCCGACCAGGTTCTGGCCCAGATCGAGCGTGCAGGGTCCTGTACAGAATGTCGAACTCTGCTTGCCACTCTCAAAACCATAGCGCGCTTCGGCGATAAGGCTGTGGTATCGGCCTTGACCACGAGCTGTATACGAGCCGGAACAGAAGATCAAGACGTCTGCAGAGGCATCATCGCTCAAGAAGGACCCATTGTGGCTCGTGTACTCCGCGAGATTGCCATTCCTTCACATACTTCGGACCTACTGTGTACAGTCCTTCTCGCACAGTGCGAAGTCCCAAAAGTGCGACCTCATACAGTCAGCTTCCCGAAATCGAAACCAAATACAACACGGCCAGTGCCAACCAGTCAGAGACCAATCCAGTTCATTCACTTCAGTGACGTTCATGTCGATCTGGACTACGAAGTTGGAAGCAGTACGAATTGCTCGAAGCCAATTTGCTGCCGTTCATTCGGTCCTGAGGACGCACCTGGCAACAACTCTTATCCGGCTGGGTTCAATGGAGACCACAATTGCGACTCACCCAAGAGTCTGGAGAAAAGTCTATATGCTGCGATGCAGGAGCTTGCACCAAACGCCAAATTTGCTCTCTTTACCGGAGACATTCCTGAGCATCACGTATGGCTGATAAATCAATCCAGCGTGACTAGAAGCATTCAAGATACTTATCAAGAAATGGAGAACACTTTGAGTATGCCGGTGTACGGAACATTGGGCAACCACGAAGCTGCTCCGGTCAACAGCTATCCTTTCAAGGGCGTTGCAGAACCGATCAGCAGTCAATGGGTGTATGATGTGGTCTCGAAGGCATGGTCAACGTGGATTGGTGACCACGCGAAGACAGCGGACGAATTTGGGGCATTTTCCCACAGAGTGCCTGGCACAAATTTGAGAGTGATTTCGTTGAACACCAATTTGTTCTACAAGTTCAATCTTTGGGTCTATGAGAGGGAGATGCAGTACGACCCAGATCGACAGTTCAAGTGGTTGGTGGACGAGTTGCAATCTGCTGAAAATTCCGGAGAACGAGTGTACATCATGGGACACATGCCTCCTGGAGTCAATGATGCTTTGCATGATGGCTCGAACTATTTTGATCAGATTGTCAATCGATACGACGCTACCATAGCTGCAATGTTCTGGGGTGGGTCGCTTACCTCGTCGACTTTCAGGCATTGAGCTGACATCGTCACAGGCCATACACACAACGAGCATTTCGAAATCAGTTACAGCAATCACTCCGACCTATCACATGAATCAGCGAGCATGATGTCCTATATATCACCAAGTCTTACTCCAACTTCTGGCTCGCCGGCCTTCCGAGTATTCACCGTCGACCCTATCACGTATGGTGTACTGGACATTACGACATATTCTGCGCCGCTGGAGCATCCAGACTTCCACAAATACGGCCCAGTCTGGAGCGAATACACCTCTGCGAAAGAGACATATGGCCAGCTTGTTGGCGTGACGGAGGCGACATCAGAGCTGACACCAAGCTTCTGGCATAATGTCACTTGCGCCTTTGAGACCGACGATGAGGCATTCCAAGCATACTTCTCGCGGAAAAGTCGAGGGTGGATCCAGAGTCCTTGCACTGACGACTGCAAGAAGGATGAGATATGTCAGCTTCGAGCAGCAGAAGCGCAGTACAACTGCCAAATTCCGAATAGAAGGTTTCCCTCGAGCAAGAGTACTCGACAGGCTGGAGAACATGTCGAAGACGAATGTCACAGCAGCGGGCTGGCGAACATACTGCAAAGTATAGCGAGCGAGGCGGAAGAAAAGGTTTCAAAAGGGCCCAAACAAGACCTATGAGTAACGAAGTGCGATGCAAGGAAACAGAAAGCAGATCTCACATAGATGGTCGCACATGAGCACTATTTGTACCAAGGGAGTTTCATGTCTCTGCTGTGATCCCGATAGTGATCCACATGATGTTCCAGAACTTCAAGATGGTTGCATGCACGTCACCTCCTTTCCGTGCATTGGAGGTGTGCATAGCATGACTGACTCCTTCTCGTCGGACCCGAGATCCTCGTTGGGAGAGTATTGATGAGCGTACCTCGCTGCGCTGGCGTTCATGGGATAGCTTCTCGGAGTAGACGGCAAACAGCGCTGAGATCACTCAGCCCAATTTCATGGAACCAGGTTCGGCCTTACAACTGCATCCAAGACCAAAATGCAACCAGAACTCGCCCAGCTCGCCGCCCAGTCTCAATTCTTGTCGTCATTTCAATTGCATGTAACAAGCACACACTCTCTTGAATGTCACAGCTGAGGATGAGGTTCCATCACATCTTGGCGTGGCTGCTATTAGAGTCACTGAACAGCGGTGTTCCTGGTCGCAGCGACATTCAATCTGACCTCTTTTAAGTTTCAATGAATAGTGCATCCTGGTAGCCCAGCTTCAGCTCTGAGTACTTTCAGGAAGTCGGCACCATGGAACTGGAGTAGTACTCGGAACAGAATCATCCGTTTTGCGAGAGGCCAGTAAAGTGATATCAAGCCCTAGTAGAAAACGCCATCATCGCGACTTCATCCTGTTGCACAGTTACATGTACATGCTTACCTCGTATTGTTTGGATCAGTGGGCACACACACGAGATACTTATGTTTCATTGCGAACATCGCCTTTCAGAGGTGTGGTGGCTGTGTTGGTTCACATAGATGGCGTATTGGAGCAAAGCCAGAAGTGATAATTGGTTGAGAGCAGGAAGCAGTGATTGCTGAAATTCCTGCATCAGCTCTAGCGAGCGTGACCCTGCCGTCTTGGGAGGCCGTCTTGGACATATTGGACAAGAGCTCGCTTGCGGCCTGGTGGCCTCAATAATACTTGGAGAAATTTGGGCAATCCCATTGCAGTGCTGCTGACGATCGGGCATTCAAAATTCGTAAGATGCGACATCTGGCGTTCGAGGCTGCTCAGTGTGATTCGATGAGTCTTTGGTTATTGCTCCTGCTCCTCTGTTCCTGCATCTCACTCCTCGCACTCGCAGGCACTCGCAGAGAAGAAGAGCAGCCACGTCGTTAAGCATTTCCCGATCGCGTACCTACATTAGCCTGTGCACCGTCAGCTGTAGACCCAAAACACCCTTGTCCCCCGCAACGAAGATTTTCCAGAGGCTCCCAGACCTCCTCCAAGAATCTATTTTGGGCTCCGCTTCTCTCTTTTGTTGACTCCACAGCCAATCGCTGACTCGGCGGCCACGCGCATGGCTGGCTAACGAGTTTCTTGTACGACATGTCATGAGAACTGAGGCACTGATGCGCCGACATGTTCTGAGCAGCGTTCCGAGTACCAAGATGTCTTGGTCTGGCACAACACGCGCGCGCGAAGACTGGTAGGACGGAGCTGCTCCTGCTGTCCGCCCTGGGCGATACCACTCGATGAACACCACTAATGAGGCCTTGCATGCCTGAAAACGGACAATTCGAACATCCGTCCACCAATTCTTCGGTGGCCGGCACCTCAACACCTGTCATCGTTGACCGTTCAGGTCGCGTACGCCGCATCGACAAGCCTTTACAGTTTGTAAGGGCTGCCCTGCGAGTTTTAGACACCCCTTTCCGGCCAAGCGTGGAAAGCGCCTCAGCACGTGTCCAATTAAACATTGCATCCTTCTGGGCCTTGGAGCCAACCGCGGCGCTCGTCTTGTCAGAAACTGGCGGGCTATTCTTCTCGATACGACGCTGCGCGAAGAACCTGATTCTCGCAGCCAATGACACCGAAATATCGATTATGCATAACGAAGACTCAGTCTGACCTGCCCTGCGACAGCGCTCCGTCATACGACAGGCGTGGTTCGCTCAGCAGTGCATAGGGAGCTCGCGGAATGTCTGGACTAGCGACAAATCTGTCTATGCTCCCCCTATTTGAGCAGTGTCTTGCTTCCGAACACGAATGGCAGCCACGGCACGGCGCAGCGCCGCATGGCTACCCTTCCCACCGCTGCTGCACCAGTGGCTCGAGTGTCCAGCCAAGCGAGGCCTCGTGTGATCCGCGAGCTAGCACTCCATACTTATCTCACTAAGAACGGTCGCGACGCCTCCCGTTTTCTAGCACGGTACAGTTGGAAGCAATCTCCCTTCAAATACATGCCCTCCTCGCCCGTCAACCTTTCGTTCGTTGTGCAGGCTTGATACTTCTGACATACGTGCTTGGGTGTTTACACCCCTACCCTCGTTTCTCTCTTACCACCGACAATCGTTATTACAAAATCTTATTCATCTCCAGTTTCTGTTAATCATGAAGTTCTTTACTTTTCTTTCCGCCGCGGCATTGGCCTGCACTTCGGTTGTCGCACACCCAGTTCAGCATTCAGAGGAGGGTCATCTGGAAAAGCGACAGCAGACGAACATTGCACTGGTTACCCCAAGCGGATCAACATATCCACGTCTCGAAATTAGACAACTGAAGGATACGAAGCCAAATCAATGGACGCTGCTGGTTCTCGCGTTGCAGAGGTTTATGAGTGCGAGTGGCCAGAGCAGTTTCTTTGCTATTTCGGGTATCCACGGCGTGCCGAGAGTCAACTATAACAACGTAGGACAGTGCGGCTCTTGCGGTGGTGCTGATGGGTACTGCACACACGATTCTGTTCACTTCCCGGCATGGCACCGAACTTATGTTGCTCTCTTCGAGCAAGAATTCCTCAAGGTCGCCAAGACCATCGCAAACGAATTTCCGGATAGCTCGAAAGCAACCATGGTGGCTGCTGCCAACCAGTTGCGTTGGCCATACTGGGATTGGGCTGCGAAGCCACCGTCAGGCCGACCAGTCATGCCTGCGATTGTCACCGATGTTACAGTCACCGTAAATGGACCCAAGGGATCGACTACTTTCACCAACCCATTCTTCCGATATGACTTCAAGTCCAGCGAGCGCAGCCAGATGTACTATGGACCATTCACAACCTGGACTCGTTCTTACCGCTACCCCAGCAGCAACTCTGCAAGTGCTGCTAGCAACACACAGTCTTCCATCAATGCTATGGCGCAAAACCGTGCCAGTTTGCAAGATCAGGTCTACCAGCTCTTCACAAACTGCAAGAGCTACCTCTACTTCAGCAACGACGATGCAGGTTCTTCCAACTCTGGCTGCTCCAACTCGCTCGAGGGTATTCACAATACTATCCACACCCTCTCAGGTGGACCAGGATCCAGTTCGGTCTCTGGAGGCCACATGACTTACTTACCTACGGCTGCTTTCGATCCAATCTTCTGGCTCCACCACTGCAATGTTGACAGAATCTTTGCTATGTGGCAAGCCATCAACCCGAACTCGTACGGTGCATCTCAGACTGCTCCTCACAGCACCTGGACTATCGCTCAAGGATCTACCCAAAATGCTGATTCTCCTCTCACCCCATTCAAGAAGTCCGATGGTAGCTACTGGACCACCAACCAAGTCCGAAACACTGCGAACACTTTCAAGTACACTTACCCAGAGTTCTCCAACAGCGACGGCAGCGCCACTGCCATCAAGAATTACGTCAACAAACTTTACGGACCAAGTGCTACTGCCACTGCTGGCTCCTCCAAGCGTGATGCAAAGGCACAGACCGGAACTTCCAGCTATTCTAGCGCTGTTTCCTCGGCTTCCAGCGCTGCCGCCTCAGCTTCGGACGTCCTTCCAGGCAACCCACTCGCAGCCTCCAACGGATCTCTTTACCAGTACGTTGCCAACGTCCAGACTCCTCGCTACACCTTGAACGGAACCTACAATGTTCTTCTCTTCAATGGCAAGCCAACTTCTGAGGACCCAAGCACCTGGCAAGCTGCCTCGAACCTTATCGGTACAATGGGTGTCATGTCTCAGCCCGGCAAGACCGACCACGACCTCATTTGCTCTGGTTCCATCCCTCTTACTCGCACACTCCAGGCCATGGTCGGCAGCGGCAGCGGTCTCCTCAGCAGTTTGGCGGAGGCCATCGTCGCCCCATTCCTCACCAAGAACCTTGAGTGGCGCATTGCGCAGGACGGCAAGAGCATCGACACCGGCTCAGTTGACGGTTTCGTTGTTTCCGTCGTGACATCAAGCGCACAACCACCCTCAGATCCAAACGATTTCCCAGAGTACTCACCTTTCATTCCACTTTTGGACGTCACCAAGGGACAGTCTGGAGGAGCAAACTCCACCCAACAAGCAACGTCATCATAATCGATCAATCAATATAGAGAGAAAGGGAAAGGAAAAGGAAAAACAGCAAGCAGTACCGGTTTCAGGACGGGTAATCTTTTGTACATATTCTACGACATGGAAAGAATGGGGCATCGAGGGCGTTGAAACTGTTCACTTCCTGCTTTGCAACACAAAATGAATTCATGACGGCCAGCATCGATTGATAATCCAGATACTTAATATCAGACATGTCATCGACAACAGTATAATTTTTAATCAGCTTTCTCTTCTACACGTACATTATTCTCTACTGCGACAACTACAGCGTTCGTGTTCTGAGACACGACTTGTTGGTCTGGTGCGTTTGCTTGGTTCAACAGCAGTTGACCACTGACTCTGCAACGTTGTTCTGGGCATTCTTTGATCGTAATGGAAATCTGGTTGAGCAGAGTCTAATCCTCGCTTGAGCAGCCTGATCGCGCGCGCTTACTCAAACAGTGATGTGGAAATGAAGAAGGACGGTCATGCCGCCCTTTAGGGTTCAGCGATGGACGTTTACAGGCAAAGCTTGGCTGATGGCGCGACGATCCTTGTCCGGCTCTGCGGTCTCCGGACGTCGCATGGTTTGTGAAGATGTGGCGCAGTTCCTTCATGGTACCGACCTTGTAGAAGGCTTGGGGAGTACGTATACAAGTACGACGCTGATGCGTGAGACGAATTCGACAATGTTGAACTGGGAATGCGCTCAATGTGGTCCCGCGTGTGGAAATTGTGCTGGTATGGCAATTGCTTCTGGAAGATGAATTCCAACACTGGCTGAACGATATGATCCTACGGCGGAGGAATGAAAAGAAGAACGCGTCGTCAAGCCTCGAGATCCTGTCCGGCGCCAAATGATTTCGGGAAGACATTCTGTCCCTCTCGTGAACTTCACTGAAAGCCATAGATGATCCAAAGAGATGGGCAGCGTGAGTCCCTCAGATGACTTCCGATGATTGCATGGCTTCTCACGCAGTCGGTTCTTGGTGACAGTAGGAGTTCCTAAAGAAAAGTTATGGCGTTCTGTTCTCGCCTTCCAGAAGTCCAGACCCAGGTGTCATATTCAGTGGCCGTGGGCTTGGATTACTTGACCGTTCAGGGCCTACTCTCACAGAAGAGCTTCATTGGCGAGTGATGATGGCATGAGTGTTCTCCCGTTCCCCGTACCTGTCGGTGTCGCTGCTGATGGCCGGGATGCTTGCACCCTGGTATGTTGAGCGGACAATTTCGCGTGGTCAATACAGAGGCTGGTGTCAGCTCAGCATCGCAAGCCTCTTCGGCAGTACCGTCGAGACGCGGTTGTGCTCATGGCGGCATGTTTCCACGACGTGTGCGTGGAGATTCAAAGAAAGTGTACGCGAGGTTCAGGAGAGGATTGGGAACGCGCTAGTTTTGCCAAGAGATGGATCCGATGCCGGCCAGTGACTTCAGCAACACCTTGATGCATTGACGAGACATCATGAGGAATACTATCGCAGCTCGAACAGCGCCTGCTCAAAGTTACACTTGCCAGCTGACACGTCTCTCGCTGAAACATAAGCTGCTGGACCTTCAATTCGGACGGAGAAAAGCTTGCTGCTCTACCTCCACTATGGCGATCTTAACAGACGCCGATAGAGAGCGCATGGGCACGATGCATCCTGACATGTCTGCTGTAGGTATCTCGGAGAAATACAGAGCACGTTGATACTCACCGGAACAAGGCGCTTGAGAGCAGTCCTTTTCCCGACTTGACAGGAGGCGTTCCGGATGCCTCAGTCCAGACAGTCAGGCACAACCGAGCAGCACACCTCGCAAAGCTTCGCCACCTATATCCAATCCCGGGTCCAATCCCAGATGAAGTCAAGGAAACAGATCACCAAGTTCTAACTCGTGATGGTACTACCATCACTGTACGTATCTACGTTCCAAATAAGCCCTCCTCCTCGCCACGACCTCTAATAGTGATGTATCACGAAGGAGGCTGGCGCATGGGAGACCTCACCGATGAAGACCAAAACTGCCGCATGTTTGCTCGCGATCTGGGCGCAGTATGTGTCAACGTGGACTATCGCTTAGCACCTGAGCATAAATTTCCGGCTGGGGTGAATGACGCCTATGGCACATTGCTCTGGTGTACGAAGACCGCATCGCCGACCTCAGACATCCTGCCTGCGGATCCCAAAGTCGGCTTCATAGTCGGAGGCTCATCTGCAGGTGGCAATTTTGCAGCGATAATGTGTCAACGTGCGAGAGACGAAGGACTCGATCCACCTTTGACAGGGCAGTATTTGAGTGTTCCAGCTCTATTGAGCAAAGCTGCGGTTCCGAATAAATTCAAGGATGACTATAGGAGTAGGTCTGAATCTATTTCTGACCCTGTCTTGAAGGTGAAGGATAGGGAGGGAACAAGGGTGGAGCATTTGGACGTCGAGGTGGATAATCCACTGTATGCTCCTTTGTTGCATCATAATCTCGATGGTTTGCCGCCGGCATACTTCCAGCTCGGTGGATTGGACCCGCTACGCGATGAAGGTCTTATCTACGAGAGAGAACTGAGGGAGAGAGGGACTCCCACCAGACTAGAGGTCTATGATGGCTTTGGGCATATGTAAGTAGCTCAATGACGCTAAGTGTAAGATGTCTTGCTCACTCTCACAGGTTCTGGACGAATTGGCCGACTTTGCAGCAGAGTAAGGATTTCGTGAATGATACCTTGGAGGGCGTGAGGTGGCTGCTCGAAACAAATCGGAGACGCTAAATCGCATGAGTGAACAAAGATGCTTCGCAGCCTTATCAAGATCTAACATTTCTGTACGACAGTCTAGGAACTGTTGAATCTTTGCCTCGAGCATTATGAAACCGATCGAAAGATATCTAGATCTCGTGACAGTACCTACTACCTTAGGAATTGGTCCTGGAGAGTAAGTGATGCGACGTCCTGTTTACCTACTCCTTGTATGTGCTGACTGCGAATCAAGGTTGACCTTATCTTAATGCCATATTCTCGATCCATTACTCCCTCATGGCGTCATTTGCCAATCTCCTCACCAATCGTTGTCCTTCTGTCAACCCTTCTTCTGCCTCGTCGAATTCCTCCAAGCCGAGCGCCCTCCGGCCCTCGTCTGACAGAATATTCTCCTCCTTAGCTCCATGGTCCTCATGCTCCTTCTCTAGCTCATAAGGACCACCACAGTCCCTCAAGAAGTCTCTCGGAGGCACGACATCTCGGAAATCCTGCCTCATGCGTAGCATATTATCAATATTGTACGAGCAAAGCGGGATCGACGCGTTATAAAACACAGAAGAGTCTTCACTCCCATTGTGGGAGTCCTCAACTTCATGAACTAGATCACAGTGCCAGAACATGTAATCTCCTGGTCTGACCTTCGGAACAGATATCATCGACTTCTTGAGTTGCAGATGAGGATGAAAGCGTTCTGTCGGGAAGAACTGACCACCGCCGGGAGTCGCACCAGGAAAGCTAGCCTGGCTCGAATCGAAATCCTCGTCATCATAATTGAAGAATGGTCGCAGCATGATATACGCCATTGCTAGCTTTAACGACGGGAGGATCCTCAGAGTCCCTTCACCAGGCCCACAGTTACTCATACTCAACCAGCCCTGCATGGCACGAAACGCTGAACATGATCCTTGAGCTTGATAGAGATCGGTGATGGCGTCGGGTCGGTTATCCATACACCAAGGATCGAAATTCTCCCAATCACCTCGAAGAATTGCTTCGTAGTTTGATCGATATTTGGGATCTTCCCAGCGTTCGATCGCAGAAGAATCAAGGTGAGGTTTCAGACTGTATTCTTTGTCGCCAGCTCTTCGGATTCGAAAACGGTCGGCGTAGTGGATTTGAGAAGACATGTCGATAGGCAAGCTAGAGTCCTTGATGTGCCAGAGTTTCATAACCGAAGACATGGCGGATAAGATCTCTGGATGTGAGCGAGCCTGGACTTGGGGACGGGTCCAGTAGAGGAGCCAGAAGGTCGGGTTGCTTAAGGGGCGGCCACCGACTGCACGGTGGCGAGTTGTGTAGTCTTTGAGCTCTACTTTCCATGATAGGGCTTGTTCTTCGGAGACGACACCGCGGAAAAGAATGCAGCCTGCACGATGAGCTGCTGAGGCGACATGGGGTGGGATTTTGCCACCTATAGATGTCAGATGATGTGAAACAAGTTTCAAGGTAGAGGATCTCGCTCACCATTGGCTTTGACTTCAGACCAATCGACCTCAGGAATGGCATCCTGCTGAAGGCTTGCTAAACGCTCTGCTTCAGTCGCCAGCTCTTTCTTCAGCCTTGCGTACGAATCCTTGAGCACGTCGGGATCAACATCTTTCATAATCTCTTGCTTCAGTGCAGCAAAGCGATCGTCGAGCCTCGGAGGTACTGGTATACCCTCTGAGGCTCTGAGCTGCACAGTAGCAGCCGGCTCTGTGATGGTCTCTGTAGCCATGATGAAGAGGATGGAGGAGCGGATCTCGAGTGTACGCTGTCATTGTCCGGCTTATATGCTTGGACTACATCATTCTGCTCGTCGGATCATCTTAGTTGTGCGACCGCATCTAGTGCACAATTGGTGGGCTCAATGTTTGGTTAGGATCGTTTGCCATGAAACTTTGTGGTTCATTGCGCCACGGCCAAGTGGTAAGACACTGGCCGCGGCCAGAGCACTATGTAAATAATGTCAAATATTTGGCCGCGGGTGAAGTTGAAAAAGCTCATTGGTGGTTGTAGCATGCAGAAATGCCGTGTTCTTGTGTACATTGCATCGTTTAGGCACTCACGACGTCTTCAATCACATGCAAGCCAGGAAAAGCGGATGCCCCGGGTCTGAAAGAACGCGAAAAATGTGGTCGATCATGCGAATTGAGGAAAGCTATCACACGATGAATGGTCGCATCTGCATCCCTAGTGATAGGTGCCTTAGTGAGAATGGCGACATCCTGATCGAATGTAGGTGTCGTCCCAACGATCTATTGTGCGTTTGAGCCAGCAAGAGAGACTCAATGTCAAAGTCAGTGGTCCAAAGAAGATGCAGAGTGAATGGAAGCGCGGGCACTTTAATTTCTTGCAAAATTTCCGCCAACAATGCTTATGTACAACCCAACCCTCTTCCAATGCCGCACCTATGGGTGAGAAATTGTCCAGTCAACTCTGACCTTGGTATCCGAGTACTGAGCAGAGGCGCAAGGTACGGATCCTGACGAAGCGACATACATGTTGTAGCTGCCTTTGCTTCCGACGTAACCGTTGTCCTGGAATTTGGTAATGGAGTCGTTGATCAGATCTTTGACATCGGCATTACCGATAATGGAATTACCGCCAAAAGAGACAGCATTGAAAGCACCTATACACCAGAGTATTAGTTATGCTATTGTGGAGTGAGGTCAGACCGTCGTGAGCTTACAAGTCTGATACACTGCCACCTGCACACCATCGGGCGTGACGGTCCATTGCTGGTCCTTCCAAAGGTTGGCAACGAGCTGCTGGCAATCTGCGACCGTAGGACGACCCGACATTGTGAGCTTAACAAAGCTAGAATCTCCGCAGTCGTTGGCACCCTGTGCGTTGCCGGCGTTGGTGCTGTCGGTCGACATCAGAGAAGCAGCGAGTGGGTCAGACTTGCTCTTGCATCGAGTGCAAGTCGCTGATCCTAGAGCTGGGAGAAGCGCGACCAATGCTGCAGCGCTGATGAAATGCATTCTGATCTGATTGTATAAGTTCTTGGTATGATAGATAGGTTCGAGCTATGAACTGTAATAGATCGATGCTGTAGGTATTGATGGAGCTGTCAGATGGTATCTGTTGATGTGGTGTTCGCTGTTGTTGTCCGAGTAAAGATTAGAGAATTCATCGACTCTTTTATACGAGTTCTCGTCGACCAGTCTTGCAACGGTATTGTCTTGACTACCGTCAACTTCTACACGGATCCTGGTATTGGCGCTACTGGTAAATTGCCACGCCGAGCCGGGAAGAAAAGGTTAAAGAGAGGCTCATACCTTTTATTACACCTCTCAGCCTCGTGTGAGTAAGCATTGCCTGTCATCTTACGATCCAAATAGAAGTGAATTCTTCTTTCAGCTCTGCAGCAGGGAAATGGTCCTTTCTGTGTCCTACTTCCAGCTCATTACGTACCACTGTTGATCAGGTTGGTGGCCAGGCTATTTGGCGCTTATGCTGAAAGAAGTGGTGGATCGTGTTCGGCCATCAAGAGTAAGAGCTTGGCTATAGCACATTTATCCCATAATTGCGCGCTCAAGGACCAGGTCTAGCGTCTTGGATTTTGACCTTGCGAATGATAGGCTGGTCTCGCTGGCCGAGTCGCTCGTCGAGAATCAAAGACGCGCCAAGTGTCAATGCCGAAGCTCGTACAGAGTCGCTACTGTTTCGTAAACATAGCTCATGCGTACCCGGTTAGAAGAGGCCCTAAGTCGAATGATCCAGTAGTGCTTTACTGAAAGTGTGATAGTTGTTGATTTCCTTGCAAACCTTCTACTGCTCCGATAAACTTCACCTGGGTTTGCGCGAAGAGCCTCGATATGTGCGTGCCGAATGCCGCGAAGTTGCCGGCATGAGAGTTTTCTAGGGAAGTATCAACGAAACACTGGCCCTCGAGTCAAAGATCCGTCGTGCATGCGTCTCCTCGCTGTCAACGCGTCCTGCTCCGGGACAGGGCTTTCATACGTGGTGAGCATCAATACATCCTGTTACTGCCGGAGGCGCAGGCAAATCATCCATCCGGCAAGAGTAGCCACTGACCAGAAGATTGACTCTCGCTTTCTTCAGTAAGCCTGGGCAGTTCAAGGATGTGGGTGTATTTCGGGCTCGAGCCCGCAGTACTGAACACAGGTCTGTCTCTCAGCACAAGGCGTTTGCTCGTATACCGTGTGCAAAGGGAACGTTTTGTTGCAACGCAGCCCCTTCTACATCCGTAGCAGCGACAGAATTGCCGTATAGGGCTTGAGTCGTCCACGTTGGGAACTCGAGTATAGGTATCCCAATATAGACTGCAAGGTCGCCGTGGAGCGCTCCAGCAGAAGCCAACGTCACGCAATTCGTCTCGTCATCCTTGAACATACTACCAACGCGCTGGTAGATGATGAAGTCCACGTGAGATGGTGACGGCCGTGGATGTCGTCGGAGATGAAGACAGTTGTGAAAGGAGAGGCGGAGAACGGCGGAGCCAATGTGCAAAGCAAAGCCCGAATCTTGTCTTGGCAGCCACGTGCCGCGATGACCCTGTCCGGGTTGTGACTTCTATTTTGACGACCGTCTTTTCCGTGCCACTGGCAAGAGCGACCGTCCTTGGCTGGGCCGCTGAGGTCGCATCAACAGCATCAATGAGCTCGTGATTATTCGAGCTTCCGGCTTCGATGGCGAGAACGAGCATGGATTGAGAAGAACGGTTCGCGAAGACCATCCGGGTGAACTTACATGCAATGACTCTGGTGCGATGCTGAACAGGAGCGGCCTTTTACCTTCTTGAGAATCGTGCAACAGCATAATTTGGTGTACGAAGTCGCCGCCACGGAGGAAGAGAAATGGAAGAGGGGTCGCAATATCGCGGAGGATGATGACAATGACGATGGAAACGGCCAATGTGGTTTGAGTACTGTACTTCTTCATTGAAGATGGTCTGAGGCTAGGTGGTATTGCTGTGTTCGACAACCCAGAACCCCTGGGCGCTCAATTCCTCTTCGGACCGTGTCCTCTACTTCGAGCCCAATGGCCTGCTTCGGCCCTCTCCAATTGATTCACTCGTTCTTCCGAGTCTGCGTTGCGTTATTGCTAATGCGCATTCATCTTGTCGATAAATCTGTATTACGATCAGAATAATGTCATTTGAAGTTCTCCTTCTCGTATTCACTTACCATATGAAGCACCGACTTATGCCGGATCACGGTTTGCAGTGGAACAGGTCGCCTGGTACGGTGGTGGCTGACTCGTGTTCATGCTCTGGTAGCGCGGAGCGACTGGACGTGGCATTGCGCCGATGTCGATGCTCGCTCTGTCAGGCTGGATAGCAGGTGGCGGTAGCGGAATTGGTGGTGTGGTCTGTTGCGCCCGTGCCGCTTCTTGACGCTCTTGAACGTGGGTATCGAGTCGTCGGACGTATTGATCTATCTCGTACTCGTGTCGCGCAGCGCGATACGCGGCCCAGCGACGTCTGTGGAATATGATAGCGAGCCATCCAAGTCCGCCGGCAGCGACTAGAGTCATAACGAGGACTGCGATCCACATAGAGTGGCTAAGCCCTTTGGATTGCTCGTCGATCATATTTGCTGCTGATGCGTAGTTCCGATCTTGTTTTGTGCGACAGGAGGAAGTGGATCCGTGGTGGTTGCTGGTCGAGGTCGAGGTTGCGGAATTCTCAGTTGTTGTTTGCAACTTGGAAGTGAAGTTTGAGATGAACATTTATTATCGAGACAAACGCAGGTGCATGTGAGAATTGGCAAGATGGTCCGTGCATTCGCTCTGAGTGCCTGTGATCCGCTCTGGAGGCATGTGACGTGTATTCGAATCACTCGGGGAGTTGTGAGAAGAGAAGTTTGTATACTCTCCATGATTCTGTCGTTCGCGTTTGCGCAGTCATGGGAAGTACAAGGCAACACGAAGGACGCAGCTTCGCCTGGTGTTTGCCGACTTCAGAGCTTCGCCTTCTCTCTTTGCACTGCATCAATATCATAAAACTTCACAAAGTCTTTCATCATCCTCGTCTCATCTTCAGTTATCTTCAACTTCTTCAATACTTCCTCCCCACCATTCACGATCTTTTTCACCATTGTCTCCAGCTTCTTCCCGTTCACATTATATGGGATTTCAGGAATCTCAAAGACAAAATGCGGCACATGTCTCCTCGACAAATCTTCTATGACTTGCTTCCCAATTTGGTCCACGACTTCGGGCTTGGGACGCAAAGAGCCAGAGGACGAAGACGGAGTGGGTTTGATGAAGAGGATGACGCGCTCAGTACTATCCGTGAACTGAGACGTGGAACGTTGTTGACCAACTACCAAAGCGTCGGCGATGTGTTGCTTAAGAGAGGCTGATTCGAGGACTGTGTACATTTCTGCGCTGCCGAAGCGGATGCCGGAGGGATTGAGAACGCCGTCGCTGGAGTTGTGAATCAGTGTTTATAGCTCTAGTTGGAGAGCTTGCTGATGCTTACCTTCTTCCCAATACGTAGATACCCTTCGTCTCAGGGTTTATTCTGATGAAGTCCCCATGCGTCCACACATCCTTGAATCCTTCAAAGTACGCAGCGTGATATCGTTTTCGGTCTGGATCCTGAAGAAACATCACCGGCATGTTTGGGAATGGTTTCTTGCAAACGAGTTCTCCTCTTTCGCCTTCGGGGGCTGGGTTTCCGTCTTCATCGAAGACATCGACATCCATACCCAACTCTTTGACAGCGACTTCACCAGGGTACGACGGCATCGTTCGCTGTCCAACGGCGAAGTTACCGCAAAGCTCTGTGCCACCAGAGAATTGAATCTGACAGACTGGTCCGAACGCTTCTGCGATCCAAAGTGCCAGAGAAGATGTGAGCACTGCGCCAGTTGAATATATCGAGTGTAATCTTCTCGCGAAGCGTTTGGGTTCAACGCCAGCTTTTTGCAGTTCTGCGTAATATCTTGGACCACCACCGAAGCCTGTCACACCGTGCTCTTCTAATATCACACGGAGCAGTTTTTCTGGCGAAGGGTAGAAGGGACTGCCATCGTAGAGGATCATGGTGGTCTTACAGAATAGTGCTCCGAGAGAAATGTTCCACAATGTCCAGCCGATGCCTGAAAAGTGTATATGGACGTCGTCAGGACCGAAACCGTGATGAAGTAGATGTTGTTTTATGCCTTGACAGATCAAGCCACCATGGCCATGGACGATTCCTTTTGGCGGACCTGTCGTACCAGAAGAGAACATGACCAGAACAGGTGTAGAGAAAGGCACTTGTTCGAACTTGAGAGGAGCACCTTTGGCATGTCTGAGGAAGTTTTCCCAAGTCGAGTGATTGTGCAATACATTGTCATCAGGACCGATGGTTACGAGTTGACACGATTGCTTGTTCGAAATCTCAGCCGCACATCTCGAGACCTTTCCCTGTATGCTATTCCTCTTGCCATTGTAAAAGTAGGTCGTTTGGGCTATGATCAGCTTGGGTAGAATTTGATCAAGACGGTCGTTCAATGCTTTCTCCCCAATGTCGGTCGCGAAATTTGCAGTAACAGCTCCAATTGAAGCTGCTGCCAGCAGGATACCAAGAGATCTAGCGCTATTGCTGCCGATTGAGACGATGTAGTCGCCTTGGCCAAGTCCAGCAGCTTTCATGGCTTCAGCATACCGAGCAGTCATATTCTTCATATCTTTCCAAGTGTACTTCTCCGGCGAATATAAAGTCTCCTCATTGACGCTAATGATGGCCAGATCGTTGTCGCTTCGAGCACCGCATAAGATATTTTCGGCATAGTTGAGCCTTGCATCTTCGAAAAAGCGCGGGAATTGGTTTATGCGTAGGCTCTCATCCACGGCGTATCGTCAAGCTTGTTAGTAATATAATCCACATCATGGTAAGACTACATATCTTAGCCGGTTGTTTTGATGCTTTAATGTTCGCAAACTTCCAAAATGACATCCAAAAGTCGTTCATGCGAGTGATGGAGAATCGATGGAGGTCAGCATAGTTGCCTGGGAGTACAGATTAGCAAGAATTTACATTGACCGCTGTACTGTAGCCAGTGAGACTTACCGATCGTGACATCGTGTTGCTGCTTGATGTAATCGGTGAAGTCTTCGAGATTCGTGCGTAAGCCTTCAGGCGGTGTATACACAGGTGTTGGCGCCATTCATATGGTGATACTAGCTACACAGAACTAGTTTGACAGAGCCTCATTGCAAGGTGCAGCATTGAAGAAAGCTAAGTGACCTGCAAAAGCGATGACAGGGAACTAGGCCAGAGCGGGGCTGCCCGGATCGGCAAGCCGGAGAGACGGAAGATCCTTGGATGAAGTTGAAGACCTGAAAGAATGTGAAAGTATGGTACTGGAGATCACGTCAACTCGAAATTGAAGTCAAAGGGTATTTTGATTTGATAACAAACTCCTCCCATGCGTCATTTGGAACCCACCCAAGTCATATCTCATTGATCAATAGTCGTCGCCGCGACTGATAACTTCCTTTACATTAGGTCTCAGGAGGATTGTATGCTCATATTGAGCAGTGTAACTGCCCTTCACATCGCAAAGAGGGGGGTAGTCGGCAACAATACCACTCTGTACCAGGTTGTTCAAGCCCAAGAGGTACTTGTCATGGCCCAAGCGGTCCAGGTATCGCCTACAGAAAGGTAGAGTTCCAAAGTTCTTGTCGATGGATCTCAGCAGCGTCTTTGCGCTTGCAACCCGGAGTGCCACCTTTGGCGCATCCGCGATCTTGGCGTAATGGGATGTTTCCATATCATCCCTCACAACACCTTTTCCGGTTGAGCCAAAGGTCTCGATGGCGTAAGTCTCTCCTTCTTCCATCTTCTCGTTGCTGCCGCCCTTGACGATCGGCACAGACTTTCCGGCACTGCCACCGTGGATGCTGTAATGGCCAATGGTATGACCGTTGAGGTTACGAATAGCCTTGACAGGATATGTTTGGCCATTGATCTCGACTTCGTACGATTCCATGGCTTCTTGGATGGCCTCGCCGATCTCGCCCATACGAGCGTCAATACCCGCAGCTCTGATACCAGTGTTGGTCGCGTCTTTCACGGCGGCCAAGAGATTATCGTATTGTGGTTGAAATGCAACAGTAAAAGCCGAGTCGACGATGCGACCGTTGACATGGACGCCAAAATCGACCTTCATGACGTCCTCCTCCTTCAAAACCATCTTGTTGCCGGCATTCGGTGTGTAATGCGCAGCGCAGTGGTTCAAACTGAGACCAGTTGGGAAGGCCACGCCTCCGAGCAAGTTGTCGCCTTCCTCGAGGCCCATGTGTCCTGTCAAATGTCTCGTTCCATTCTCGATCATCTCCGCGATCTCAGTCAGAGTCATGCCAGGCTTGATCTGAGCCTTGGCATACTTCCTGACTTCTCTGTGCACTTCGGCAGCCTGTCTGTAATCCGTCAAGAAGTCCGAGTTCATGCGGTCCAGATGGCGCTTCTCCTCGCTGGTCGTTCTGTAGGCATTGTCGTTCTTGTATTCGACTTCCTCGCCGATGGGATAGCTGTTGTCGGGGAACAGATCTGACACCTTCTTGGTAGGTGGGGATGTCTGTGCCTTTGCGCCGCCGCCAGTCGCGCCAGCACCACCCTTCTTCTTCTTGCGCGGCTTTCTCTTCTTTTTCTTTTTGGCCGCACCTTCTCCAGCCGCGCCGTTCGCCTGACCCTCCTCGCCATCATCAGCCTCATCGTCGTCAGAGTCGCCGCCTTCTGCATCGCCGTTGGTTCCATTGGGAGCTTTGCTTCCGTTCTGCTTCTCGACCGACTTGTCGCCGTTCAGGCTCAGATCGGCCACGGCCTGCTCGGGTGTGACCGCAGCCATGGTGCAGGTGTAGCGAAAGGGTTGAGTGTCGAGGGGATACAAAGTTGTGAGCAGAAAGTTTTATACAAGCACGAGATCAACTGCATGTGCACCCCACGTCTCGCCAAAGCAAAGCCAAAGCCAACAATCCCAACTCCGAGTCTCGAGAACAATCGGTCTTGGCAAGAGACCCTTGCCCTTGCCCTTTGCCCTTTGCTCTTTCTCCTTCTCCTCTCAAAGACTTCCATCACCTCAGCTCATGACTCGCGCACTCCATCCATCAGAGCACTGAGGTGGACTCCGAAAAATGTCGGCTTTGGAAATACCTGATATCGCACGCGCTCAAACTACGCTAATCCTTGCTCGATGACCAGGTTGGCTGCTATAATGGAGCATTCTTGTTTTGCGCCCCTTCGACCAGAAGCTTGTGACGCGACAAAGGCAGAAGACTGGTAGGAGGCTCGTCGTGAGTGGCTAACAAGTTGCGACCGAGTACAAAGCAAGGCAATGCGACAGCCAAGAACATGCAGATCCTATATGCAGTACGCGCCGATAGCTTGGTCAGCTCCCAGCCTCCTGCTATACAACCTATCGGTCCTTCGATATCAGAACAAGTACTTATGTACAGTGAGTGCTCGACTGCCCAATATTCAGAACTGTCGTCTGCGCAAAGTGTACCTGCATCTGAGGAATCATGAGAGATGCCATCAACTCCTGGCTCTCGCCCTACCTACCAGACTACGAATACAGGGCCCAACAACCGAAATGGCACTACCCATTGATGTTGACACTGTGCTTAGGATCTTGCACATTTCAACTTGACGATTATGTTCGCAGCTTCTTCGTCTTTCCTGTGGTGCTCTTCTTGACTTCTACTCGGATCTTATATACCACTGGAACTGTCACTGAGGACTTCTTCAACTCACTGAGCTTTCTGCTGTTATGTCTCAGCTTCGCCGACCATTTGGTCATTGGACCTGTCCAGCGACGACAGGCTCGGTTGTTGAACAGTCCAAAAGGACCTCGATCGGGCCCAAGCAAAGCAACCGAGAACTTTAAGCATATTGGCGTCAAAGGTGTTGCACTTGAGGAGTGTACAACGTTCAAGGAACGTTTGTACTGGGCACTATCGCTTTTCTCCGCTTGGCGAGGCATAGGCTGGAATTGGCAGATACAAAAGATTCCATCAAATCCGGACATTGGCCTAACGAGCCGACAAGCAGCCTCACGACATCTCCAACGGGCAGTGAAGTATTGGATTCGACGAGCTTTGGCTGTTTACCTCATCAATTTCACAAATACGTTGCGCATTCGCAACTACGAGGCCGCAGATTCTAACTTGGCTTACACTCTCGTGCTCGAGACGACATTCATTTGGGCTGCCCAGATCCGCATGTTCGACAGCTCCAAATTCATGTACACCTCTGCAGCTGCTATCACTACATATTTCGGCTTTTGCTCTCCTGCTGAATGGCCACCACTCTTTGGGAAGCTTGGAAACGCATGGTCAGTTCGACAAGTCTGGGGACAGGTTTGGCATCAATCATTCCGGCGCACTTTCGAGCTATACAGTGGCCTTCTTGTATCCACTTTAGGACTTCGCAAGGGGTCCTTTGCGTCGAGATACACCAAGCTATTTGCCAGCTTTGCTATCAGTATGCTGATTCATCAATGGTACTGCTTTTGCGCTGGACCGGATGAGATGGGTCACTTCAGCTTTTTCATGAGTCAAGCTGTCGTTATCACATTCGAGGACCTTGTTCGATTTATGTGGCGAGAAACGGGTGGAAGGCATCACAACGACCCAATAACGAGATTTGAAAGGACTGTAGGATATGCCTGGACGTTCCTATGGTTCACGTACAGCTCGGGACAAGTGATGCAGGCGTTTGTTGAGAAAGGTGTCATCGTTCCAGACACGATTGAGACGAGCTTGTGGGATCTCGCGAGGATACACGCACTTCTCTTTGAAGAACTGCTGTTTTCCACAGGGTCAGCTCGTAAGTAAGCTGCTGAGGTCTGCTGCCGCGCTCTGGGTCGTGATGATTGTTCAACAAGACATCTCTTTCCTGGTAAAGCATATGCTGCAAAGTGGCTCTAAGACACAGGTAATGGAAGTAATGTCTAAGTCAATATGAACACACACCAGCGCTCAGCCGTCGTTTGCTTCCACATGAAATGGTTCAAGTCTCAGGTTACGAAAAAGGCATATGTCTCAGAATGCGATCGAAGAATTTAAAAGCATTCAACATCGCCTCGTCATGCTACTCCTACTTTCCATCGAGCTTCATTTCGAACAATCAGCAATGAAAAATAACGCACAACAATATCTACTATTGGACGATGTCATGGACTTGGTCACCGCAGAGGACAAGATTATCGTCCGTAGCCACCTGGTACCGAAGCTACTCGCTCTGGATATGGTACCGATATACGGCAAACCGCAAAACAAGACTAAACATGTCATCGACTTTGACTACAACTTGCCAAAGGCGACAATGGACAAGGTTAGACAAGACTTGCTGGCCTACACATCAGAATCTTGCCTACAGTGGGTGAAGGAGCAAGTACACGAACGATCGTGCTCCAAGGGATCGACGCTGGACGTTGTTGTTCAGGACCTAATGGAAGGCATGCCTGGTTCTTGGCCACAAGAGGCGGAGGAGGAGGAGATTGACGAGCGGTCTAGCGCTGAGGGATCGATTCTAGACAATGTCGTTCAGGATTTGATGGAAAGCATGCCTGGTTCTTGGCCTGAAGAAGGAATCGTGGATGTGACTAAAGATTCTGGCCTTGAAGGGTTGACGCGGGATGAGACGGAGACCGAGACGATTCGAGCCCACACTCGTCACATACCTGGGTCCTGGCCAGAGGAGACACGAGAGGACTTACGGAATTGGTGACCAAGCTAGCTGGCCGGACTCCTTCCTCCCTCAGGACGCTGACGAACATTCTTGATAGAGGTTGGGCAGTCTTGAAGGACAGCATGACCGAAGCTTGGGCGAAGATCTCGATTCTGAACACTCAGAGGAGAATATTGCGAGGACAGAGCTGATGATGCCCAAGTGGAGGAGTGGAAACATTGACGGAGAACTGCTAGAAAGATCACATGAGGCCTATGAGAAGTTCGTACAGTTAATGTGCCAGATCTTTTGCAGACAGACTGATTGCGGTCACCATAGCCGCTCCATTTTTCACATATTCTGGAATAGCTCGCTGACATTGTGTGCACTCCCAGGCGCCTTTCCAATGTACAAACTGATAGCAGGCAACTAGTCAAGCCAGCACACGTAGTTGTATGAATTGTATCTCATCAATTAGACGCAAAGTCCTCATAGCTAGGCTCGGACACTGCAACACGAGTGAGACGGTCTTGGCAGACCTTTTGGTTTGCTCTAGGCTACAAATTGAACTCGTGACCGTGGGAGAGTCGATGTCGCCGAGTCTTCGAAAGAGCCAGGTCCTACCTTGTAAAATGCCAGCATAACGCTCTGCTGCCTGAGTTGTCATGGCTGCCAAAGGTCCATGGAATTGGTCATGGTCGGCACGGGCAACCGCGCGTTGAGGGTACCACAGACGTGCTTGGATGCTCTTTCGCAAAGAGTGTCGAGCGATTGTGCAACACACGGATGATCAGGTGCATTTGATGTGTTCTGCAGCTTAATGTCTCTTGTGATGCCCGATGTTGGTTTCTTGGAGGTTTGAGAGAAAGAAGCGTGGTGCGAGAAATTCTTTGGAGGTCGCGCACGTGCCAATTGGTTATGTAAGCGCCGATGCCGCTAGCAACACGAAAAGAGAACAGGCGCGTCTGCGTATGGCGCGTTGGAAAACATCTGATCCTGCCACAGACGTGTTGCCTGTGCCTCTGCCGGCCTATATCTCCTGCCATCCCACCTCTCTTCTCTCCACACATCAACAACACCTTGAGCCTCCAACAACACCTTCTCGAGCGGCATTGATTGTGCTTGAGTTGGCTGAGCACTACTTGAACTCGCTGGAAGGCCGTGGTAGAAGCATATACACGCATACATTGTCCATTCGAGGTTGATACCTCACTGCCACAGACGACCATGTTCGTCTACAAGCGCGGTACGTATCGACTGAATGCATGCTTTACCGAGCAGCAGCAGCAGCAGCACACGGTCTGCATTGCCTCGCCACTTCACGCAGACCAGCACGCCACTCCCTCGTTTACGCCCTCACTGACACGACAACAGATGGTCGCAAGGAGCGCGTCCAATTCGACAAGATCACAGCCCGTGTATCGAGACTCTGTTATGGCCTTGACCCGGAGCATGTCGACTCTACTGCTATCACCATGAAGGTCATCAATGGTGTCTACCAAGGTGTCACCACAATTCAGCTCGACGATTTGGTACGCGACGCGTCTCAAATGCAACCACTTTAGCTTGATCTAACATCTCCATAGGCCGCCGAGACTGCCGCATACATGACCACCACCCACCCTGACTACGCTATCCTCGCAGCGCGTATCGCAGTCTCCAATCTGCACAAGCAAACCAAGAAGCAGTTCTCTGCCGTGGTGTCAGATCTCTACCACTATGTCAACCCAAAGACAAGAAAAGCTGCGCCCATGATCTCCGATTACACATACAACGTCGTCATGAAGCATGCGGACGAGCTCAACTCGGCCATTGTCTATGATCGTGACTTCAACTACCAGTACTTCGGCTTCAAGACCCTGGAGCGATCATATCTTCTCCGCATTGATGGCAAGGTCGCCGAGCGACCACAACAGATGATCATGCGTGTGGCTGTCGGTATTCATGGCGAAGATATCGAGGCCGCCATCGAGACATACAACTACATGTCCAACAAGTACTTCACACATGCGTCTCCCACACTTTTCAGTGCTGGAACGCCTAATGCACAATTGGCTTCATGCTTCTTGGTAGACATCAAGGACGACAGCATTGAGGGTATCTACGACACTCTCAAGACCTGCGCCATGATCTCCAAGAATGCTGGAGGTATTGGTCTGAACGTACATCGCATTCGTGCCACCGGATCATACATTGGTGGCACAAATGGAACATCGAACGGACTGGTCCCCATGCTCCGTGTATACAACAATACTGCTCGCTACGTCGACCAAGGTGGCAACAAGCGTCCTGGCGCTTTCGCCATCTATCTCGAGCCATGGCATGCTGATGTCCTGGCCTTCATGGACCTTCGCAAGAACCACGGAAAGGAGGAAGTGCGAGCCCGTGACTTGTTCTTCGCCCTTTGGATCCCTGATCTGTTCATGAAGCGTGTGGAAGAGAACGGCGAGTGGACTCTCATGTGCCCCAACGAATGCCCTGGCCTTGCCGATGTCTACGGCGAGGAGTTTGAGAAGCTCTATGAGCAGTACGAGAAGGAAGGCCGTGGTCGTGAGACCGTCCGTGCCCAGAAGATTTGGTATGCCATTCTCGAGGCTCAGACTGAGACTGGTGGTCCTTTCATCCTTTACAAGGATGCCTGCAACCGCAAGAGCAACCAGAAGAACCTTGGCACCATCCGCAGCTCCAACCTCTGCACTGAAATCATCGAGTACTCCGCTCCAGATGAGGTAGCCGTGTGCAACCTGGCATCCATCGCTCTCCCAACGTACGTTGACATCGAGAATGAGACCTACGACTTCAAGAAGCTCCACGAGGTCGTGCAGGTCGTCACCAAGAACCTCAACAAGACCATTGAAATCAACCACTACCCTGTCCCAGAGGCCAAGAAGAGCAACTTCCGCCACAGACCAATCGGCCTTGGTGTTCAGGGTCTTGCTGATGCCTTCCTCGCACTTCGCATGGCCTTTGACTCTCCAGAGGCACGTCAGCTCAACATTCAGATCTTCGAGACCATCTACCACGCTGCGCTCACTGCTTCGTGCGAGCTTGCTAAGCAACTTGGTCCATACGAGACATACGAAGGCTCCCCAGTATCAAAGGGCGAACTTCAATACGATATGTGGGGTGTAACTCCTACTGACCTCTGGGACTGGACTGCGCTCAAGGCCAAGATTGCTGAGCACGGTGTCCGTAACTCCCTCCTTGTTGCACCAATGCCAACAGCTTCCACTTCCCAGATCATGGGCTTCAACGAGTGCTTCGAGCCATACACCAGCAACATCTACTCTCGCCGTGTCCTGGCTGGAGAGTTCCAGGTTGTCAACCCATGGCTGCTGAAGGACCTTGTTGAGCGTGGTCTCTGGTCAGAGAACATGAAGAACCGTATCATCGCCGACGGTGGTTCCGTTCAGCGCATTCCAAACATTCCGGATGACCTCAAGGCTCTCTACAAGACCGTCTGGGAGATCAGCCAGCGTACTATCGTACAGATGGCTGCTGACCGTGGTGCTTTCATTGACCAGTCTCAGAGTTTGAACATCCACATGAAGGAGCCAACTATGGGCAAGATCACCAGCATGCACTTCGCTGGCTGGAAGCTTGGTCTCAAGACTGGCATGTACTACCTCCGAACCATGGCTGCATCAGCACCCATTCAGTTCACCGTCGACCAAGAGATGCTCAAGGTCGCCGATACCAATATCGCCAGAACTGGTGCCAAGAAGCGCAATGCTTCCGGCGCGTACAACGCGGTCAGCTCTAACAAGCCTGCCTCGCCAAAGCCCATGTTTGAGAACAAGGAGACCAATCCAGTCCCAGCTGCACCTCAAGATGTAATCACACCTTCACCGACACCACCACCAGAGCCCAAAGCCAAGAGGACATTCGGCAGGACATCATCCGCCGTTGTCAACCCACCTTTCCCGGCTGACTTGGACGATCACAGCCCAGAAACTCTTGCTACTGATGGTCTCAATGCAGTTCCTAAACAAGAAGAGCTGCCGGAACCCGCGATCAAGGCCAAGTCTGCTCAGGAAGAGGATGGCGAGAAGGCGAGTGATAGCCGCGAGGGCGACATCTATGCGGAAGCCGTACTGGCATGCAGCATTGAGAACCCAGAGTCATGTCTGATGTGCAGTGGTTGAGCCAGCTGCTGAGTGTTGATGTTACGATTACTGGATTTTTGTGTTTTTGCATACGATTGGCGTTGAAGGGATGACTGATGGATCGAGGATAGGTGTTGGAATTTGATCGCTGCCGCTAATCGTTGGCATGCTAAGTACTGTACCAGAATATACATTAAAGTCTCATTGTTCACATATGCATACTAAATGGAAACTTGTGTGGTTGATGTTGATGTCGCTGACACGAGACGCGGTCACAGCTCTCCAGCGGCCCGCGTTGCAGAGCATTGATGACGGAATCTTCGAGGGCAATTTTTGCCTGCTTTGTGACTTTGTAATCAAACACCAGGTATACAAGACGGCGGACTGCGAAGCATTTTGAACGGCGTTAGATATTTGGAAGTATCAAGGATTCCACGCAGTAACGAAGATACAGCTGCAAGTGTGCTCGAGCGTTGCTTGTGTTTGCTTGATTCCAAACAGCAGCAACCTGGGAACACGGTCTGCCCGCGTTCGGCGATTACACACCACTGCTGCACCCCTCCAGCTCGACCGACCTCATAGAGCTTTTAGCACGTCATCTTGAGCCACATATAAGCTAGTCGTCACCTTCTTCTCGCCAAAAGGTTTCTTGAGGACAGTCGCCAAAGTGTCTCAACAAATCCCCATCCGCCTCTTCACTGCCGCCTCCGCGAGGATAGCACCGATAGCACCCCTACGAACAAAATTCGAGACGGCTTCCACGGACCGCCTCCGATCTTTTTCACGCCACTTCTCGTCGGCCTCGCCCATCATGGCGCCCGTACAGAAGGAATGCGACTACTTGGTCATCGGTGGAGGCTCGGGCGGACTGGCGAGTGCGCGGAGAGCCAGTGGCATGTACGGCGCAAAGGCCATTGCCCTGGAAGTCGACCGCCTAGGAGGAACATGTGTCAACGTAGGTTGCGTGCCCAAGAAGATAACATGGAGTGCTGCAGCCATGGCAGAGACCATCAAGGAGGCCCACAACTATGGCTTCAGTGTAAAGACTACAGCGCCGTTTGACTGGCCAACCTTCACCCAAAAGAGAGCTGCATATGTTCAGCGATTGAATGGCATTTACGAGAAGAACTTGAAGAACGACAAGGTGGAATACTTGCATGGCCTGGCCAGCTTCCAAGATCCTCACACAGTGCGTGTCATACTAGACGACAAGAGTGAAGTGGACATCAAGGCCAAGAAGATCCTGGTCGCAGTGGGTGGTCACCCAGACATTCCCAGTGGCATTGAGGGAGCAGAACACGGAATCACATCTGATGGCTTTTTCACGTTGCCAAAGCAGCCGAAGAAGGTCGCGGTCGTGGGTGCTGGATACATTGCCGTTGAGATGGCAGGGATGTTGCACGCGCTCGGTACAGAGACACACTTGTTCATTCGGCACGACAAGTTTCTGCGGACCTTCGATCCCATGATCCAAGAAAAGGTCGTGGCGGAATACCAGCGCCAGGGTATCATCCTTCACAAGAACTCCTCGCAATCGAAGCTGGAGGATCTTGACACCGGTTCCAAGAGGCTGCACTACAAGGACTCGAATGGCGAGGGCATACTTGACGTAGATACCGTTCTCTGGGCGATTGGCCGAAGTCCAGAGACTGAGAAGCTCAATCTTGAAGTGACCGGCGTCAAAACCGATGAAAAGGGCCATATCCCAGTCGATGACTACCAGAACACGAATGTAGACCACATCTACGCCCTCGGCGACGTCTGCGACAAGGGGTTTGAGCTCACTCCTGTTGCAATCGCTGCCGGCCGGAAGCTCGCAGACCGCTTGTTCGGCGGCAAAGCGGACGCGAAGCTCGAGTACGAAAACATTCCGTCCGTCGTCTTCTCGCACCCTGTTGTAGGAAGCATTGGTCTTACCGAGCCCGCGGCACGGGAAAAGTTTGGTGATGATGCCATCAAGGTCTACAAGACTAGCTTCACAGCCATGTACTACTCTATGATGGAGGCAGATGACAAAGGCCCGACCGCGTATAAGATCATTTGTGCCGGCAAGGAGGAGAAGGTTGTGGGTCTCCATATCTTGGGAACAGGATCCGATGAGATACTGCAAGGGTTTGGAGTTGCGATCAGGATGGGAGCAACCAAGGCTGACTTTGATCGTTGTGTGGCCATTCACCCGACGAGCGCCGAGGAGCTGGTTACCATGAAGTAAACAACGATAAGAAGCTTTTGTGGATCGACGCCCATGTGTGAGGCCGAAACAGGAAGTTGTTGATGGGGCCGGAGGAAGTGATATGGCCAACTATTTCACATACATTAGATGTAAATATGGACAAAATTTCGCCTGATGACGAACATGCAGCCAAACCCGTGATCGCCCCCAGGGTGATGAGATCAGTTGTAATATATTCCTGTTGCAAATATAGATGCTGACAGTTTGGCATCCATGGATTTGCTTGGTTCATTCTTGCAACGCGGCTCCTTCTTGGATCAGTCGATCACCACTCCTGAATACCATGCCTCTTGTACCA
Source organism: Pseudocercospora macadamiae (assembly GCA_012978405.1). NCBI lineage: Eukaryota > Fungi > Ascomycota > Dothideomycetes > Mycosphaerellales > Mycosphaerellaceae > Pseudocercospora > Pseudocercospora macadamiae. The sequence goes on from WRNY01000031.1 coordinate 111,116, forward strand.
GCTCCAAGATGTTGCTGTTGTCGCTCTAGACCAGCCGTTGTAGAACTCAAAGTGACAGGGAGACCACGTGCGAAAGAGCAGGGGTTGCTGAACTCAATCGCTCATCCCGGTCGTCCATTGCGATCCGTTTACTTCTTCTAGAAAGAGCCTTCATTTCCACCAACGCCTCTTCCAACGCCACCAGCCAAAACGAAACAGTTGAACACTGCGTTAGACGCGCACGGTGAAGGATCGCCACGTGCTGGTGTCACGACAGAACCAGTTTCTTGGTGCCGCAACAAGACAGGTTCATCACCCTGGGTCCTGTTCGGTCGTCGATATTTTGTGTCCGTATTTTGTACGATATAGGCTCCGCGCACTGTCCACTGGATCCACTATATATCGTGTCCTTTTTGACGCTATAATATTACGATATTAGCTGTGTGTTCGATGTCCGATATTTTGTATTAATATATTATATAGTTAGCGTAGTTAGTAGCTCTACTTCTACCTACTATATATACTTATTTTAAGACTTTATCTAATACTACTATATAGTAAATATCTATAGACGTAATAGCGCTATTATCGTAGCTACTAGAAGGCTTTTTTAAAAGTAAAAAACTAATTAATAATACTTTTATTTAGTATAAGTTAGCTACTTTCTATTAATCTATACTCTTTAATCTTAGACTATAGACTCTAAGTCTAGCGCTAATAAGCCTTTTAATATTATTCTTATTACTTTCTATAGAAGCTTTATTATTTTTATTTCTTAGATTACTTTTTCTAGAGCTTTTAATACTAGATTTACTAGATTTATAGTCGCTATTTAATAGTATAAATTATAGAAGTAGAAGTATAACTAGAAAAAGAGCTAAGAACTTAAAGACGCTAGTATAGATAGATAATATAGTTATTATACTATTAACGTTACTAGTATATAGTAGTATAAATAGATAATAAGACTTTAAAAGTAAGTTTAAGCTAGTTATATTTATAAATATAATAAATAAAGTTATAAAAGTTATACTAGAAAATTAAAAGTCGAAAGTAATAAAGAAGAAAGTTATATATAAGATAGTAGTACTAAAAAGTAACTATAAGGTATAAGTTTTAATCTATATATAGTTAGAGTAGTCTAAAGACTTAGAAATAGGCCTTCTTATTATAAATAAAGCTTTAATAGAAGTATTCTATATAGTATATATATATAAAGCTAGCAAATTTAGATATAAAGTTATATCTTATAAGAATATATTAAAGTAGCTATTCTATAACTCTTTAGTAACTAGTAAATATATATATAGATTAGTAGCGTTTATAGATATAGCTAATAATAATATAATAAGTCTAGGTCTATAAAGTCTAGTAGAAGAAAGTAAAGCTACTACTATTAATAGAAGTTATAAGTTATTAATATATAAACGCGCTATACTTAACTTTATATATAAGAAGAAGAAAAAGTATAGAAAGATAGCTACTATAAAAATATTAGAGTCTCTTAATAGTATTATTAGTATATTAAATAATATAAATAAGCTACTATTAAAATAGCCTCTAGATACTTAGAAGTACCTTAGATTACTACTAGTAATAAAGAAGTTTATAGATTAATAGCTAATTATATAATACTACTATATAGCTATAAGAAAGTTAATAAATAAGAGTAAAGTATTATTATTTCTTAGATTATTAAAAGATAAATAGCTAGAGTAGATAGAGAAGATAATTATAAATATATTTAGCTCTAATAATAATAGAAAATAAATAGAGAATAGAGAGAGTAGAGCCTAATCTTTCTAAGTAGCTTTATATATATTCTATTATACTATCGAGCTTCTTAGCGTCTATTTAAGCTATAAAGCTACTTAACTATCCTATACTATAATACTAAGACTTTAATATTATTACCTATAGTAACTTTACTTTAGCGCTAGTAGAGTCTTCTATAGTAATAATTAGATACCTAGTAACTATAGTACTAGCTTTATATAATAGATTATATAGTAATAAAGTTTTCTAGCTATATTAACTTCTATTATTAGCTCTTATACTCTTTATTACTATTTACTACTAAATAACTACTATATTTAAGCTATATATCTTCTACTAACTAGTCTCTAAAGGCTTCTATCTTATTTTTTTTAACTATAATATTATATCTATTAATACTACTACTATAGCTTTTAAAATAGTTTATTCTATTATACTAAATAGCTATTCTCTTTTAATATAGACTCCTCTTATCTATTAGTAGATTATATAGCGCTATATATATATATATATATATACTAGCTTTATCTATATATTAAAAGTATATTTAGGCGCGACTTTAAAGATCTTAAAGCGCTACTTAAATATACTAAAGGTATATTTAATAACGTTATATAGTAATAAATACTATAGGTTATATAACTTATACTTATTTTAAAGCTTCTCTAGTACCTTATACTATTTATAAAGATAATAGCGTACTACTTAAAAAGGTACTATTATTATATTAGTTAATCTATATCTAGTATCTATAAGATAATACTTTCTTTCTAGCGTAATAAAGCTATAATAATTAATTGTATCTTTTAATATAGTACTATTATATATAGAGCCCTCTTACTCTAGTAATATAAATATAAATATTCTATTAAAGTTAATAATAGTAAGAATATTCTATAATATATTACTCTTATAATTATAATAGTTATATTAATCTTCTAACCTTATAAAAGCTAGTACTTTCGAGCTATCTAATATACCTATATAGTCCTTAAAAAATAGCTAATACTTTATATCTTATTATTTAATTACTTATATATCTTTTACTTTTATAGGCTTAACTAGCTTTTAATATAGTAGTAATAGCGTATTTAAAACCTTATAGATAATTACTAATAGCGTCGATATAGAGTAATAGAAGTCTTCTATAATATTATAATATAGCTATACTTTTATTATATAATTAAGGAAGATTAATAGTATTATAAAGTAACCTACTATTTCTATAGTTATTATTATTACCTTAGGTAACTCTTAGCGTTACTTTTATATTTCTTCTTATATATAACGCGCTCTCTCTAGATAGAATATCTTTAAGAACTTATTTTAACTTTATATAGCTATTTCCTTTTAATATTTTTTAAAGATTTCTAATTAGATTAAGACGCGACTATTAGGAGCTCTTAGTCCTATATACTTATAGACTAGGCGTTAATAAAGCGTATTACTATCGCTTATATACTAGTTAGTTAGTTAGTATTACTAAATAGTATACTATAAATAGTACTTAGATATTAGAGATAGAATCTTTATAGCTTAGAGAAGATACTTTTATCTATATTACTAGCTTAGGTAAAGATAATAATAGTATATCCTAATAGTAGTAGCTTACTACTAGTAGTAGTATACCTATACTAGTACTATAGTATAGTATCTCTTAGTCTTAGACCTTTAATAAAGAGTCCTTTAAATCTACTTTTTAGTAACCTTTAGTATAGCTTTATATAGATAATAATAGTAGATCTAGTAAGTTCTTTAACTTTAATAAAAGCCTTAATAATAAGAAAGAAAAGAAAAGTAGTTCTAATATACCTATTAGTATACTAATAAAGAACTAGCTAATATAACTAGTAGTTATATATATTATACTAATCTAGATATTAATAATACCTTTATTAACTTATCTCTAGAGAAGCTTTACTTCTTTCTAGATAGAGGTAGCTATCTAAACCTTAATCTATACGTTTAAAATAGATCTACTAATAATAAGAGTTTTAATAAGTTTTAAAAATATAGGAGAATATCCTAGTAGTTATATTTACTATCTTCTAGTAAGTCTTTTAAAAGCCTTAGGTTACTTTCTCTTATTAAGAATAAAAGTAAGAGTAAGGTAAGAGATCTAGCTTAGGTAGGCTCTAGTAGAGTAGTTTATAATCTAAATTAAAAAATATAAGCTTATAAGAGTACTATACTTAATCTAATAGAATTTATTCTACTAGATATAGATTATACTAGTAACTATATTCTACGTTATAATACCTAATACTTTAAAAATATTACTAATACTTAAGAGCTTATTTAGCGTATATAAGATTATCTAGATAAGTAGCTAGATATACTAGATAATACTACTCTCTTATAGGTAGACTAATCTACTCTCTTCTAGTAGTATCTAAATAAAGAGTCTTACTTATAGAAGATAGGTTATAAAGTAGTAGTAGAGAAAAAGAAGCTATAGAAGAATAACTATACTCTTACTATTAAGAATAATACTCTTTAGTAGAAAGCTATAAAAGACTATAATTACTATACTAAAGTAGTATAGGAGGTAGATACTAAGATTAATAAGTATTATACCTAGAAGAAGGTCGATAAAGCTAAAATTAAGAAGCTAGAAATAGAAGTTAGAAAGCTTAATACTTAGAGATAGACTCTAGAGACTAAGAATATATATCTTTATAACTAGGTTTCTAAGCTAGAGTAACCTCGTTAGCGTACTTATAATATTAGATATATACTTTATAGCTAGATATATAAGAATTAGAATTAGAATTAGAAGAATAATCTACTAAATAGTATAAACTAGTTAGGAAATATACTTAATTAAGCTTCTAATAAAGATAATAATAAAGTCTTCTATATAGCCTAATAGTAGAAAAGTATAGCTAGAATAGTAAAGGTCTTAACTAAGATACTATATAATATACTATTATAGGAGTAGCTAGAATATAAGTATTTTAAGAATATATATACTATTAGTAATAATAATAATAATATTAGTAATACCTTATTAGAATTAAGTAGCTATAACTATAACTACTATAAGTTATTATATCGTAATAATAAGCTTATAAAGATACTAGACCTATCTAGTACTAATTTAACTAATAAGAAAGTAGTACTCTTCTATAAGTAAAAGTATAAGATAATATTTACTCTTAGTAACTATAAGAAGTATAGTAAATATAAGAAAATTAAAGCTATTCTTAATAATACTACTAGTAATACTTAGAATAACCTAGAGCTAGTAATCGATAGTTTTAGTATATAGTAGAAAGCTCTTTAATATATAGAAAATCGCTAGAGTAACTAGTATTAGAAATATACTAAGTATCTAGAGTTTAAATAGCTAAAGTAAAAAAAAAATAAGACTTTTATAGCTTTCTAGCCTAAGTTTATCTACTTCTAGCTATTTATTACTAGTAGTAATAATAATAAAGAAATAATAGACTACCTATATAATAAGCTTAATACTAACTTCGAATTAGCTATTTACTCTAAGTTCTTTATTAGCTTAAATAATATAAAGAATAATCTATACGTTTTTAATATTAATAATATCTACTATAAGCTATAGTATAAGAAGCCTACTAGAGGTAGTAGTAGTAGTAGTAGTAATAGAAATAAAGATAATAAAGATTTAAAGAAGAAGCTTAGAAAGTTATTATATAAAACTAATAAAGTAATATATACTAACTATAACTAGCCTATTACTACTACTAATAGTAAGAAATATAAGTATTAGCTTATTACTTAGGAACTCTAGAAGGATAAGAAGAAGTACTTTATATATAGAGGTCCTAACTATATATATACTAAGCTAGACTACTTTTTCTTCTTATATAGGAAGTTAAAAAAGAGTAGTAATAAGAAGCTAACTAATATAGCTACTACTATAGAGATAGATACTCTTCCTTTATATAAGTAGTAGTTAAAAGAGTAAGCTCTAGGTATATATATACTACCTAGAGTAAGACTCCTTCTATTTATATATCTAATAAAGACTCTCTAGCTTCCTTATAAGTACTTTCTCTTTTATATATACTATTACTAAAAGTATAAGCCTTAATATAACTAACTAACTCTCTAGCTATTATTAACCTAGCTACTATATATATAGATACTAGCCTTATACTAAAGATTAGTAAGTAAGTAGTAGTAATAGCTCTAGTTAATAGCTATCTTATATATACTCTAATTAATATTAGATATACCTCTACCTTTATATATAATTAGTTTATAAAGAAGTTCTTCTTCTATATTTAATTACTAAAGCTCCTTAGCGTAAACGACTATAAGAAATAGTAATCTAGTTAGATTAGCTAGGTATTATATATCTCTCTTAATCTTAATAGTATAAAAGAAGATATTAATACTTAGGTTACTAATACTAGTAAGTATAACTTAATATTAGATATAGACTAGTAGGAGCGATACTAGCCTATAGATATCGATTAATAAGTAGACGTAATTACGTTATAATCTAGCTATTAGATCTAATATAAGATAGTTAATAGCTCTTCTATACTAGCTCTTTAAATTACGCTAAGTAATAATATATAACCTATATATAAGCTACCTAAGCTACTCTCTTAAGTTACTACTATAACTATTAGTAAGGCCTATTATAATCTACTAATAGAAAAGGAAGTATACTTAGTTTAGGATTTTACTAATAACTTCTATAATATAGAAGTAGCTATTATAGCTATTAGCTTTTATATCTATACGCTTATAATAGAAGATATAGACTTATATATAAAAAGTAAGCTACTAGTAAGTAAGGCTATAATTAAGGATATACTACTCTTTAAGTTTAAGAAGTACTAGAATATTTTCTAGTAGAAAAGAGCTAAGAAGCTACTACTCTATTAAGAAAGTATAGACTTTAAAATTAATTTCTAAGAAAGTACTAAACTTTTATTTAAGCGCCTATACTTAGTAAGTACCTAAGAAAACGCTATTATTAAAGAGTTTATTAATAACTATAGAGCTAATAGAATAGCTTAGAAGTCTACTCTTTATATAGTATCCTCTATTCTAATTATAAAGAAGCTAGATAGTAGCTTCTAGATCTATATAGACTATTAGGCTATTAATAAAATTACGCTTAAAGACTATTACCTAATTCCTTAGATCTAAGAAACTCTTACTTATATAGCTAGAGCTAAGTAGTTTACTATTCTCGATATAATTACTATATTTAATATATTATATATTAAGGTAAGTAATAAATAGAAGATTACTTTTATAACCTACTATAGAATATATAAGTTCCTAGTTATACTATTTAGCTTCTATAATATACCTACTACTTTTTAATAATATATTAATAAAGTACTATTTAACTATCTAGATAAGTTCTACTCTACTTATATTAATAATATAGTTATATATACTAATAGTAAGAAAGATCTCTATATATAGTAAGTTAAGGTAGTATTATAGCGCTTCTAAGAGTTTAAGCTACTAATTAATATCTTTAAAAGTAAGTTCTTTATAAAGGAAGTACGCTATCTAGGTATTATTATTACTCTAGAAGGTATTAAGATAGACTCTACTAAAGTTAAAGCTATATTAGGATAAGTAATACTAAAGAACCTTAAGAACGTTCTTATATTCCTAGGTATATCTAACTTCTATAGGTAGTTTATTAAAGCCTTTTTCTAGATTATAGAACCTCTAATAGCTCTTACTAAGAGTATAAACTTTAAAGACTCTTAGAAGTATATTACTTTTATCTAGAGTATAGCCTACTAGTTAGCTTTTAAGATATTAAAAAAGGCTTTCTTAATAGTACTAGTATTAATATACTATAACTCTAGTAAGCTATATATAATTAAAGCCGACTTATTAGATAAAGTTATAGAAGGTATTATATCCTAGCTAGATAAGGATAATATTCTATAACCTATTACTTTCTATTTAAAAAAGATATTTCTAGCTAAGTATAATTATAAGATCTATAATAAAGAACTTATAGCTATAGTAAAGGCTTTTAAGAAATAGAGACTAGAGTTAATAGGCTCCTCTTATATTACTTATATCTTATTAGATTACTATACTTTATAGTACTTTATAACTACTAAGTAGCTAAACTACTACTAGGCTTATTAGAGTAAGTTTCTATCTACCTTCTAGTTTAAGATTAAGTACTACTCTAGTAAAGAGAATACTAAAGTAGATATACTTACTTAATAGTCTTAGAACTAAGACGCTACTAATAATATACGTAACTAGTAATAGATTATCCTTAAGCTATATAATCTATTAGAAAAGATAGTACTAGAACCTTCTTAGATTATATACCTAACTCTTAACGCTAATAAAGCTAGCGACTTAGCTTAAGACTAGTATAACCTTACCCTAGCTACTCTAGAAGTTACTAATACTTATAATTAAGACCTAACTAAGGATTATATCTAAGCTACTTATAGTAAAGACTCGCTAGTAGTTATAATTAAGAAAGCTCTAGCTTCTAACTAAGACTACCTTAGTCCTAAGATTTATACTAGTATCTCTATTAGAGACTATAAAGTTACTAATAATAATATATATATATATAACTACTTTCTTATCTTAGATATAGATAACCTATAGTAGAAAGTTATATATATCTACTATAATAAACTATCTACTAGTTACTCTAGATAAAAGAAAACCTATAAGCTAATCTTAAAAGACTTTTACTAGCCTAGTATATATAATAATATACGTCGCTATATTTATATATATACTATATATAAAAAGATTAAGATATAGTATAATTAATACTAAGGTACTCTATAATAGCTTTCTCTTTCTAATAGTATATACTAAGAGATTACTTTAGATTATATTATAAAGCTACTAGCTAGTCTTTATAGACTTAATAATAATATATATAAGAATATTCTTATAATTACTTACTAACTATCTAAGTAGAAATACTTTCTTCTAGCGCTTAACCTTACTATTAAGTATACTACTAACTTATATTACTAGAGTATCTAGAAGGATACTAGAGCTATAGATATAATCTACTTAGATAGAGGCTTCTAATAGATATTAACTTTCTACTAATAGCTTATAAAGAACCTAGGTATAGAATAGTACGTTTCTACTATCTTCTATCTAATAATAGATAAGTAGTCTAAGAATACTAATAAGAAGTTAAAATAGTATCTTTATACTTATATTAACTATATATAAGATAACTAGGTTAACTAGCTTCTAAATACTAAGTTCGCTACTAATAGTATCTAGTCTAGTACTACTAGTATAAGTATATTCTATACTATACTTAGTTGTTATCTATAGGTACGTACTACTAAGCCTATAAATCTAGACCTACTAGTAGTAGCTAGTTTTAAGTATATCTCTAAGCTTAAAGCTAATAAATTTACTTAGTAGATAGAGATCTTATATTAATATCTTATTACTTAAATATAATATATATAAGTATAGATAGAAGCTATAGATACTTAAGTACGTCGTTATAGTCTTACGCGACTCTATAGACTAGGAGATAAGGTATAGCTTAATATCTATAATATTTAGACTAAACGCTTAGTAAAGAAGCTTAACTATAAATATATTAGCCTCTTTAAAGTTAAATATATAGTTAATTCTAATATCTACTAACTCTTACTTCTAGATACTATATATATTACTAACTACTTTTATACTTTACTCCTCTACTTTAATAATAGTAATCTATTTCTAAACTAGTCTAATACTAAACTACTACCTAAGGCTAATAAGTATAGTAATAATAAATAGATAGTAAATAAGATTATAGTAAGCTAATAGAAGTAAGAAAAGAAAGATATAATCTATATAGTTAAGTAGATAGAAGAAGTAGTTACTAAAAATAAGTATAGCGTAGATTTAAAAGGATTAGTAGAAGAGGCTATAGCTAATTAGTATTATAATAACTCTCGAGCTACTAGTCTACTATCTAGATAAATAAGACTAGATAGTTAGATACTATATAAATATATTAAATAGTTACTACTACTAGCTATACTATAATACTTAATATACTATATTACTATATAAGCCTAACTAGATAGCTAAAGTATTAAACTCTTACTAGTATAGCTCTCTAGTATAGCTCTCTTTAAGACTCTAACTAAGACTCTAGCTATAAGTACTATATATACTACTTAAGTACTCTACTACTAGAGCCTTAACTATAGTATATTACTTTTATCTATACTAATACTACTCTAGCTAGCTTTCTTTATATATCTATTATAATAATTTATACTAATACTCTTTTACTTTTTAGCGTTATTACTTCTACTTTAGAAGGAAAGTAGTATTATAAAGTAACCTACTATTTCTATAGTTATTATTATTACCTTAGGTAACTCTTAGCGTTACTTTTATATTTCTTCTTACGTATAATACGCTCTCTCTAGATAGAATATCTTCGAGAACTTATTTTAACTCTATATAGCTATTTCCTTTTAATAAATAGCTTCTAAAGACTACTAATTTTATAATTATTAGATAATATAGTAACTTTTTTACTCTTTTTTATTACTATCTTACTATCTTTATATATTATATTATATAGATCGAGGAACTATAAAGGCGTAAAGTAGTAGTATTAATATATTTACTATTTATTACTATCTAATAACTTATATAGAAAGTACTTACTTTTTTTACTATCTATATATATACTTTTTATATCTAGTAATATTCCTTTTATATACTACTATATTAATAGCGCTAGTATTACTATAATTATTATTACATTCCTTTTTATAATCTTTATAGCATAATTTACTATATTAATAGCTCTAGTAACTTTTATTTTTTTTTATTTCTTTATTATCTAGTAGTAGTAGTAATTACAATATTATAGTAGCGGCTATAGAGCTAAAGGTCTATAAAATATTAATATTTCTTACGTATAATAGCCTTTATATATAGGTATATAGATAGCGTAATATTTTATATAAAAGAGGCTACTATACTATAATAAAGTATAGAAATAAGAACCTATTATTCCTAGGAATAAGTAGAGCATATTTTATAATTATATAGACACGAAATATTAGGCCTACCGAACGCTAACGATATATCGTGTTAAAAGCTTATATCGTGGAAATATTGGACACGAAATATCGACTACCGAACAGGACCCTGGATGTCGGGTTCCAACTCCCTAAATCATTGGACCTTATGGGAACACAGAAATAGATCGGCACAACTCTCATCGTGGTTGAATGGCGCACCGCAGCATCATCACCCAGGTAATGGGAGACGTGGTACAGCAGATGACTTGCTGGGATACAGGGACAGGCTCTCTCGTGATGGGCGTCTTCTTGTTCTCGCGGCATTGACTCTGGCTGACGCGACGCACATGTTTTTCTCGTGGCTGGCTTTGAGCTTGGGCATGCAACGTCTATATGCAGTTGGACCACGAAGAAGCTGGCGAAGAAGACGCATCTCGACCCCGCGCTTCTACGGTCGACACCGGCGTTCATCTTGGGTCTGCTATCTCCCAGCTTCCCTGAGAAACGCCTCTGCGGTCTCTCCGTGAAGGTGAATAGCCTACGCCCCTCATGGCGCACGATGTGATGATCAGTTCTGGAACTGGTTTCACCAAGATCGCTAAGCGAGCCTATCCGATGACCCACCGCAAGCCACATCACTCTATTCCAGCTCGCCAGGTTTTCGGAACTGGACCCTCATGCACATCTATCTGTATATCACGGACTTTTTGTATAGCAACGCTCCATAGTACCTTGCCATGGTAAGCTGGGATTCTGGCCTCCCCGACAGTCTGGTGACCAAACAGTTCGGCAACGGCGTTCTTCTCGGCAGGAGATCATTTTCTTGTATATGTATGTGCTCACCACCTGCAGTCTGCACCACTTCTTCCCTTCTTAGTATTCGATCAGCACACCAACTTCTGTACGCTCATTGGCTCTGCAACAATACCTCAAACTACTGCATCTGGAACTAAGCCACCTTTCGACCTCGAGTCAACCACATACTTGCACATACATTGCCCTATGGATCACCTTTGCCCACGCCAAAGCTTTCCTTTGGCTCCTTGCCTGTCATGCCTTTCACAGACGGCTCCGTCATCACCAAGCTACCAACAGCCCACACACGACACCCACATCCGCACCCGCTTCGAGCACACTGTAGCGCAGAGGACATCATGGCCGAACAGACTCAGCAGCCGGAGTTCAATGGCATCGATTCGATCCCGGAGCAGCGACGTTCGATCATCTTCGGTCGAACCAGTTCGGGAACCATACAACGAAGATCAATTCATTCCTCTGGAGACGGAAGCGACGAGTTTCAGGTCTTCTCGACACCGCAAGTGGCTCCAGCAGTTTTCTCAGCTCAGGAGAGATTCGGCTACGCTCCCGGAACATATGCCTCAACAGCACCGAGCAAGCCGGACTACCCGGTAATACCGACAAGACCTCCATTGAGACCGACAGTGTCATTTGGAAGTTGTTCTCAAGCTTCATATGATTCATCAATTTGGGATGAGAAGATCCCAGCAGGGACTGAGCGAGAGCTGGAGCTTGAATTGAGGCATGGGAGAAATGCTTGGAAGTTCCAGTCATGTTTCGCATGCTTGTGCTTGCTGAACTTCGTATGTGCCTATGCTACGACTGCTCTATCGACGTCATTACCTGTGAGTACGCTTGGGTCTACAAGCCGCGAATCATCTATTGACTTTGCTACGCAGTATATCTCAAGCGACCTCGACCTATCTGCGCTTCAGACCTTTTGGCTACCTGGAGCACAGCTTTTAGCAACAGCACTCGTACAGCCGCTCTTCATGCGACTGTCTGTAGCGATCCCTAGCAAGCCGACATTCTTGTTCAGTCTAGCACTCTTCGCAATTGGCACGATCGTCTCTGCTACCGCCAAGCAATCATTCGTTATCTTGCTCGGTCAAGTAATTCAAGGCACCGGTATTGGAGTCACGTCTATACTCACGCAATCTGCGATCGACCAGCTACTGGCTTCGAACGAACCATCGAAGCTTAAGGAATATAGAAGTCTTCCATCCTGGACTGGTATCGCGATTGCACCTATCGTCGGAGGAGCACTCACTCAGACACTTGGTTGGCGAAGCATCTTCTACACCGAGCTTTGCTTGAGCATCCTAGCCGCAGCTACAGTGCCCTGGCTTTTCCACCTGTCACCAATACTTCCGGCTCGATTTACCAAGACAGGGCTTGCCCAGATCGATTACCTTGGTTGGCTATTGCTCGCGGGCGGTGCCACAGCGCTTGTCGTACCGCTCAGCTTCGGTGGCATCCTACATTCTTGGTCATCATATCAAACCCTGGTGCCTCTCTTCTTTGGTACATCGATGCTGATAATCTGGATACTTCACAGTCGCTCTCGCTCAACAGCAATTATCCCAACAAGCATCTTCCGAAATGCCAGCGCCTGTGTCTCCATGCTTGGGGCACTGGTTAATGGCGCTCTCATTATGGCTGCGACATATCTACTGCCTATCTTCTACGAGCTTTCTGGATCGACACCGCTCATTAGCGCTCTCTTGCTGACTCCATGGACTTTTGGCATCGTTGTCACAAGCCTAATAACGATGCATATTATCAGGACATCTGGCTATCGTATCACCATCTGGCTTGGCTGGGCTTTACTAACCCTGAGCCTTGGTCTCATGATTGTCTTGACTAAGTCCAGTGCTCACTCAACTCTAATGATACCGATTACCCTCATCGGCGGCATCGCAATTGGAGTCCTCATCCCATCCCTCTCCAAAGCAATCCAATCCGCCGCATCAAACGACGATGAAATCATCAACGCCAACGCCATCAACTTGTTCTTCAGCACTCTCGGTCAATGCTTCGGCATTCTTCTCGGCAACACCATCTTTCTCAACTGCTTGAAGTCCCAGATCTTCAGCAATCCCACTTTCACTATCGATGCACAACAATTCTGGACATACGCCTACTCAACTCTTGGACACCTCAATCATTTGGATTCTCGAATCCAAGAAAATCTCATTTTGAATTTCACATACTCGTTACGACCGGTTTGGATCGCAGGCTGCATAGCTGCAGGAGTCTTACTTTTCCTTAGTGTTTGGTTTACGGAGGATCATCATGATCCTAGGCCTCGACATGAGGGGTTGGTCGAGTTGGAGTGAACGTACCACTTCTGTCTTTCTTCGGATTTATGTTTTGAGCGAGCGTGGAGTTTGGGTACGGAAAGACAAAGATTATCATCCTGCAAAGGAGTCATGGAGACGGAGTGTTAAGGACAGAGATACCCACGGACATTTTCTTTGGAACGAATTTATTGTGGATAATGTAACTTTATGTATGAAGAAGCTGTAAATGAAGTACAGAAGACCACTCACTGTTATCGTACGAGTCTCCCTTGAGCAGCTCTCGTCATCTTTAGATTTCCCTTCTCATCCTCTCTGAGACTCGCCCACATGTGTTTAGAATCTCGTTCCATTTGATGTACGTCCGTACTCCTCAACTCATGCTCGTTCCACCCCGAAAGTCCGTGATAGAAGGAGGGCAAACTTGATCCTTTCCACACTCTCCCTTTTGCAGCCGCCATCATCGACAAGACCAGAAACACAACGGAGAACCCAACTAACGCAGCTGGTAGTATCAACCATTCCCATCGAACATAGATATGCTGTTCAGCTAGTTGCACAGTTCCGAGGACATTGGTCGAATTAGGTCCAGATCGAATGCCTACATTCGTCATGCTACGAGCGATTTGATCCATTGTCTCAGGGAAGGATTTGGAGTTGAATAGTGATCTAGCAGCGTCATCACCAGGGCGAGAAATGCTGGAGAAGTCGGTTGTGAAGATCGAACCAATGGCACTTCCAATGTTGAGGGAGTCTTGGCGATTGATCCAGAAGGCTTTCGTGTCGTTCTTGTACTCGGGCCAGATTTGGCCATTGGATTGGTTGCAATTGACATATGGTAGATCCTCCTCTTTGTAGCCTGGGTAGATGTATGTGACCGTATTGTTGGGGTCTTTCGTGTATGCGTATTGATTCCACATCGTCTCGCTGGAATTCCCGTCACATGGCGCATCGGGGAGGAATATTAATGGCTTGGTGCTTGTAGGCTGGTCTGTCAAGGAACCGCTGTGAGCTTGTGTCGAGGTATATTCTTTTGCGCACCAGGTGAGACTGCATTCGTATGCTTCTTCGAGCCACAGAAATGGCTTTGATACGCTCTCGTCATCGTGCGAGTCGAATTTTAGAGCGGCGATAGTGACGATGTCGGCGGTAGTGCTGGACGGATAAGTCATGTTGTCGTCCCGAGAGACTTGTTCCCAGAACGTGGTGGAGTTCCATAGTGTATGATACATCTCGAAAGATCGCATGAAGTACCAGTTCACCGCGCTTCCGTTGACCATGTATCCTGATGGTGTTTCATAGGCACAGGTGATGTTGACAGTGGCGTTGTTCCAGGGAGCTGGCTCGCCTTTATCGCAGATACGAGTAGCGTTCGTGGCTTGAGTGACATCTTTGCAAGAGTTGCAAATGCCAAGGCTCTCGAAGGGCGACCACTTGCAATTGCCCGAAACACAGTCGAACGACATTTCATTGTTGTTGCCAAAGACAGATTGATACATCGAACCGATTATTTGTGTGTCCCGGACTTTGTTGAACGAATAGTGTACCGCAGCATCCGAGCTTGCCTCCAGTTGTGAATTCATGTCGTATCGTCGAGCCGCTCCGATAGAGCTGGTAATGTTGGTCACGTCCACGAGTCGTGCCTCGTAGTGGATCACTTGTTGTACAAAAGGATCCATTGCCAAAGCCAGAATAGTGATGACAGCTCCAGCAGATGCAGCTAGTGCTTTGAAGTTGACATGATACAGAAGCTGAAGAGAGCCCCAAGGTCCTTGGCTGGCCGAATCGAAGGTGTCAAAGTCAGCCAGTCGATGAGATCCTCGTCCAAAATGTTCCCATTTCAGTTGCCCTAAGCCTTGCCCGATGACCATCAACATAGAGGATTTGGCCAGAGTCGAAAGGGCGGACACCACAGTATTGGGTTGTATAATGGCATGCCAATCAGCCATAGACTTCCCGTCGTAGGCGAACAGGACTGCGATGATGGCTAGCAGCGCACCAACGCTGACGAACATAGACAGCAGCTCAAATCTCCAGTGAAAGCTGTTTCTGAGGTGATTCCGTCTGGCACCATTTCCTGGGGTCTCTGCACCGATGGCCATGTACTGGACATCTTTCTGAGGAATCGAAGCGGACGAAATTGAGGGCGAATGTGTTATCGTCTCGTCGATACGAGTATGCGTTTTCGGGACACCACCTAGGAGGGTGCTTGATGTTTCGTTCGACTTCATGGGTTTGGACGCTTCCAAATGGCTCCGTTGGATATGTGTTTGATTTGAAAAGGGCGAGAGAAAAGAAACATGGCCACTCACTCAACTATTTGCTGTTACACAAAGCCCTCAGCCGCAACACAGCGATGCCCTTTTTGAGGATATGAGCGAAGGATTCGGATCTCCAGCGCCAGCAGACCGGTCATCGAACAGCGTGCGCTTAACACCGTGTGCGAGAGCCGAGACCATCTGCATGTTTTGATCGCCTCTTTGCATTGTTGTCGCACGCAGGCGCGCTCTGTGCAGATAATCATTGTGTACGATAAACCTTGCAATCGTGAAGGTGAGCGAGACCAGAGTAGCAAGCTTCAAAATAAGCTTGGCAGGGTGCCGCTGAAGGTTATTCCCAGCCACATCACTCCTTGCTCCTTGACATGCTCTGTCGCTACTCACCTTCGCTAGACTTCCTTTGAGACGGCCTTACATTTTGCCAGATGCGCTGAAATCTGCAGTTCATAGGCAGCAAGATTGTTCGGAAGTCCTCTGAGCCGGCCATGATGTCTTTCCACGGATGGCGGCGGCGAGAACAAGCAGGCATTTGGGACGACGGGCCTTGAAAGATAATAAATATGCTTCCCTGCTCATCTGTAAGTAGGGGTAAACAGTAAGCCAAGCAGTCACTCGGTCTGTCACACCTCATATGTCTTCCACTTGGCCATGGAGTCCGACGAGACTATCGTCGTGACTGGAGGCACTGGGTTTCTAGCTTCACATTGCATCTTGCAGGCTCTCCAGCACGGCTACAGAATACGCACGACAGTAAGGCATCTCAACAGATCAACAGACGTCCGCAAAGCTCTTCGAACTGGAGGTGCGACCGAATCTCAAGCCAATAGCGTTCGGTTCTTCGCGACAGACTTGACCAAGGACGATGGCTGGGAAGAAGCATGTGCAGGATGTGACTATGTGTTACATATAGCGTCGCCTGCCGCGCTCGAGGTGCCAAAAGACGAGAATGAACTGGTCATCCCAGCAAGAGACGGTACGTTACGCGTTCTCCACGCAGCAAAGAAAGCAGGCACGGTCAAGAGAGTGGTTGTCACAAGCTCCGTAGCAGCTATAGCTTATGGTCATGGTGCCCGAGCACGCGACAGACCTTTCACCGAGGATGATTGGACGGATCTGGACAATCCTCATCATCGAGTACCGCCATATCAGAAGAGCAAGACTATAGCGGAAAGAGCAGCTTGGAACTTCATCGAGAAGGAAGGCGGACCTATGGAGCTGACAGTGATCAATCCTTGTGGCATATTCGGACCTATCCTGAGTCCGAATCTTGCGACGAGTCTCGAGCTTCCTCTGCGTTTACTTAATGGAACACCTCCGGGGATTCCCAACCTTGGGATAGGCATAGTCGACGTACGAGATGTTGCCGATCTGCATATTCGCGCTATGAAGAACCCCAAGGCATCGGGAGAAAGATTTATCGCGCAGTCGGACGATCCCTTCGTCTGGACAAGAGACATCGCGGATATGCTGAAAGTGGGATTACCAGTGGAGGACACCAAGAAAGTGACCCACAGGAGCATTCCGAACTGGGTCGTTCGGATCGTAGGTCATTTTGATGGAGCAGCGGCACTTGTCGTGCCGGACCTTGGGAAACCGAAGCCAGCTTCTAATCAGAAGGCGAAGGATGTGCTTGGGTGGCAGCCGAGGAGTTCGAAAGAAGCGATGCTGAGCAGCGCGACAAGTTTGAAAGATTTTGGGCTCGTCAAGTGAGCGAATGCTGTCTGGCAACGCGTTGTCGTAAGTCATTCATCTTTGGCTCAGCCTAGCGATAGCTCTATCGAGGTGACAAATGCCACCCTTTCTGATGCATTTCAAGACTCACCTCCAAACCTTGACACTGTATCGTACTGGACCGTTGACTGCTTTATGGCGACATTTCACGCAGCTGCCTTATTCGTCCTCGTCAGACACATCATCGACGTGCGCCTGCCGATTTCCCTCCCCTGGATGTTCAACCTCAGACCCATGCATATCTCTCAGAAAGGCCGCAATGCGCTCTTCCACTCTTGCCGCCTGCTCAGCCTGGCTCAAATTCCTGAAATCCTCACCAAGGCTGCCTTCGAACTCCTGCAGCAGCTGCAATACTCTCTGATCGCGGTCGGAGCCAGGCACACGTGGCTCCACGACTAGTCTATGAAAGACATCCGTCTCGCCATCGGAGTTGTAGCCCCCAACATCGTTCTGCAGCTCAATGAGTCGCTGAGCACGAGCTCGAAATACGTCTTCCGAGATACCTGCTTCGCGAACCCGGCGCATCATTTCTTCCTCATTCGCAGGTGGTGATTCGTCAGCAGCTCCGTCTGTCTCGGCATCTGCCTCAACGTGTTGGGTCCGGCCGTACCAGGGAAAGAGCCGACTAAAGAATGTGTTTAGAGCCGAGATCTCTCGCGTCTCCTCTTGATATCTTGCTGTTCCCATGAGGCCATCAGCTCTGGGTCTCTCGGATCCGCGCCTGCGTGACAGATAAGACATGAAGCCATCATCTGGCGGCAAAGGATCAGATGCACTTTCGAGCTGCTCGGTGAAGTGCCGAGGAATCAGTGCGATGAGTGCTGGAGTGTCTGACAGAATGACATGTCTTGCCACATTCTGCGTGATGGGTGAAGAATCCGTAGCAGCCATAGCCGTCTCTGGCGGTACAGCACTAGCAGTTTCAATCAGCAGATTCGTGTTCTCGGGCGTATTCCAGAGATCTTTCGCGCGTGTAGCATAAAGCTCTGTGTACAGCTTTTCCTTCGTAGACCCGGGCTCCTTACCCCAGACCGCAGGAGGAGCGTCTACGTTGAGCTCTTGCATGAGCCTAGCGACCATCCAAGGATATTTCCCAATTGCCGAGAAGAGCAACTGTTGGCCTTTACTCTTGTTACCAGCGCGATATTCAGCTAAGCCTTGGCTGAGGATGACATTCGGCATATTGCCATGCGTGCTTCCCAGCGACGCATTCCTGCTGAGATTCAGGTAATCGAGGTCCTGTTTCGATCTGACGGCATATTGATCTAGCACAAGCCAAATCGCGTACGGATCGTGTTCTGGAGATAGCGAAAGGAGCATCTTTGCCCACTCATAGACCGTTCTCCACGTCGCACGCATGGTCAGATTCTGTATGTACCGCCAGCTTGCCAGCCAGAACTCGCGGTTCTCTGCTCGTCGAAAGTCAAGCCTTGCCTTGCCTTCAGCGAGGTTCTTCGCAAATGTGCTGTGCACTGCTCGACCGAAAGAAAACAAGGCGCGCTCAAGAAGGTCGCCAGATGTCGAGTGATCCCTTTCCTGCTTGGCGATCTCGGAGACCTGAAGTAATGTCGAGATATGGTATGGATTGTGTTGAAGCAATAAGATTAGGCGATTAGGGTCCATGGAAGCCACGCAACTCTCGAATTGACTTTGCACGTCCTGGTAACCGCTGTTGTGCACGAATTTGTAGAGCACAGTCCCGTCTGCTCGCTTTTCTTCGACTTCCATACCCAAGCCACCACCGGTTGCAACAGGCCATTCCTCCTTTCCCTGGATGAAGATGTTCCGGCGTAAAGCCATCGCAGCAAGGCCGCCTGACCTGCCATCTCCGCGCGGTCCTCGTAGTGCCTGCGCCAGGCCAACCTGCCCTACCCGACGCTGCTGTCTACGATTGCCACCAACTGGACCTTGCTGATCTTCATGGTCCTGTTCCAGCGCAGCTCGACCAAAGAGTCGTTTCATCTCATTGACTGCATGGAGATTACTTGTGTCTATCGCAAGAAGTTTGTTGGCCTCGTCGACAGCGGGATCAGTACCGGCGGTTGTTGTACCAGACGTTGCGGTCTTGCCGTTGGCTGATAATGACTTCAGAGCAGCATCGATTTCATCAATCTCGCCTGCATCTTTCGTGCCCTGATCGGGCGTGTCTGATCCTGCCTTGGCTTTCTTCTTCTTTTTCTTCTTCTTCTTGGATGATGTCTTTGGGGCAGTTGAAGCTATTGGCGCATCCGGGATCGGTGAATCATCCTCATCCTCGTCTGCATCGACCTCGGGATCGTCAACATCGTCCTGTTCCTCTTGGAGCATTGCGAAGGCGCTCTTCTTCGGCTGTATGATCTCTGGTTCATCGTCTTCCTCGTCTTCTTCATTCTCCAGTGCTCGTGCCTCTTCCTCTAGCTGCTTCAGCCTCTCTTGCTCCTCCTTCTCCCGCAGCGCCTTTCGCATCGCGCGGGAGGACATGGCGACTCGCGACTGTTCGGTTTCTGCTTAGCTCGTCATGCGGCAGTCAAGTCGTTCGTTCTTTCGAAGGTGTTTGTAGTCTAAGGCTTGCGGTGTCGCAAACGTGTTTGACGTCCAGGTCTGAGCGAATTACAATACGTAAGGTCAATGTAAGACGAGCTCGAAATCATGCAAGTCCAGGCATGTACCATATGAGCAAGAGAAATGTTTGTTGCGGTGTCTGGAAGAAGCCAATGGAGGGGCTACAGCTACAGATTTCATTCACGCGTTCAATGATGACGCATGATGTCCCGCAATTTAGGCAACAAATTGATGCCTCATCATGTGAAATTTGATCAATCCTGAACCGTGTAGAATGCTACGAACAACATGGCCAAATCTAGATACTCCCCAAGAGGTGTCCATAAGATAAAAATGGTTATCCGGACTCTTCATTGGGATGCTGTGGCACCCTCACAAGTCTGGCCTGACGCGAGCAGGAAGATTCGTTAAGACACAGGTACAGCCTTGGTTGCTGAGTTACTGGGCTTCTGAGAACTGGCCTTGAGCGCCTACACTCAAGTACAAATATCTCTCCTTCATTTCTCACAAGCTTGAGACGACATTGTGAGCTGCCACTGACCGGCTCTCAAGATACAGGCGGCGTTGCAGCTGCTCGGTGAACCAGGAGCGAGTATTAGTATAGTAAGACGTGCCCGGGTGCCTGATCTGACATCACCTCTATGTCGATGTACCGGCACAGAACAGGCGTGGTACATACCTGGTGCCTCGGCCTTAGCCACACTACGTCTTCGCTCCTGCAAGCGAAGGATTGGCCGCCTGTGGCTCTCAGCCTTGCGAGGTTAACTGCAGCAGGGCGAAGGCCACCTGGTCAGCATCGTATCTTGCGAGAGACAAGGAAGTGATTTGATGTCCCATGTTCGCTTGTGGTAAGATGACAGATCAATTACCTCAGAGTCGCTTGGCCTCAAGCCATAGGGCTGCACGTGGACCACTGAAGTATTTGGCTGCATCAAGATCCTGGTTGAGCCATAATCAGACTGCGCGATTGCCGAGACTTTCCAACGCAGCTTAAGCTGACCGCAAGATAGTGATAACAGTAGGATACCACAGCTGTCACACTTCTCGGGACAGCACGCGCATACCGATGCTGCCTGGTGCGATATACGCGCGCAACGGCAGCGGAACAACGAAGCGCAGAGGTTGAATCAAGGTAAATCGTTCCACACGCCATTGTACCTGGTCCATGCAAAGCTGCCTGCTGTGGTGCTTACTAGGCGTCCACTAAGCCTCCGGCAGGTCGGAAAGGAGGGTCTTGCTGCAAGATGTGCATGTCGAAGGATTGGTCCCCACGTGCTTGGCTATCTTCCAGAATGTGACCGGGGATTGACCCAAAGCAAAACATTGGTAGCATACCGGAGGTATTACTCAAACTATCAAGCTGAAAATGGAGGCTGTGCTTCCATCTCCGGAAGATTTCGTCCCTGCATAGACCTCATTGATGGCCGAGATCCGAGCATGGGATTGAGAAGGGACTGTGCTTGGATAGCAGCACGTGGCTCTTGCCATACTCCCAGTGAAGTGGTGTAGGAGAGATGATGCCGTGAAGAATTCGTGAATCACGCGACCGCGACAGTGAGCCGGAAAGTTCTCTGAGGTAGTCAGTGCCTGCCATGTATAGTAAGTGTAGTGCAACTATGCCCTATGCAGAGTGGGGAATGATCTGCTTGATGGTTTCCTTAGAACTGTAGCGGGGTGCATATGATATTTCATCTAACTCCTCAAGTTGGTTGAACTATGCTGGGTAGCACTCTGTGCGGTGAGCAAAGTCGGGATGGTACCTGTTTCAGCTACTTTGAGGGTACGTCTTTAGCGAGCTGGGTCGATAATAGTGCCTACAAATAGGTATCCATGTGCTACGCACGTAGACATCACCCCACCTTAGCTCAAGGCAGAGATGCAGTCCATCATACTTATTGCTTTGCCTTGTGTGCACATCAAGCCTTGGCTGGTGCAGGGCCCTCACTATAGCACCTTGCACGCTCGTGGCTTGCAGCTGCCGAGAACGGCGATATGTGAGGTTTCAGCGTGACGCTGGACTGATGGTGTGAAGTTTCGTGAAGGCATGAGGACAGGCTCCTGATCATATCGGTCTCCCCGGTCGTCATGTCTCGAAGTGTTGCCGGTATGTCGCCGTGACAAGCGAACCGCGGTATCTATACATGCTTGTCCGCGAGACATTCATTCATTGCTGAGCCTGCGGTTCTCGGAGCTCAGTCGTGGTGTGGACAGCCTAGGTTGCGAAGAGAAGTGCTTGCGATATTGATGTACTTCGCCACCTTGCAGACGTGCTTCCTTAATTATTCGGCTGTAGCAATCACTCGTCCGGCGAATGGTGGCCGATGTATTCGGACGGACGAAACGGCGCTGAGAGTTTCAGCCCTTCCTATTGCTCCCGTCGAGGCAAACTCCTTCCTGTCGAAATCAAAGTTCAGGAGCAATATGATTGTCGTGTACATCCAGCTGTAGGGCGCTGGCAGAAGTCATCTGCCCAGGAACGAGAACGGCACGGAGGAAGGTGTGAGAGAGGATTGGAACAAGCTGCACCGGGCCGAGATGAAGGATTCAGCTGCTGTCCACGATCGGCAACGCTGTTCTTGCGGCGTTCCAGAGTCCAGGATTTGCTGCTGCGAAAATCATACGATGTGCTCAGAAATTGGCTTCCAACTTGCGCCATTCGTGTGCGTAGGAGCCTGATGTGGTATCAGCAGGGTGACATATTTGCTGTAGAAGAAGAAACAGCACAAGAAGAAAGCATCGCGGCGTTCCAATGTTTGAACTCCGAGTGGGCCCTTGTCTATTTTTGCTTGGCGAAAGACCTGGGCTACCTGGGCTAACCGAACTCGACGATACGGTCTCTCCCTCTTTCCCATGCCTCGCATTCGCGTTTCTTCAGCTCGAAAATGAGCCTCACTGGTACAAGCTGCCCGATCGATACTGGACTGAAAGACGCGCTGTACATGACCGCGTGCTGCAAGAAGCGATCCAGGCACTGGTGGCAGGTGTGACGCAGCTTGTTCTAATTTCTTCCCTCTGTCGACTCATAGCCACCACTCATGACATGATTTCAGCAACCTTCCCATAATGGTCATAGGCCTGATTGCTTCGCCTGGAATGCCCGTTACGCAGGACTTAAACAAAGCGTTGCAGGCAGCAGTCACAAAGTCTCCTACTACGATTACAACCACTGATCAGTCGGAATTGAATGGGTCCGCTGTCGGAAAGTATGAGACTCTCATCACCTGCGTTGTCCTTTCTCGTCCATGTTGTCAACTCAGGCATCTTGGTCAACTTGGAGACTGATGGATGCTTCTGTGAGCAGAGCACCACGCGTCGGGCATAAGAAGTCGCGTAAGGGTTGCGCGCAGTGTAAACGAAGACACGTGAAGGTACGTGGGTCCACAATCCAGAGTACTGGTTCATCGTGGGAGAGGAGGTATCGTGGAATAAGGAGTCCGCAAATGGTTGTTGCTCGATCCTTCCGGCTGGATGACTACACTGTTGCGGAATTCGCTCGTTGGCCTGAGGGTGAAAGCTCGTGGCAAAACGACAGTGATGCCTGATGGCAAGAGCGTCAAGGCAGCGGTCGAATGAGCAACAAAGCAACAGCATGACGTGAACTAGCGAGGGAGACGCGAACCTTTGATCCAGCACCAGTCTCTCCCTCACACCAGTCACCGCTAGCTAGAGAGAAAGAGGCGAGCGAGGAAAGGCATTATGACTGACGATTCTCTAGTGCAACGAAGAATCTCCCTGTTCCAATTGTATCAGACACGGAGTCGCTTGCTCCCTAGCAGGCGGCCCGTTCGTACCTAGAGAAGATGCGAAAGCAAGACGGAATTCGACGACATCCAGATCGCCGACTACCATATCAGGAACGATCACCCTAGATGCGACAGGATCCAGCTCGACCGCTTCTGTCGCTCACAGCCCTGCCTCACCGAATCCTTTTGCAGTCCTAACAGGCCAGATTGATCGGCCCATAGGACAGGACTCCAGCTGGCAGCTGGATCTCCAGCTCATGCACCACTACATGACACATACAAAATATGTGATCACAGAACACCATGATCTGGACTACATTATGCAGATATGGCGCGATGAGATGCCCAAGATTGCTTTCTCGCAAGACTACGTGATGCATGGACTCCTGGGCTTCACGGCTCTGCATAAAGCAACTCTCGAACCACAGAATGCTGCATACCTCCAGGCTGCAGCAGTAGACCATCTGGATAAAGCTTTGGTCATGTACCGACAAGACCAAGGAGCGCCGGCGACTGCTGAGAACGCGAATGCTAAATTCACCTTCACTTGGCTTGTGGCACTTTTTGCATATGCGGTACCACCCAGCATACCGCCGATTGATGCTCTCGTGGAGTTATTCATGCTGGTGAAAGGCATAGACGCCGTAGTCAGCGACACTTGGTACTGGGTGGCACAAGGACCATTCGCACCAATCCTCAGTAGAGGCTTCCAGGAGGCTGTGGTACCGAGCGTCAGCGGGTGAGTCATACGTGCGGTTACTCGACTTATTGGAACGAGCTGACCACGGACTTGTAGAAGCTACAATCCACTACCTGATGGCATGGACTTCGGCTTGGGACACCTCGACTTCATGCTCGGGGTGGAGGCCATGATTTACGATGATCGACGAAGCTGTGCTCTGGTCCTGGCCGAATTGAAACAAATTTACCAAACCATCCTACAGACGCAAGGGGATTGCAGCGTCGCTACAATTTTATGCTTTCCCAAGCAAGACTCAACCACATTTGCCGGTCTGGTCAAGAGGAGAGTTCCACAAGCACTCATCATCCTCGCGTATCACTGCGTGCTCCTGAATGTGCTTGATGGCAGATGGTGGATCCAAGGCTGGGCGACAAGAGTTCTTACTGATATCTTAGGAGCGCTTGATGAGGTCTGGAAGCACTGGGTCGAATGGCCTGTGGAAAATGTCATCATGAAACAACATGAGGCCATGTTGCCAACAATCCCAGTAACGACGACAGATGAGACTGGGAGTATGACGGCGATGTTGATATAATTTACCGGGGACTGGTGGCGACTGGGAGCTTTTGGCGTACACTGCCCAGGCAGTTTGGGAAGACAGAAAATGAGCATCAGATGGAGCAAGGGCGCACGCACGGCAGCACGCGACACAGAAGTCTTGGGATAGTGGACAGGCGTTTGGAAAAGGTATTTCTTGCGAGCGAGCACTTACGCCACTCATCAGAGATCGGGCGCAGCACTGTAGACAGTAGTATCGTCTGCTTACAGAATAAAGCATAATGACGCATGTGACAAGGACCTGTAACCCGTAGCTTTGCCGATGTTTCCTGCGAAAGTCCCTCAATAATGCACTTTTGAATGCAGGACCGTATGTGTAGCGAAGGGAGATATCGGCAGCTGAACTCTCCTATATGTATGAAATGCTCGTCTCGAAGTCCCTCCACTTGTTCTCACCTCATTTGTGAAGATGCTTGTCGACACATGCGGTAGCCTAGCGATGTCAGCTCGACTGTGCCGTGCGGGCGTGCCTGAAGACAGGAGACAGAAAATGCATTGAGAGGTGCTATATTTGTGCCTTGTCCAGACCCGCGATCGAGAGACGGCCATTGGTGCTCCGTTACGTAGGTAGAGAAGTAGAGGTGGAGACCGCAGAGGTCAACGTCGCCGTCTCGAAGCTTGGAGTGCGAAGTGGGAAGGCAGGTGGCGCTTGCCGCGGAGCAAGCACATGGGCCGCGCAGCAGCCACTTTGACTCTCGTTTCTCGACTTCAACCGGCCATTCTGCGCAGAGACCTACATTAGCATTGTATCGTAGACGCTCGCGTGACATAGTAAAAAACGTCGACTTATCGCAAGCAGAGTCTGCGTACGTGTATTTGCGAGCTAGGGTGCCGAAGGAGACGAAACGACGCACTGCTCATTGCTGTGCACCCTGCTGCGCCTCACCATCATCCCGCCGCTGGGCCATTCTTCCACTCGTAACCACGACACACGATCCGACCTCACTGCATTACACACCTCGCCCACCGCCCTGTCCGCGCCGTCGATCGCAGCTGCGAACCATCCACCGAACCCACGGCTGAGGCGATCCTTGGTCGGTGCATGGTTCATACCACAACAGACCAGAGCCTGTGAACGGCCGACACCAACAGCACCATGGCATCAGACCTGCCTGCCCAGCCTAATCTGAGGGTCACCAGTATGCGCGCCTGCAGTAGCGAGAATGCGCAGATGCAGAATGGATACTGACAGCGTGTGCAGTCATAGCAGCTGATGGCCTGTATAAGAGAGATGTCTTCCGTGAGTGCGCACCGAGAGCTTGTGGCGGGATGTAGCTAAGCGGACACATGCTGATCATCTGGTGGCCAGGCTTCCCGGACCCGTTCGCCGTCGCTACCATCAATGGCGAGCAGACGAGGACGACAGGCGTGATCAAGAAGACCTTGAACCCTTACTGGAACGAGAGCTTTGACATGTACGTCCATGCTGCAAGCGTTGGGGCCTAGCATAGCACTGATAGTGAGACAGGCGAGTGACGGAAGAGAGCATTCTGGCAGTTCAGATCTTTGACCAGAAGAAGTTCAAGAAGAAGGACCAGGGCTTCTTGGGCGTCGTCAACTTGCGCATCGGCAGCGTGATTGACCTTGACGCTGGCGGCGATGGTGAGCTCAGTATCTGCAATCGTCTTGGCATATATGGCTGACATACGCAGAAATGATCACCAAGGACTTGCGAAAATCTAACGACAACCTTGTCGTCAATGGCAAGCTTATTCTTAACATCTCCACCAACCTACGTACTCCGATCGCGAACGGCGGCCAGAGCAATAATACCAATCGCCCATCTGGCTCTTCCGCTGGGCCGTCCACCAACGGTGCACATACCCCCTCGACACCAAGTGGCGCGCAGTCTACTGCATCGCTGCAGGCTGATCGACCGACGAGTAATCCAGGGTCAGCTGCGGCTTCTCGCCAGAACACCAACACGAATCTGAGCACGACGTCCGCGACTGTCAATGGCAACGGTGCCACAACTGGGAGAGGTCAATCCGGCTTCAGCGCCTTTGAAGATGCACAAGGGCGATTGCCGCCTGGCTGGGAACGGCGAGAGGATAACTTAGGAAGGACATACTACGTGGATCATAATTCAAGGCAAACCACATGGATTCGTCCATCTGCTGCCAACTACAATGCCGGTCAGCAGCGAGCAGACATGGAACAGCAGACCAACGTGGAGCGCATTCGACATCAAGCGCGTATGTTGCCGGAGGACCGAACTGGTGCTAACTCGCCCACTCTATCTGACCGACAAGGCTCGCCTTCACAACCACCGCCTGCTGCCAATGCCGCCAATGCAGCTCAAATGGTTGCTACCGGCGCTACTACCGCTGGAACTGGAGAGCTACCTGCTGGTTGGGAACAGCGCCACACGCCTGAAGGTAGAGCGTACTTCGTGGACCATAATACTCGCACCACAACATGGGTGGATCCCAGGCGCCAGCAGTACATAAGAATGTACGGCCAGAATGCGACTGGTAACAGCACTATCCAGCAGCAACCTGTTTCTCAACTTGGACCTTTACCGAGTGGCTGGGAAATGCGGCTCACTAATACCGCCCGCGTCTACTTTGTCGACCACAACACCAAGACGACTACATGGGACGACCCGCGACTGCCTTCGTCTCTTGACCAGAATGTGCCTCAGTACAAGCGTGACTTCAGGAGAAAGCTGATTTACTTCCGATCGCAACCTGCTCTGAGAATATTATCTGGACAGTGCCACGTGAAGGTCCGGCGTACGCACATCTTCGAGGACTCGTACGCTGAAATCATGCGCCAAAGCCCGAATGATCTCAAAAAACGGCTTATGATCAAGTTTGATGGCGAAGATGGGCTTGATTATGGTGGTCTTTCAAGGTACGTCGTGACGCTTCCTATAACATCTTCTAGGCTAATGATGTGGCAGAGAATTTTTCTTCCTTCTATCTCACGAGATGTTTAATCCTTTCTACTGTCTTTTCGAATACTCTGCGCACGACAACTACACTCTACAGATCAACCCACATTCTGGAATCAACCCGGAGCATCTAGGATACTTCAAATTTATCGGACGAGTCGTTGGTCTGGCCATTTTCCATCGTCGGTTCCTGGACGCCTTCTTCATTGGAGCCTTCTACAAAATGATTCTAAGGAAGAAGGTCAATCTCCAAGATATGGAGGGTGTGGATGCCGAATTCCACCGAACACTGACGTGGGCCATGGACAATGACATCACCGATGTTATCTATAGCACATTCTCCGTTGAGGATGAACGCTTTGGCGAGAAGGTTACTGTTGATCTCAAGCCCGGAGGTAGAGACATTGAGGTCACGAACGAGAATAAAAAGGAGTATGTCGAGCTCATAACGGAGTGGCGCATTCAGAAACGTGTCGAGGAGCAATTCAATGCTTTCGTCACTGGGTTCCACGAACTTATCCCAGCGGATCTGGTGAACGTCTTCGACGAAAGAGAGTTGGAGCTTCTCATTGGAGGAATTGCAGATATCGACGTGGATGATTGGAAGAAGCACACGGATTACCGCGGCTACACGGAGAATGATGTTGTCATCCAGAACTTCTGGAAGGTGAGTTCAAGCAACAAATCACCAAACTTGCTCGCAACAATACTGACTCTACGATTACAGGTTGTCAGAAGCTGGGACGCAGAACAGAAGTCCCGTCTCTTGCAATTCGCAACTGGTACTTCTCGTATCCCTGTAAACGGATTCAAGGATTTGCAAGGTAGCGATGGCCCGAGAAGATTCACAATTGAGAAGTCCGGAGAGGAAACGCAACTGCCGAAGAGTCATACTTGTTTCAACCGCTTGGATCTGCCGCCGTATAAAACACATGACGCGCTCACGCAGAAGCTGGTTTGGGCCGTGGAGGAGACTGTCGGATTTGGACAGGAGTAGACGAAGAAGAATAAGCAAGGGTGGCAGACGTCAGCCTGATGCAAAAGCTCGGTGGCTGTGTGCACAAGCGCGATCACTTTGCGGCAGGAGAAATGGATTCGGGACAACATGGCCGGGTGCATGAGAGTCAATGCGTGTGGCATGTATATACTCTTCCGGCGAAAGAAAGAGGCGCAAAGCAAAGTTGTGCATAGGTATGATTGCGACTTTCTTACACTGACTTGGTTAGATCGGTGGTATCGGTACCGGAAATGTTCACTACGACGCATGAGATATGTGATCTATACTATCATTGAGAGTGAAGCCTTCTCCCTAGGCATTCTGTAACGTCGCGGCGGTAGGATTGCAGATCAGACCAGATCGTCGTTGTCACATGTATGGCCTTATGGTCCGGTCTCGACGAAACAGCTCGATTGCAAGCTCTCCCTTCTACAAGCAACAGAGATACCTCCCTGGCCAACTCCGCCAGTCCCACCACCAACGATGCAAAGGACGTCCATTACGCATCTGTCTTTCCATGATCGTGTATTCACCAACAACCTTGAGTTCATTCCCACAACGACAAGGAAAAACACGTACAAGCTCTACCGTCTTTCCGCTCAAACGGAAACCACGATCAACAGCCACAAGAAAATGCCGACGATAATTCCGCTTGAGAATCGCCATTAATGTATCTTTGACGTCTCCAGCAGTCAAAACCGGTCCTTCGAATAACAAGTCGTATTCATACTTCTCCTCGGGGGTTGATTTCCTCCATGGGGTTTCGATGATGATTTGTTGACGTAAAAGGAAATGTGTACAGCCGTTTTGGAGTTGTAGGGTCATGTTCCTCCAGGATACTTCTTCGCCTATTCTGCGGTGGACGAATTTATCGAAATATGGTTCGTCAATGTAAGTGTCTGATGCTTTTATTCTGTGGGGTTTTAAGCGGCCGAAGGAGACTCGATATCCGTGCTGGGTTTGGGGTGTCAACCAGAAACCTGGGTTTGGGCCGGGACAGAGGAGGCCTAAAAGCCCGCGATTTGCGATGGGGATTTTATGCGCACGACTTCCGATGTCGAATGGAGGAGGTTCGTGACCTGCGGATTCCGTGAGCTGGTCGAGAAGCATGAGTTGTCGAAGGAGTCTGGATCTGGCGATGGTGTTGCGGAAGGTGCAGTTGACTCTCTGCCATTCGAAAAGGTGCTTGGCTGGTAGATCTGTGGCGGAGCTGATGAGGATCATTTCGAGGAGCTCGTAGTTTCCGAAGACGCGTTGGGCAGCAGTCGTTGTTACTCGCGGGTTCATTGCGAGGTATGTGGCAATGAATGGTATCTCCGGGGTGAAGGTGACCTCCATTATGGTGCTCATCTTGACCACGTCCATTCTCCTCGTTCCACGTTTGGTTTGGGAGGAATACCGGCAAGTGTTGAGTGCACGGACCTCTTCACATCATTTTCACATGCATGTGGCAGCTTTTTATGCACGACGCTCTTATTGTCATCTTCTTCGGCGGTGTTGATACTATGAGCGTACGTGTAGAAAGGCCTGATGTTTAACTGTCAATCTCGAAATTGGTGGTGCGTTCAGGACTTTGGTAGCTTTTGGTTCGATCCAAGCGTGAGGACCATGTCAGTTTTCCTTCCACGTTGCAAATGACCTGGGAATTGCATCGTCGAGTCGGAACTATTGCAGCCCCGCTTGTAGCCCAACATTATCACGATGCGACATTGTGTATCAAGTTCGTATTCTTTCGCTCAAACGAGACACATTGGCGGGAGCATCTCAAAGTGTATAGCCATGTCCGGAGTGTACAATCCAACACTCTCCATTCATGGTGTCAGTATCTTGCTATTGATCAGTGCCATGGACTCTTGGCAGATGTTAGCTAGACAATCTGGCTTTCTTTGACTGCAGATAACAGAATTGAAGTAGTCTTCCGGTTCTCCTCGTCTGGCGTGTAAAGACACCTAGACTCAACTTCCTGGCAGCATCTCATCGTGCGGCATACTTGTGATGAAGGAGAGAAAGAAGAAGAGAAAGAAGCCCACACGGCGAACTCAACAAATTGTCCTTACCCCAATCAGACCCATTCCGAACAGACCAGACTACATCTTCCCAAATTTGGAAAATGTGGAAGCTATAAGCTTATTAGTAGAGCTACCAACTTTAAGCCTCGGCGTTTCGAAGATTTCACTCACTAACAGTGTCGATCATTGCAATTCTAGCATATAGCAACAAGCCGGTGTAGACGCCTCATATCTCCATTGTGCGAACTTGCATGTCCGAAGACTATTGATTGCTGCAAGGCAGTCTTTCACTGAAGTCCGCCGAGGCTACCTACTCTGGCACTAGGCAATACATATCGATATCGATATATCCATCCTTGACCAGTCCTGTGATTCACTTCTTCTCATGTTTACATCAAGATGCATTTATCAACTTCTCTTCTAGCACTGAGTGCCTTCATAAGTCTTGCCTCCAGTGCAGGCATTCTCCACAAGAAAGCAGATATCTCCAGCATTCCAGCTTCAGCATGGTCTGCCCTCAACGGCACCGTCTCCGGTAGACTAGGCGCCCTATACCCCATGGGAGCATATTGCTACGCCAAATACGAAGGGTCTCTGAACACGCATGTCAACTTGGCCCAATGTGCCGCATTACAAGCATCCCAGACCATAACGACTTACCAGGCCCAGTTTCCACAAGGATATAGCTACTCCACATGGCCGATGTGCATATCCAAGAGTCAATCTTGCAATACCCAGGGTCTCCTTCCTGCGGACCCTATCACGCCAGTGACCGGAAACTGCAGGCAAGGCTCGGTGCCAAGCTATTATGTCGATGCGAGGAGTGATGCGGATATCAAAGCTACGTTGGCTTTTGCGAAGAAGTATAACGTGCCGCTTGTGGTCAAGGCCAGTGGACATGATTACAAAGGAAGAAGTGCTGGACAAGGAGCACTCATGCTGTGGGTGTACAATTACCGGCCAGCGTTGCAGTTGCAGAGGAACTTCGTCCCAGCTGGTGCGTCAACTCCGGTTGGAGACGTGGTTACTTTCGCTGCGGGACACGATATGGAAGCTGTGCTTGGCTTCGCGGATCAGAATGGTGGTGCTGTGATATCAGGTACAGCCAAGAGTCTGCATCCAGCTGGTGGCTTCCTGCAAGGTGGTGGGCATAGTCCTTTGTCACCGACTTGGGGTCTTGCAGTCGATGATACACACGAGATCAAGGCGATTCTGGCCGATGGTACGAGTGTGACGGCGAGTCGAAGCCAGAACGCGGATGTCTTCTTCGCGCTTGCAGGTGGTGGTCCATCGACTTTCGGCGTGGTGACGCAAGTCTCTATGCTGTTCCATCCAAATCCAGCAAATGGATATCAGTTCGCTGAATTCGCGATGGTCGGACTTACCGATCAGTCTGCTTCGCAACTGCTAAAAGTGCTCATCGCAAACGCAGAGCAGTGGGCTAAAGATGGTTGGGGTGGGTACGCCTTTCCAGGCCTAGGAACAAATCACACCAATCTCGTGGTTCTCGTCAACCCAAAGATGAGCACCGCGCAAGCGCAGAAGTCACTTGCTCCGTTGACCGCTTTCATGGCGACGCTGCCCTCCGGCAATGTGGCTACCAACCAGGTCATGAGCCATACGGGTTACAAGGACATCTGGGACAGTCTGACGAACGGAGATGTTGCTCTCCAGGGAGGTGGAGTCAGCTTGTCTTCCAGAATCGTCCCTGTCGACAACTTCCGAGGGGCTGCCAATCAGCAGAAGCTGTTCGATACGATATATCCGATCGTCAACGCATTCGGCGCAACAGCCCGGGAGCCTTTGTTCATGTGTTTGACGGCTCCATATCAATATCCTGCAAAGTCAAGCTCCGTCACTCCGGCATGGTACAAGGGCCTTTGGCATGTTATTGCGCTGAACGAGTGGAATCCTCAAAGTAGCACGAGCGAAATCAACGGTCAATTCGAGAAGAGCCACAGTGTAATTCAGCCCTTAGTGAGTTTGACGCCAGGGAGTGGTGCCTACCAGAATGAAGCAGACACGCTGGAGTCCGATCCAGTAGGCGCTTATTGGGGCCAGGCGAATTACAATCGATTGTCCTCGATCAAGAAGACCGTCGATCCGACGAATCTGTTGACGGTCTGGCAGGGCGTCGGTTGGAACAAAGGCGATGCAAGATGGAGCTGTTATCCAAGTTAGCTGGTGGTGCCTAGAACAATCTTGAAGTAAATGCAATGCTCCACTTAATTCGTGCTAAAAGTCCCACTACGGACCACGTGTGATCGCAGTGAAAGTATATCTCGGTAAGTTGTGAGTGTAAAAGCAGAGATCAAAGTCGACTTTTACAATAATGGTAAATTGTTACCTGGAAGGGTATGTGTATTCATTCTTTGGTATGCCGAGACGCCTCTCATGCACTCCAGATTGTGTCTCACAGCAGCCCTAGAATCGCGAGGAGCATTGCAAAACACGTGTTAGCCGCGGCATGGGTGAAATTCTGTCTCTGCGCATGATAGAAGGTGCATGTGCTTTGGCGTGCGTTCATGGTGTGATCTGTGATCCCCCATGGGCAATCGAAGTCAATGCACCTCTCGGCCAGACTGCGGCGTCTCTCTCCACGCACACGAGTGAGGCTGACATTGGCGTCGCGACACGCTCGGCGAATTTCCAGACCGATGTGCAGGGAATGGCCTTGCTTGTGGATGGAGTTGGTGACAGAAGTAAGCGCGAGTAATGTCCGAATTCAATCGCTGGTGTGTTGTATGCCCGTGCATATCGAGCAGGCAGGCAAAGAGATGGAAGATGCAGGTCGGGTGGTTGACAGTCGAGATTGGCTTGGCACTCGCAAAACCCGATCTCACAGCACGAGCTCGCGGCAAAATGGCTGGCACACGCGAATGGGAAAAGGAAAGGGCGATCTGGTTCTGGTTCGGCTGCGACGGCCACCTGCATTATTTTGGGGCAGAGGCGAAAGGCGGGGAAGCAAGAGCGAAATTTTCAAACCATGACGCTGCTGGCATCCAATGAGACTCGGCCGGCCAGCATCTAGCTCGTCGAATCTTTGCGTCCAAGAGGCGAAGGACGGCTTGCCAAAGCAACATGTCTCCCGGTACTCGTACTGTACAGGACTGCTTAGCCGCGTGGCAGGAGAGACGGTGCCAAAGTCTCTCATATGCTACCACACTACTCTACTCTCTGCTCTCCCGACAATCTGGTTGCCCTTGTCCTCCATCTCTTCCCATACCAGGCTTTTGCTGTCTCGTGTAGCTTGCCCGGACGACCACGTCATTGGAGTCGCGTGGGTGTCGCGTGTACAGACATTCAAGATATTGACTCGGAACTGCTAAAGATATGAGGAAAGTCGCGCAATGTCGAGATCGGAGCTAGGCGAGAAGAAAGAAGTAAATTTATTGGCACAGTGAAAGTAAGAGTCGGCAGGTGGAGGATGGGCTTGTGGAGTGTGGGTGAATGAGACACAAGCATGGCCGACAACGAAAGCCATGCCGACATATATGGTCGGAGTCGGGCAGTGCTGGCAGTTACCATATCGATGACGGCGCTATGCACTGTCTTCGTCTTCTTCCGAATGCTGTCGCGAGCGGCCATCGTCAAGAAGATTACATGGGACGATCACTTCATGATATTGGCATGGTCCATCACCGTTGGACTGGCTTTCTCGATATGTTATGGAACTGTGAATGGACTTGGACGACACGAGACCGATATACCAGGAGATTGGCAGACCACACTGCGGAAATGCAACTATGCATTCAGCATCCTGTACCAACCGGCTCTGATGGCTACCAAGACCTCCATCTTGACCTTCTACTTGACCTTTTCGACTGCAAGTCCGATCTTCCGATGGGCGTGCTATGCGACGCTGTTCGTGGTCAATGCAGGAGGCTTCGCGTTGACCATGGTGACAGTCTTTCAATGTGACCCGATATCTGCTGTGTTTCAATCCATTACTCCAGCTGGGGCCAAATGCACAGATATTCTCACGATCTACTTGGCCTCCATACCGCTCAACATCATCACCGACTTGGCCATCCTCTTCCTGCCGATGCCGATCTTGACAAGTATGCGACTACCTAAGAAGCAGAAGATCATCTTGGTCGTTACTTTCTCTTTTGGTATCTTCGTTGCCATCGTGGATGTGGTTCGGATCTCGTACCTGCAGTCTGCGGCATCGATGCGACTGAGTGAAATCCAGCAATCTATTTCCTCTGAGGACTCTGTGCGAAATGCTGAATCGACTGACTCGTCCTACTATCTGGCATTCTCGTTCATGTGGTCGGCGATTGAAGTCACCATCGGGATCATGTGCGCTTGTGTACCCGGCCTCAAACCTCTGGTGGCCAGATTCCTGCCGAATATGCTTCGAGATCCTGGTGAGGCTCCTTCTGTCTTTGGCTCGCTTTCGTTGCCAAACGAGGAAGTCGGCAAAGCACCGCCACCATTAATGCCAATGCGAATGCCAGAAGATGTGCATTACCGTGACTTTGGTCGCCAAGCAAACCAAGGAGAAGAAGAAGAAGAGGAGGGAGCTATGGGTATGATGGATTTCCTCACCACACCTGACATGCACGAATTCCAACAATTGGACCGGTCGCCGACAGCGCTCACAAATACGACCCGAAACACCAGGCCAGAAACGCCGACCTTCTTCGATTTTGTCGACATGGGCAATAAGAAGAGTATTGTTTACATGACAGCACGCGAATCATTCTACCCAGTGGCTGCAGTGACAGTCTTGTTCTTCGTGTGGGGCTTCGAATATGGTCTGCTCGACGTCCTTAATGCCCAATTCCAAAGCGTGGCCAGTGTCACCAGCGCTCAATCTGTCGGTATCCGTTGCGCTTATTACGGTGGCTACTTCGCAGGACCATTGCTTGTTGGCCGAGTCGTATTGCAAAGATGGGGCTTCAAGGCGTGCTATCCGGTTGGACTGAGTATCTATGCTGCAGGGTGTTTGATCTTCTGGCCTGCCGCGGTGTTGACGTCCTGGCCAACCTTCCTTTTTACCAATTTCATCGTAGGCTTCGGACTTTCTCAACTCGAAGTCTCAGCAAACGCCTTCATAGCGCTTTGCGGTCCGCCACAATACGCTGAGATCAGGCTCAACCTGAGTCAAGGTGTGCAGGCTGTCGGCAGTGTCGTAGCGCCTCTGATCGCGGACAAAGCATTCTTCCGGAAGTCGCTGCATGCGCCTTCGTTGGTCAACACGCAGTGGGCTTATCTCGGAATCTCTCTGGCTACCATCGTCCTTGCAGTGATATACTTTTACATACCTCTGCCAGAGGCCACCGATTCCGAATTTGAAGATGCTGCCGAAAGAATGGACGGAGCGAACAAGGCCAAAGTCGGCAACATTCGTGTTATATGGTACATCCTGGGCTTCGGTGTTTTCAGCCAATTCTGCTACGTTGGCGGACAAGAAGTCGTTGGAACGAGCTTTGGGTCGTACCTGGCCACGGTTTACCCGACTTTGAATCGATCAAACTACTTAGCGATCGCGCATACCACATTCGCAGTGTCTCGATTCCTCGCTGCAGGCCTAGGCTTCTGGGTCAAACCAAGGATGATGCTTCTAGGCTTCTATCTCGGAGCCATAGTTTTCGGATCTCTCTGCACGCATTACTCAGGCGGTACGGGTGTAGCAATGATGGTTATGCTCTTTTTCTGTGAAGGCCCAATATTCTCACTAATCTTTGCACAAGCATTGAGGGGCCAAGGAAGACATACGAAGTTCGCCAGCGTTCTACTTACAGCGTCAATCTCCGGAGGCGCGGTCTTTTCGCCGATTTCGACATCTATGGTGTCCTCCGGATACCGTGTGCCATTCAGCCTGGTTGTTGCCGTCGCCGCGTTCGCTGGCGGCACAATATTCGCCCTCGGACTTAACGTCTCTCCTCAAGCCCGGTGCTTGTCAGACCCGATAAAAGATGTCATATCTGGCGAGGATTCGCCAAGGCCAAGTTCAACGAGCAGCCGGGCGAGTAGAGCCTTGAGCTTCCTGGCTATTGGGAAGAAGCAGAAGCGTGAGAGCAACGGAATCGAGTATCGGGAAAGGAAGGTCAGTCAGACTTGACGACCATGATTTATGACGGAACATGGATGACATGCCTTTTGAGCGGCCAGCATGGGAGGCGTTTTGTGGTGTTTCGGCGACTTAGCATTAGGGCATGGCATGCAAGGCTTGTACAGAGAGCACAGCTCGGCTTGGGAGGATGTATAGGAGACACTGGGCATTTGCACTTGGGTATTGGACAGGCACATCTTTGGAGGCCTTGGTTGGAGATGATATCCCTTTCCAGTAACGCGGTGTACATAGTTGTACGGACGATCAATGATGGCACATGATTGTGCATAGCAGCAAGGAACCATAGCAGTACTGTAGACCTTTGACGAAGGTGAGAACTTGAAAGTTGCTTAATTCCGGGTTCACAATGCCTAGAAAAGTGTTACGCACGCTGGTCGTTGTCCTGCTGCCAGTCTCCTTTGTCTCGAGCCATGAAGCTTTGACCTTTTCGATGTCTGGAGTTCATTCTCAGTAGGATTTAAGGATATAACCATGCCTTGGCGTAGACTAAGAGCCGTACCCACCATTCCAAGGTTTCCATCAACGGCCGCATGTGCCGCTGCCGAATGCTTCAGATGCGCAATGAATGGCTAGACGGCTGGAGAAAGAAAGAGATGCCCCTCACTTGAAAGTCAGAAGTGAGATTCCAAATGACGAAGCTCCTGTATGACGTTGGCGTTAATCGGACTTAAGATCAACATCCATCGAGGCGATTGTCGAACATGAATGGTTCTTGCCGTGTTGTGCATGTATAAGAAAGAGCAAGCTACAGCTCCTTCCTTTCAATGCTCCTTTTGCGAACATTATCCTTTTGAACACTCAAACCACTATTGATCACACAACAAATACGCAAGATGGAGACTGTCAAGAACATCGCCGGCAAGGCCACTCATGGAGCCATTGGCAACAAGCTGCCTACACGCAAGCTAGGCAAGAACGGACCTCATGTCACAGCTCTTGGATTCGGCACCATGGGCCTCAGTGCTTTCTATGGCAAGCCAAAGCCAGATCCTGAACGATTCGCAGTCCTCGACAAGTGCTATGAGGAGGGCGAACTTTTCTGGGACAGTGCCGACATTTATCAGGACTCCGAGGATTTGCTCGGTATGATTGGAACAGAGTCATGATGAGAAGCGACGGTGATCAGTAACTGATGACATGACAGGCCAATGGTTCAAGCAAAACCCAGGAAAGCGAGAACACATCTTCCTCGCAACAAAGTTCGCAAATCGTCGAGATGAGAACGGCCAGCCTTTCGCAGACAGTTCGCCAGAGTATTGTCGCCAGGCTGCTGAGAAGTCCCTCTCTCGACTAGGACTGCCATACGTCGATCTCTGTCAGTCAACGACTTCCCCAATCACTCCCAAAACTCTCACTAACATCAACCAGACTACGCCCACCGTCTCGACGGCAAAACCCCCGTCGAAAAGACCGTCGAAGAAATGAAAAAGCTCAAACAAGAAGGCAAAATCAAATACCTCGGTCTCAGCGAATGTTCCGCAGAATCCCTCCGACGAGCCTGCAAAGTCGAACACATCGACGCCGTACAAATCGAATATTCTCCCTTCTCGCTCGACATCGAGTCCCCACAAATCGGTCTCCTCAAAGCCTGCAGAGAACTAGGAGTAGCAGTCGTAGCCTACTCTCCAATCGGACGCGGTATGCTCGGCGGCACGATCAGATCACCCAAAGATTTCGAAGAAGGTGATTTCCGAACCTTTGCACCAAGGTTCTCAAAGGAAAATTTCCCAAAGAATCTGGAGTTGGTCGATCGAATTACTGAGTTGGCGAAGAAGAAGGGCGTGACACCTTCCCAGTTGACGTTGGCGTGGATATTGCAGCAGGGTGATGATTTCTTCCCCATCCCAGGCACGACGAATATTGGCCGACTTGTCGAGAACTTGGGTGCTGCCAAGATCAAGATTAGTGCCGAGGAAGAGAAAGAGATTCGCAAGGCGTGTGAGAATGCTACGGTTAGTGGTACTCGATATCCGGAGGCTTTCTCGAAGGCGTTGTTTGCGGACACACCACCTCTTTAGAAGGCTCACTGGCAAGGATGCAGATTAGCCAGCTGTAAGATAAGATATCACATCGTCTCCAGCATGATACTTGATGGTATGAAAAGCGACAAATATGCAATGGTCCAAGAGTGATATCTCTTTCCTCTCTCAAGAAGCTACACTGAAGACAATCAATTGACATTACACTCCTGAACCAAGCATGTTGACTCGTGCTTGCTGACATCCCTCAACAGTTGCATTGTTCATGTCCACAACGACTCTGGAGTCGTGTCCAATCAATAGCACCCAAACACAAACGCTCAACGCAATCCAATCACAATCGGTGTATGACTCTACAGGAGTGCAGCAAGACCGAAGATGGCAGCGAGACCAGCTGGAACGACAATGTTGCTAGCAGAAGAGCCGGACTCGGTAGCAGAGGCAGATGCTCCCGATGCGGAGTTGCTGGAGGAGCTTTCGGTAGAGGTAGCGGTGGAGGTCTCGGTGGACTCGGCGGTCATGGAGCTGCCGGATGCGGAGGCAGTCGCGGTGGCGGTACCGGTCATGCTCATGGTAGAGGACTTTGAAGCAGAGGAGCCATATCTGAAACAAAGCATGTTTAGCAAATACAAGAGGTTCATAGGCGGGTTGATCAACTTACGCAGCGGCAGCATTGCAGTAAGAGACGGAAGTCTGCGAGGCACCAAACTTGTTGGGGTCACTTGGGCAGTTGTTGTAGCAAGTGAGGACGTTCTGGGATTGCGTGCACATCTTCAGACGTAAAGTCAGCCAATGTCTCGAACACAGTAGAGTGGTCGCTTTCTTACGCAGTCCCAGTCGTTGGCCATGCATGCATCGAGTTGTGGTTGAGTGCTGGCAAGGCAAGCGGAGATGATGCTGGGAAGTGTTAGCATTTACGCTGCAAAAGCCATTGAGACGTGTCTGCCGTACGTGTCGATCTGAGTTCCGCAGCCAGAGACGGCACCAGAGCTAGCAGTGCTGGAGGCAGCAGAAGAGGTAGACTGTGCGGCGGCGAGGCCAGCAACGGCGAGGACAAGGACTGCTGAAGCGTGCATCTTGACTGATGTTGATGTGAGAGTTGTCGCGTTGAAGATGCTGAGTGTATGGTATTAAACGTGTTATTATGGTCAATGTGTTTGTGGAATGCTTGTGATGGTCGATGTATGTCGATGGGTATTATGATACAACAAGCAGATAGACGGGGTAGAAGGCAAGACAACGGTGTTTCCAAGCGAGTGACGGTGAAGAAGCGACAGACTCTGTTGTTGCTCAGCGAGAAGGGACGAGGAGGTGGCCTGCTCCTGCTAATATAAAGAGAGGCTCGTCCTTTCGGTCCCCTGTCTCATGGGCTACCGCCCGTTACCTGACCTGTACTGTACGGATCTGGGGAAGCTCAACTGCTTCGCTGTGATGAAGCACGGATGTTCTGCACTTTATTTTCGACGCGTTCCGTGGCCCGGAAGTCGCGATGATTGGGCCAGGGCACGAGTGAAGTGGTTCGTGAGTACCGCCATGGCTCAAATTGGCGGCATTTCTTGCAGACGGCTTGCATACATTCGACGCTGGACCTTGCAGTTGTGCAGCTCGAGAGCTCGAGAATAGGATATTGATTGCGTACTCGACCGACAGCTCGCCACTCATGCTTTCCCAACGAGATGACTTTGTACTCTTGTAGACGGCCTGGTTCCCGAGGTGCGAGAGCGTTGTCGGTGTCAGGTCCAAACGGCTCGATTGAAATTAGAGAAAGTGGCATCGAGCTAAGCCAGGAACGGCCTGAGCAACTTCCTAGGGGCGATCCCGAACCAAGACCTTCCTTGCAAAAGCTTCTTGGCTTCCTTCTCGCAGACGGGGACCTCGTGATATCGCGACATGGGTATTTGGTTGCCACTCGCCATGTTGCTGCTGTGGAACATGAAGCTGCGGGATCGGAGAGTGACGAGAGCGAGGTTTGATGTGGTACTTTGTATATACATATGCGCCGCAGTCTCATCAACGCAGACTACGGAACTCCTGCCTGCGTGTTCTCAGTTTTTCCAATGACAAGCGATTCGCCTTCAGCTATGGACTTCAGGATGATACTTCCTTGAACTGTACCTGCTGATTCAAGAATGTGTCCGACAAAGTAGAGCATGAACCGGAAATTCTCAATGCTCAGCGACTTGAGACCTCTGGCCTCCATACACCTGATTGTCCCCAATCACAGGACCACTTCGGTGCCCGTGCCAATTCTCAGCACATGGAGTATTCTACCCTTGAGCTTTCGCCTTCTTCGCTGCTTTCCTCGCATCAAACTTCTCCGCCTGCTCCTTGACCTCACTTGCCAAGATCTTTCCCGCCTCAGTTCCCATCGCCTCAAAGCCTTGCATCACTCCATTCCGGTCCATAGCAGGTTTGTCCTGGCTCATCTTCATTCGACCCTCTAGTCTCGTCAACTCAATCTCAATCCCGATAATGTTCTTCATCAAAAGCTCCACATAGCTTTCTGGAGCATCCTCGACTTTCCAAGCCTCCTCTCCATTCTTGGTGGTGCCACTCTCAGAATCCAGCGTCAAAGCATCAATCTGGTTCCTTAGAAAAGATTTGGTCTCCTCAGATTTGCTGTCACAGTACACTGTTGCTGTTCCGTATGCTTGGACAGAAGTGTAGTCCCAGGTCGGTACGGCTTTACCTGTCGCTGGTTTGGTCTCGATGTACCATCTTGGAGATACGTAGCCATGCACAGGACCGTTGAACATGATCAAGACTTCATCCTTGAGTTTACGGCCGGTACTGCCTTCGTGTATCGGTAGCTGAGCTTCAGTCTGCTCGACAATAGATTTGACCTGAGGATTCATGCGAGCAATGTGGCCGCGCAGTCTCGGGAGTCCATCCGGAGACGAATTCTCATCAATCACCCATGGAATGTGGCTTGCTTGTAGTGTCGACTCTTTTGATGATGCGACATTCGTGATGAGGAGGCCCAGCGTGTTGCGTTTCAGGAATTGTACCAGCGTGGGGATGTGGTACTCGGCGTGAGCCGCCACTAGATGCATCTTCGTTTGTGTTCTTGTGTCTTTACAATGTCGTCCCTTCTTCTGACCTGATGTCAGTGTAGAGTGCTGTCTAGCGACTCACATTTCGGCCAATGGTTACAAATGCACGCCCTATCGAGGAGCAAACCTACCTCGCTATCTTTTAGCCTTTCTTGGAAGGTGCAAGCGAGACAAGTGGAGGTATCGTCAGGCAATGCGGATTGAGCTCATATCCTCCCATTAGAACAAAAGGATATGAGTTTGCTGCTGGCGTACTGATATATCGCAGGCATAGAATTCGACTTCTCTTTTCAACAATCAGGTCGAGCCAAGCAATGCCGAAAGCACCAGATAGCCTCCTACAATACCAATGATAGTTCCTGCAAGTAAAGCTTCTCCTTGACCGGTGAGCGTCAAGTAGGCCCCAAGTCCAACGACAATCTCATAGCGCCGCGCTGCTGCTCCTCTCTCCTTCCAGTCTGCCCGTGTCTGGAAAGTTGTAGAAGTGACTGCTTGAGACTGCTGCAAAGGTTTCCGGGAGATCGAGAATGAAAGGCTCACAGGGCGGTGGTCGCTAGTCGGTTGCACAGGCAGTGCTCTATAGGAATGCACTTTAGGAGGAGCCTCGGCAAGATAGAGAATGCGATCACAAAAGGATGGCACACGATGCTTTGCCCAAAGCCAATGCTGTCCTAGCACGCTGTCGATCTGAAGGCCTGGGAAAGCTTCGCTGCTCTCACTTGGTTGCTCTCTGATAGCTTTGGCAATTGTTTGGGAACTGTCCGCCGCCAAAGTTTGAGCTTTTGAGGAGTACTTGTAAGTCGGCGCAAATTTGATAGGCGCTTCAGCCAGATAATGCAAAGTTTTGCCGTTGGACATTTCTCGAGTCAATTGGTCCCGGCTGAGGAGGTCTTTGAAGTCGATCTCGTCCGAGTTTGAGGTCAGCGGATGAGGCCAAGACTCATAATCATTCGGCTGCGGCTGTACGTCTGAAGTTCGGTAGTTGAGATCTCCGGCGAAGAAGAGATGGGATGGAGGTGAGAAAATGGTATGTCGGCCTTGAGCATTGTTGGCATCATTGGGAAGCAATGGCTCCTGCTCGGACGATGCTGCTATCCTTCCACTAGCTTGACTAGGCTCAAAGACAAGCGTCTCGCAGATAGCCTTCCAATCTTCGTTTCTTCTCTTCCATTCAGATTCCATAGGTGCAAGGTGTGCCGCAACGTAGGTCAGAAGTACGTCGTCTTCGAGGCCTAGTCTGATGCCCACAGCGCCCTTGTTTCCCATGTCCCACACCCCAACCCCTGTACCAGCTTCTTCGATCCACTGTATGCTCTCCTTCACAGTATTCCTGGCGAATACCATAATTCCTGTCATGCCTGCATTTCTCGTAATTACATGCTCGTAGTCTGCGTCCTTGGCATATCTCCAGTCGGCAGCTTTGAATACTGATTCGGCTAGCTTCGAGAAGTAGGGCGTGAGGAGAGAGCCACCGAGGAAGGCAAATCCAATAGGAGAAATCTCTTGCAGGGCGAGCACGATGAGATCTGGCGGCAGAGTGGCATTGGCGAAACTGCCATAGAGCGAGGCTGCGAAGTAGTCGACATCGACCTCCTTACGCCCACAATTGAAGGTGGTAAATAGACAGCTGATATCTGCCATTCTGATAGGTCTGCCTATTCTACGTCAGCCCAGATGAGAACAACTAATGCATTGGCAGGCAGTATGTGATCGCGTGCGAAAAGTCAGGAAATGTTATCAATGTTTATGCTAGACGTCATCGCTGTTGCCAAGAAGGTCCGACGCGTTACAGGGAACGGACTCAACTCCTCCCCAATATTTACTCCCCGTGTCTGCGCTTTCCTTCTCTCCTTCGCCTGATTGTCATTCAGATTTCAGTATCCTAATCCACGTGTCTCATCCCGCGCTGTCATGATGCTGCTGCTCCCCTGCGCCCTCACTCTTGAGGCCGCTGAAAGCGCAGATGTGCCAGCGCAGAAGGTGATGATTGGAGAGACGACCGGTGAGTAAGGTCGCACAAAACGGTAACCTGCAGCTTGCGTTGGAGCCTCAGTCATTTGCTGCGCCTGCTCTTGTTCGTTGTCAAACGCTTCTGTTCACTTTCGTATCTCAGCTTTGAAAGGTCACTACTGACTCTACTGCAACATCTACCGCTACTCATGCAGAGCTGCAGAATGGAAGACTTCGACGAC
This sequence comes from Pseudocercospora macadamiae, assembly GCA_012978405.1. Classification (NCBI taxonomy): domain Eukaryota; kingdom Fungi; phylum Ascomycota; class Dothideomycetes; order Mycosphaerellales; family Mycosphaerellaceae; genus Pseudocercospora; species Pseudocercospora macadamiae. Next base: position 155,785 of record WRNY01000031.1, read on the forward strand.
GTCAATTTTGACATCTATGCTGGCGATCCGCCAGGGCTGCCTTCAGTGGGCGACGATGATTTGAGAGAAGCACTGGCAATTGACCCACTAGGTGATGAAGAGAAGATCAAGAAAGACCAGGTCGGTCTCGACGTGGACATTCGCCAGCTGTATCGCGAGGACGTGACGAGACCTTGGGAAGCATGGAATCCGGATGCCGACAATGAGAAAGCGAATCACCCAAAGAACTCGAAATACGCGCTCGTGGTACGCCGTCAGATGAGCACTGAGTCTGACGATGGCCTCAAACTGCATTCAATCACCATCCAAAGCCCGTTCCTCCGAAAGCTTCTTGATGAAGTTTTCAAAGGTTCCCGTGAAGTCTGCACTACGATGAAAGACCTCACTTTCAAAGCACCGTTCCACGAGTTTCTCCATCGCTGGGACAAGTATCTCGCTTGCGTTGAGAAAGTTCCAGAGGGACTTGAGAAGCAACATGCCGAACTCCTCCATGGGGTATTGGAACCGGTCATCAGTCCGCTCATCGAACAGAAGCGAGATATCTTAAAGCAGAATACAGTCGACTTCAAGCGACTCTGGATGATCTTTGAGCCCGATGCGGAGACGGAAGTCGTCACTCCCGAGGATGGCCGCATATTCAAGAGTCAAGACACAAAGTACGATCTCATCCCTGGAGGCGAGGCTCTTCTTGTCACTTGCAAATGCGTCAACTACAACGGCAAATACTTTGGCTATCAGACTGTGACTCTTGGCATAGAAAGCTACGAAGGCTACAAGACGATCGATGAACTGGAAGTTGTGCCCCTCTCGCTACATCCAGAGAGCGATGCTTTTGTTGAGCAAGCCGCTCTCCGCGGCAAGAAATTTGCAAGTTTGGAAGGATGGCAGTACAAGTCGTACACTGGAATCGTGAATATAGTGGGACAGCAGAAGCGGCCTCGTATGGTAAGTCAAGCATCGAGACTCTCGCGCATTTCCGTCGCTGACCTCCTCAGGTCACAAATGGCCGTATTGTGATCGATCCCGACCTGTACGGAACCAAAAACGGCCAGGACATGCTGGAGCCGCTTCAGAAGACACCGGTCGTCTCTAAGAAACCGAAAGCGGCTCCCAATCCCTACGATCCGTTCGGCTATACCGATCCGTACGCACCGAAACCTGTGCCTCAAGTCATCAACAAGAGCGGTGGCGCAGACAAGTCTCATGCCGCAGAGCTAAAGGAAGAACACTATCGACTGTGCACCAATATTGTCAAAGGCTATTGCTTGACGTCCAAGCAATGGGCCAAATTTGACATCGATGGTGTTGGCGAAATCAACTTCAGCAAAGCTGCTTTCAAGCGCCTGTTTCTGCCGCACGACTACAAGGAGCTCATCCTTGCGTTCGTGGACAGCCATTTGAATCGTGGAGATGACTTCGATGACATCGTTGAAGGAAAGGGCAAAGGCATGGTCATTTTGCTCCACGGCGCTCCAGGACTTGGTAAGACTCTTACCGCAGAGGCTGTGGCAGAGGAGATGCAGGTCCCACTATACGCCATGAGCGCTGGTCAGCTCGGCTTTGACGCTGAGACCATCGAGTACAATCTTCAGGATGTGCTGGATATTTGTGCCAAGTGGGGTGCTGTCTTGCTGCTCGACGAAGCCGATGTCTTCCTCGAACAGCGGCAGATCACCGACATTCATCGCAACAGACTTGTCTCCAGTAGGTCATCTAGCTCAATTGTGTTTCATTCGGCGTACTAACATGAGCACAGTCTTTCTTCGAATGCTGGAGTACTACCAAGGCTGTGTGTTTCTTACTACAAATCGAGTCGAGACCTTCGATCTAGCTTTCCGGAGTCGCATCAACCTTGCTATCGACTATCCCAAGCTGGACTTCCAGACCCGTCGTCACATCTGGCGCACTTTCGTCCGTGCTTCCGAAGACTTCCCGAACAATCATAGCGCGATCACGGAAGATCAGCTTTTCGATCTGGCGGAGCTCGAGCTGAACGGCAGGGAGGTCAAGAATCTGGTCAAGACGGGCAGATTGCTGGCTAGGCGCAAGGGCGAGCAGCTCGGAATTATGCACATGGTATCGGTCATGAGCGTTCAGCGAGGCCTGCCTGGTGATGGAAGTGGCTTCAAGTATGCGATGCCAGACTCGTTCCAGATTGCGATTGGTAAGATGGTTTCGCAGACTACCATGAGGGTCCGCAGAGGAATCAGTTTGAGCTTCTAGAAAGCTCGCGCTGGGTGGAAAGGATTAATGAATGTGCGTGGTGGAAGAGCAAGCGCCACCAGGTAGCCAGCGGCATACTGAGGAAGCTCGCGAGGGTATTGAAGAATCAAAGGACCACTAGACTCGAGTCAGGTACCGTGGTCTGAGTGTTGGCGGAGCTACCTTCTTCAAAAGTTGGAGTAAAGCCTTCCACTTGCTACTACTCATTCACTTATTTACGATCACAGGACCGGATCAACCTATCCCCGCCACCGCCATATGTTGCTTCACAAGACGCCTTGTGCTGCTGTTCATCACAATACGGGTGAAGCAGAGTCCGTGCTGCTCGGTGGCTGGGTATTTAGCATCTTCTAGTTGCTGCTTTCGCTCGTCACGACTCGTACTTACATCGTCTATCTTCTGCTCGTCGCTAGAAGTCCTTGGTAACGATACTGACAAATAGACTTGGTGCAAGCGAGACCAGAGGTGCGAGGGCCTCTTGACTATTATACAGTCCCAGAGAAGAGTCGAGCTACACGATCAAAGTACGCTTGGTCGCTCCAAGCCTACCTCGACCAGCATGAGCCGCTACTGCTGCCCAGCATGGTAAGAGGGCGATCGCCATAAGATACCGCTCAGACTAAGACATTGGCTAATATTTCATCTTGTCGGCAATCAGCAGTTACGAGGTCGGCGAGGAAGAGGAATACAAGGTAATCGCTCATTGCAGGTATTCCTCCAATCGTCGAACAGATCTGTATAAATGCATTTGCGACTACACAGACTGCGATCTTCCAGGGATCTTCGATCACATCAAAGGCAACAAGAGGTCGAAGATAGAACGCTGCGAAGACGGTTTCGCAGCGCTCCCAAAAAGCGTCAGATTCAACAGTCATCTCACACTGCTTCCATATATTGAGAGGTCTGAACGACCGAATGGCGTTGAATACCCGCTGCAACCGGTCGAGATCAAGGATAATAGTACTCGATTGACTGTGGCCAAAACACCAACCAAGACGCAACAGGATGTTGAGACCGAGCAGGAAGCTCATCGATCGACTCCGGCGAAGACACCGACCAAGACGCAACAAGATGTTGAGACTAATCAGGAAGCTCATCGATCGACTCCGGCGAAGACACCGGCTAAGACCGGCAGCAGACGCCGCAGTAGAGCAGAGCTTGAGGACGGGCCTGATGCAGAAGACGCTAATGCTATAGAACTAGTTACCCCGGCCCATTCATCGAAGCGTCGGCAGCTCTCCAAAGCCTCCGGAAAGGCATCACGGAAGTCTCAAGTTGACACTCCACCACCGCAGGTCAAGTCCACTGGGAAGATTAAAGCCGCATGTGCCACTTGCAAGCAGAGGAAAAGGAAGTGCAACCACACAACCAATGCCCAGGGTAGTGCCAGCTCGACCATGGTCGCGGACGGCCCTTCCTTCAGTGGGAGTCCGTCTCTTCCAATTCCTGATCAGAACCAGTTGGCCACGGGGCAAGGAAACAGACTTATCAATCCACAGTCTGACCCGAGTCCACAGTCCGACCCCAATCCACTTTCTGACCCCTTTGTCGATGGACCCGCTGCCAGTCTCAACCAGTCCGGCTTCGCAGACCTGCAGCAGAACCGATTCCAGCTTCCGTTCCGGCCTGGGCACTCGAGTCAGCACCAGTTGCAGTACACCGCAGGCTACTACAATCCGCCATCATCATATGGCTTCGTTGGCCAGAACATGATGCCGTTCGACCAGATCGACCAGATCGACCAGAGAATGTATGACCAGCAGCAAATGAGTCCTCAAGCCAATTTTCAAGGGTCTAGAAATGCCTTTTCATACCCACAATCGAACTACATGCTTCCACCGAATTCACTTGCAACATCTTTCTATACCAACAATGGGCTTCCCTTGAGCACACGCTCAAACTCGATGCTTCCAGAAAGCTCACTCATTGGCGGCACACCTGGATCCTCAGCTCACGGCTACACCTGGGGTCCATCCACAACCCATGCCCCCAACTCCTCGACTGAAGGATTCACCTGGGAGAACATTCCACGCCAGATCCCAAACTACTTCGCCGGACCCCATAGTACCACTGGCTTCCCACTTCTCTCCACAGGACCAGAGGCCCAATCAAGTCTTTCTGCCTACACCACAGGACCCGTGTCTGGCTCATATTCAGGCTTGGGTCACCTGCACTCCGCCAATTACGCGTCACCCCTTACTGAACAAGATGATATCGGGCTGGATTCTACCATCACAGGTCAAGCCTTGTCGGGAGGTGGGCTTGCCGTTGCTGGAGATAAGTCCGGAGATCCAGCTTATGGCTTTTCCTCTTCACCAAAAGAAGTCCAGGCGCCCGTTGCTTCTGGTGCATCACAACCGGATAGCCAGCCATTCCAGTCGACGGAGAGTGAACCGGAGGATCTGAACGCTCAGTTGCGTGACTTTGAATCGTTTTTTGGAGTGCAGGGAATTCAAGGTTGGAACGATGCAGACCTAGACTTTTCTTCGTTCCTGAATAGAACAGAGGAGTAGACAGAAGCGTAGAGTAGAATCATCTGAAGGCCATCGCTATGGGAGGAGAACTTCTTGGCTCCTATAGTCATTAATACATTCTCTTGCTTGCAATTTCCTTCCTCACACAACTACCTATTGTTTTTCTCTCGCTTTTAGAATCGCTGTATGCAAATTTACCAAAGCTTTGGAGCTGAATGTCTACTTCCACGGTTTCGGTGTCTATACAGCGAATGGATTGAGAAGGGGCTTCGTATCTGCAGAGCGAGAAGGCGTTGAACTTCTTCGTAAATGTGGACAAACGGCGTTGATCCTGTTCCTGCACCGAACGTGGGCATTGGATTCATCTACACTGAGTTCAAGCTGCAGACCAAGTCGGGCAAAGGTCAGTTCTTAAGGGCTGGTAAGGCTGCTTCATTTGCTGACAAGAGACAGCAGCGCCAGACGTCGAGAGGTGCTGGATCGAGATGGCTTGCGTGCAATTGGATCTCGTTCTCGATGACAGCGGTGTGGACGACGAGACAAAGGACTTGTGTGCGTAAGAACGAAGGTGAATGGCAGTTACAATGGCCTGGACAGTCACTGACGACTCAGCTTCTGAACAGAAGGCTATTACAGACGTCTTTTCGCACATCAAAGCTCTTTCGCAGCATGTGAGGCTGACGACTTCACCTGTGCTCTCAGAGAGTCGTTCGCTCTTCGCTCTGCTGTCAGCAAAAGCACTGAGCTCTTGACCGACCATGCCAATACTACAGTCTGGCAAAGAAGCAATCGAAACCGCTTTCCAGTGAAGTGAAGTCAGGCAATCCACTTGCATGGTACAACACTCTGGCAAGACGGATTGAGATCATTAGTCCAGAGCGCATTGGTCCCCAGCTTCGATGCTGCACTGCCTTTTGGACTTGCAGAAGACAAATATGTTCTTGTGCATTGCGATCAGAACGCGATGCCGCTCACCACACTTTCGGAAAACTACCTCAAGAATATCCAGCTAGGCCTAGGCCTACCGCTGCCCGGGAGAAGCAGACGAACATGCCGAAGAAGAAAAAGCTTCTGGATTGACCAGTTCGCGCCTTCTCATACTACTTGGTGTTGATACTGGTGCCAGCACATGCCGAGCGCCAACAAGAACGGCGATGTGGACGATACTTTGTGTGTCCTACGAAAGGGCTGTGCCGAGCTCGACAGATATGGCGCTGGACATGTGCGGTTTTACTCTCCCAGATCCTGTCCCAGGCTGGCTGCTGACTTGTTTTATGGGGACTCGAATCATATCCGTTAACGACTCCACCTCTGCTCCCAGAGAGTCTTTCGCTCTTCACTCTACTACTAGCAACAATAATGACGTATTGACCAGTCCGTGATGGCTGTCTGTTTTCAGCTGAGCTGAAGGCTGCAATGTCCGGTCTGGTGAAGAGGCAGGAGATCACGTTCAAAGCTCCTGGTGATCACCTGCATGTTAACAGATTTAGCTTCGTGGTCATTGAGCAACTCACTCATAGAATTGCAAGTTCGTGTAATTCCACGCCAATTCGTAGAGAGAGCGCTATCATGCCAGCCGTCAAGTGAAGTCATGATTACTCACCAGGCCTCATGTTGAATCTTCCCACTCGTCGCCCATCACAGCTCTCTTGGCTACGGCTTCAGCCTTGCAACCGGCATAGGCGAGGCGCCATGATTCCTTCGACGAGTGAGAGTTCGTATTCGCATCGGAGAATTGGAATAAAGATTATTTTCCGCCAGCATGCATGGCGGGCTCCGATAGTTGCGAGAAGTGGCCTGTCGACTGCTACCTAGCCTAGCCAGTATTTCGAATTGCCATACTGCTGACACCTTCCGAGTCCGCGTCCGCGTCTTCCGGGGTTTGTACGACAGTCTCAATGTTCCTCACACAGCTTTCCTTGGCGCTGTGCCAGCCACATGCGGTGCGGAGTGGTAATCCTGCTGACGCGGCAGGAAGATGTCATATTGCCGAACGTATAAGGCACTTGGTTGTCGACAAAGCAGGCCAAGAAAATGGTAATTATTGAGGCTGAGAAACGCGGTCTCTCAACTCCCGCAGAAAGTATACAGGAGCTGTCTGAGCTCACAACTTTAATCAGCCAACGACCAGGGAAGCTCGTCTAACAAGACGATTTGATTCGCTGTAGCGCGGTTGCTCAACAAGGAAGAAGATGCGCGGAAGAGACATCCTGCTCCCTCTGCCACGGATCAAGCTGAAGTTCAGCACTTCCTCCTTGCGGCTGTCGGCCTTATCGCAGATCATGCGTGCACAAACATGCATATCCCGTCTATCAACTCAAGTGAGTATAAGATCGCGCCACGTGCAGTGAAAGTGACGGCAACTGCGCCACGGCTCTCACCCAACATACGTAGGTACCAAAGTATAAGAAGTTCCGCTTCACTTGATCGCTGTTTCTTCTTCGCGGCCTGAACTGTTCAACACTTGTCGCAACAAACAATTACGACAAGATGCCAGGACCAGACCCGAACGCGCCTCCAGCTGACCCATTTTCGCGAGCGTGGCTCACCTTGATAACGAGAGCATCGTACCTACCTGGACTTGTGGTTCTGGTGCATTCTTTGTACAAGCATGGCTCGAAGCACCCGATCATTGTGCAGTACACAGACAGCCTACCAGAGGATTGCGTGAAGGCTCTCGAACAGATGCGCCAAATATATCCACTATGCCGACCGCAGCGTGTCGAACCGATTGCCGTACCTGATGGATTAGAGCCAATTGCGTCTCGGTTCAAGGACACTCTCACCAAATTGCGAGTCTTCGAGCCAATAGAAGGTGAACGACTTGCAGCATTGGGCTTCGACCGACCACTAGAGCAGCTCTGCTTTCTCGATGCGGACATTCTGATTCGACGCAACCTCGACGATGTGTTCGACATTCGCCGTCCCGGTCCAGATTGGATCGCGGTGCATCCGGCATGCAGCTGCAACGCAGATGGCGACCCTTCGCAGCCCGCTCACTGGGTTCCTGAGAACTGCCCATGCACTCCGCTCAAGCATCCAGAGGCCTTGGACGCACCGATACTAGAGCCGAAGACAGATGCTCAGAAGGATACATACAGTTTCATGAACTCCGGCGTATTTGTCTTGTCGCCCTCAAAGGTGATTTGGGAACGGATGGAGGAATTTAGGCTGAATGATCCGAGGGTCAAGACATTCAAATATCCAGACCAGAACTTTCTGGATACCTTCTTCAAGGACAAGTGGCTGCCGATCGGCTGGCAGTATAATGCCATGAAGACGATCAGATACTGGCATCCAGCGCTCTGGCGTGACGAAGAAGTACGGTGCCTGCACTATGTGGTCGACAAACCGTGGGAAAGGCGGACCGGCGAAGGCGAAGAAGCCGGATATCTTGGAAAGGACGGGGAGACGCATTACTGGTGGTGGGCGGAGTTCGACCAGTGGAAAGCCGAGATGCAGGAATCAGAGATTGGCCGCGAGATTGTTGCTTGCACAATGAGGTACGTTCAACGTTTTATTTCATGTCGTGTGGGATTGTATGCTGATGATCCTACCAGATGCCTTGTCCCGTCAGATTCAGCCCAGAACAGAGTGGGCGGGAGAGAGCTCCTAGCAAGGCTTGGCAAGCTGAAGAAACAGAGCGAGCCAAAGGCAGAGGCGAACGGTGATGTGTCGGTGAATGGCCATGGTGCACCGGAGAAGAAGTCGGAGGCCAGTATGACGAGGTCAGACTCAGTGGTGGAGACTGTGAGCTTGACATGATCGGGGAGCTCGTCCGGAGCATGTGGCTTGAGCGCGTCTCTGGATGCCGTTGCAGGAAGCGTGCGAGCCCGCATAGAGAGACAGGCAAGCGAACAGGCAGTCTGTAGACTCATGCCTAGGCGCGAGATAGAGAATAGAGATGTCCTTGAACCACTGCCATTCTTGAGAGAATGCAGATTCGCGAAGAAGCGACCAAATGACATGATTTGGCAGTGGCGACTTCGTAACCCTCTCGTTTTGACGATGCTTAAATTCAATCCCTTCTCTTGTACCCCGAGCATATGTGCCTATTCTGAGGTGTTGTGGTCACAAATTGGGGTCATCGTCATCGATTTCTACGCGTCGGGGAGCTCCTGCCAGAGAACGAGGAGAGACTAGAGTGGGTTCGTCAGGCTAGGGAGAAAGACATGTTGATTTCCAGAGCGAGAAGCGTTCGTATGGACATGCAACACTTGTTCCAATACGGAGCAGTAAATGTAAATGGTGGCATGCGTGTTGAAGAAGGAGAGTCCAGCAAGGTGGGAGCAAAGGGTCTCGCTTTCAAGACCGAGGATTTGCTTTCGCACTTGCAAAGCATCGCGACGCCTCCAAACCAGCTACTCGACGCATACATCGAGACACCATCGAGAAGCACATTTGCACGTGGAATGGATCCACAGATACTGCTTTTCCGAAGGCAGTATCTGCAACTGTTCGAACCAGATTTCCTCGCCTGGCCGCCGAAAGCTCTGCTCAAAGATCCTTCCGTACAAGCTTGGCTGTACTCAAAGCTATTCAACAGCGAGACAAACTCCTTCTTGCCTGCTGAAAGGTATCAATATCGAGTGCTGAAACCGCTCATTTCCAAAATCGAGCAGGCTATACAAGATCCAGAGGAAGATGTAGGTATTAGATCCTTCCCATTTCTCATTCGAAAAACTACCTTCCATCATGCTGTTCACTCTTTCCATCCTATTCTGATTCGCACTTCTTTCGCCAGGAGATCTCCGATGACCTGATGACCCATCTCTCGACTCTTATCGCATCTGACCTACCTGGAGAATTGCTAGCAGCGCAACAAAAGTCATACGTGACTTTTACATGTCTTCCACCAGACGCATCTGCAGTTGACGAGGACTATCGTGCGGAACCTACTGTGACTTTGCTTGAACGCAGGAATCTCATCTCTGGCTCATTGACGACTGGATTTAGGACATGGGAAGCAGCATTACATCTGGGCTCTTATCTTCTTTCGCCTCAAGGTCAGAATTACATCAGAGGCAAAAGCGTATTGGAACTTGGAGCTGGAACAGGGTTTCTGGCTATTCTGGCAGCGAAACATCTGGAAGCAAGACATGTTACTACTACAGATGGTGATGAGGGTGTTGTGGAAGCTCTGAAGGAGAATTTGTTCCTCAATGGTCTCGATGATGAGAAGAAAGTCATCACGAGTGTACTGCGTTGGGGTCATGGACTTAAAGGAACTTGGGTCGAAGAGGACTGTGAGGAATGGCCTTATGATGTGGTCATTGGTGCTGATATCGTGAGTATCGCAAAGCCGATTGACGTGCTTTGTGTACTGACATGATATAGACATACGAGAAGGTCGCCATCTCAGCTTTAGTTGGGACTTTGAGGATGCTCTTCGATCTACGACCAACTATACAGGTACTAATCTCTGGTGCCATTCGAAATGTTGAGACGTACGAGACGTTCCGGCAAGCATGCTGTAAGTACTTCATCGTCCAAGAAGACACTACATCAGCTGATGTCTCGCCAGTAAGGAGCAAGTTCGATGTCACAGAAGTCGATTTCGAACCGAAGCCCATTCATCAACAGACTTCGTTGTTCTACGCCAAAGCTGTGCCTTTGAAGATTCTGCGTATCACGAAGCCTTCTTCGACATGAATCTTGTCCGTCGAGTGGTCTACCTGCAAATGCGCAGGACTTTCAGCAAGGAAAATGGACATCTTTGAGCGTTCATAGAGGCATGAGATCGCCTCTTCATTAACACCTCTATGTAGACCTTTTAGCATCTCGTCAAGATGGACGAGTAGAGTTCCGTCTGGACTAATCAAAAAGCTAGAGGAATCCTAAACTGAGGCCTGCGATATTAGCCAGGCAAGCGTGTCTTGAGCGTCAATTGAAAGCTACAAGAGAACGAGACTAGAACATGAAGCATCACAGCCTCAATGATATCGTCTCACGCAGTCCTTTCAGCAGTCTGGAGTGGCCGAGATAGCTCCGTCAGTCTCCACGCCGGAAAGTCACTTTTGCATTCATATACGGACACAGATGTCACCTGACATCAACAGCCCCATTGCCGGGGTAGCTCAATCGGTAGAGCGTGTGGCTCTTATCAGCATTCTATGCTATAGATCACCTCAAGGTCGTGGGTTCGAGCCCCACCTTCGGCTATTCCTATCAAAGCAAACAAATGACGTTGCTGTTCTTTTTGCCCTTCTTTGAAGGTTATAGAACACCTATCAAAGCAAAACCTGACACTGCTCCAACTTTTTTGCCATTTTTTGGTGTGTGCGCAGCAAGGTGAATGATTGGCACGGAGCGGGTCAAATTTTAGCCGGTGTGGGGGCAATTTTCCGACATACAGAAGCCGTGTAAATCAGACCTATTCCCACCAAAGCAAATTAAAACGACTTTGCTCCATTCCTTTTCTTTAAGCAACGATTTATCAGTGGCTCATCATCTTGTAGCCATCTTTTTGCAAGTTGGCGTGACATGGACAATCCCAAGCCTGCCACAGCGGCAAAGCTGCAGGTTTCAATTATGCCGCAGTGCTCAGACAGTACTTGAAAGCCAAGACTAAACGATTCTACTCATCATTCTTCGACAGGATTCGTCGACGTCGAATTTATCTTCCAGCTTTCAAAGTCTTCCGTCCCTTCTTACGATCCTCAGCCCTGTCTTGTATACTGCGTTCGGTAGCCGTCGCGAATTGGTATCTCATTCCCTTACCATCGGACTTTGGTGGCGGCGCTTCTCGCTTCATCTTCTCTGCATGAGCCTGCTCGAATGCTGTGATGTCCTTCTCGGGGACTCCTTGTGCTCGCATCTTCTTGACCGGAACAGTCACCTCTCTGGCGTATTTCCAAGGTTGGTTCAAGGCCGGGTGACATTGATCGTTGCCCCAACTCCGACGTGGAATGCTTAGTTGTTTCAATCTTGATGAGCAAGTAAACCTTTCTAAGCTAGAAGTGAAATTTACAACACCACTTCTCTTAGTCTACTTCATCAATTGCAGATTTTGGCCAGCCTCTATACACGATCTAGACAGCTTAGCAGTCGTGAGTGCATCGAACGCCAAAAATATGAGAGGCCAACGACTAATGCCACGCAGCCTCGCGGATACATAAGCTGCTCCGGTTCAAGGCTGGGTGACATTGATCGTTGCCCCAACTCCGATGTGGAATGCTTCGTCGTTTTATTCTTAACGAGCGAGTTGAACCGCTCCGAGCTAGAAGTGAGACTTGACAATGTTACTTCTCTCGGTCTACTTTATCGGTTGCATGTTTTAAGCACGAGGCTTTCCAGTGGCGAACTTGTCGACGCAGAGCTTGCGAAAGTCGAAGTAGTACCCACAACCCTTCTTGTTACGAAAGGTGTATAGATAGCTGCCTTCGCCTCGAGATCTGACGTATCGACGGTAGAACTTAGAGTGGTGCTTGCCAATGCGATGTGCAAGACCTTTGCCTGGAGATGTAGCGGAGCCAACGTAGTGTGGCTTCAACATCTTCTTGCTGCGAGACGTTAGCCAAAAAGTAGTCTTGAAGCAGCAGCTCTACCCACAGAGTCTGCTTGGTCTTGAGGCGAGCATGGTAGACACCCGGGTCATTGTCGTCGTTGGCGACAGGCAGCTTGTCAAGATCGGCATCTGTGGGAGGATGCTCAGCTTGCAACGTAGACTTGACGTGAGATAGCGTCCGAGGCTCGATGACAATAGCTCTAGTCGATGCCCCAATCTCGATGTAGAAGGCATCGTCGCCTCGACGTAATGGAGCGGGCAAACCTGCCCATAGTCGAAGTGAGCCTCCAGAATCATCTCTACCAGCCTGCTTCATTTGTTGCAGATTTCTAACAGACAGCCTAGATCTCGCGATCTTCTGGAGTGTCTGTTTTCAGGCCAACCGTAAGTGACAAAGGTGATAGCGGGCAATCATCAATGTTTCCCAGCCTCGGTCATGCCGGAAATATCGTCGATGCATTCCTTAATTGTGCGAGTCTTGAGCGTAGCCTCGCAATGAGGATGAACTTGATGTGGGGACTTTTCCGGTTGGAACTGCACTCGGTCGCAAAGGCGCTTCTCAAAAGATCAAATTTGCCCATGACTGTCAACTTGCGTGTGATTAATGCCAGAAGCCAAGGTTGAAGTCGAGAAGGGGAGTGAAAGGTGCCAGAGGATCGTACCTGCCTTGAGGAAAGTGCCCCACTCTTGCGAGGAGAGGAGGAAAGAGCGCCATAACTTTACAGTTCAACACCTTCGATAAAGGGCTGGGACTTTCTATTCTCCGCTGAATCTAACGTCCACCAAAGGCACAGGCGGGATCATTTTCAACTTTGCCAAGTCCTTAAAGATGCCCAAGATGGCTTCAGAAGAATCCACAAATCCATGCCACCCGTGCTTTCCAGCCTTGTCCATGCTGAAGAGTAGAGGTGCAGGGCGGCAGATTGTGCCGTCCAGGAAAGCAAACACTCGATCAATATCGCCCAGATCCTGTGTTATGAGACCGTGTTCTTTGACGAGATCGCCCCAAGCCTGCTGCACTTCCGGTTTCTTCGCCCAGTCAGCGATCTTAAACTTACGTCTAGTAATGCCTTTCGATCCATAACCTCGCGGATTGAACCTCGTCTCCGTCTCTGTATACGTGTCGCCATCTTGAGGACCTTTCGACTCTATGCCATACCAACCAGCGATTCTGGGCCAAGCCTTCTCCCAGGTAAACGCGCTGTTGTCACAAGTATTGTACTTCTGATTCGGCTGGCCGAGTAGAACTGCCCATTCCTCTTGGTATGCATTCATTTGAGCTGCAGACATGGAGATTGGCATCTGCCAGGAGTCTGTAGCACCAGGAAACTCCAAGGGCAGGCCAAGCTTCTTGCAAACAGAAGCATAAACAGCCAAGGTGAAGGTGTAGTTCATGGCTGCGTCAGGGACAGCACCTCCGATTGGTCCTGGCATGTGTATATTCCATCCACACCCAGTCTCTTTCGCATATTGCCACAGGAGATCTTCTTGCGCATAGTAGAAGTTCGGCTCAAGTTCTACGCGCGGATCCGTCTCTTCCTGCGGCACGGGTGTTGGGCCCAAGTGACCTCCATAATTCTTCGCCCCAGTCTGCAACATGAAGCGCTTTGGAGCAATCGAAGCTATTCTCAAAGCCTTTAAAAAGTTATCCAGCAATTCCGCATTGACCTTGACCAGATCCTCAGCATTACTCCATAATCCCGCGCCAGGCTTCGGCGTTGGCTGTATGTACGAGAAGAAGAATATGTGGTCTGCTTGAACCTCCTTCTCTTTCAATACGCTAGCGATTTCTTTCGGATCTTTCAAGAAGTCGAGCGGAATGTGCTCTGCATTGGCAGGCAGTCCTCCAGAAACCAATGGAGGTCTTCTGCTCAAGCATATGATTCTCTTCCATCTTTTGGGACTTTCAGCGAGGACTCGGAGCATGTAATGGCCGCTGATTCCATTTGCTCCAGTAATTATAGCTGTGAGGCCGTCCAGCTCGGGAGGATATACTGGCAAGGCGTGGAATATGCCTTTACTTTGGATCTGCTGAATGGTGCCTGCCATAATGAGTGTTAAGTGTGGCAGCAGCGCTTTCTGGGTCTGTTATGTAGAAGAGAAAGTTGAAACGATACTACCTGTTACATTTATAAGATATCGGCAAGATCATAGCCTGGGTAGCCTGTAAATGGCTTTTGGATCTTCCCTCGGACTGAAGCTGTGTTGATGGATAGACGCGCGGGGTCTGCGCCGGCAAGGTTGCCTGGCACTGGCAATGCTGACAGCTCGAGTCTCGCATGCTTGATGCTCTCCGATATACCTGGTCTTTGTCATTCATCCGATCCGGTTTCTGGTGGTCGACGTCGAGTGAGATAGACGCGTCGGATGGTAGATTGCTCCGCTATCAGTTGCCAAGACGAGTTGCGCTGTCGAGGCAGTCACTTCCGAAGTGATCGTGGACAACAACACCTACACAACATGAAGACAAACGATTTTGGCCAGAGCTACACATAATCCGTAACAAATGATGACTTTTGATACGCGACATCATGCGAACAGCAACTTCCCTGTTGCCCTCCCGTTCTTCGCGGTAGCAAGCACAACAATCATGGCCAAGGCAATATCAGGCACCTTCACACCATCAACCTTTTCTTTCTCATGTGGCTGAGCATCAACAAGAATTGCCCACGAGCCCTCCCCGGGGCCAGGAGACGCAGCTTCCACGCCATCCACAAAGACCTGTACGGATTCCAGACTGCCAGATGCTGATCCTGTGAGCTCGACCTTGCCGTCTGCCACTCGCTTGGCTTGGACTTCGAGTACTGGTGGCTTCGAATCAGAGGCAGACTGAGAACCTGTTCCGAGAGTATCAGTCGGCAGGGCTGGTGTTCTGCCGGGTGTGGCTCGACCCTGATGAGCCACTTCAAACGCATACCCATACCGTAGAATCTCTGGATCATGGTACGCTTTCGTCGCAAAGGTGAGATTGACTGGCATGCCAATGTCGCTCATATTGCCCATCGGCACACTAAAGGTCGGGATTCCGAATTGACGAATAGCACAATTACCGTTCGAGTACAAGACACCATTTCTCCAGGCATCGCGGGCGGACTCTTCATTCTTATCCGCATCAGCTTTGCCAACGTCACCTTGGCATGGGAAAACGACCGCGTCCAGATTGTTCGCATCCAGCCATGCTTCAAAGTCGATTTTACGAATCTCTTCCATATTCTTGAGCTTCTCACCAAGGTCAGGCACGTCAAATGTCTTGACTCTCCCGCCTTTGACTGCATCAACTAGAGCAGCACACTTTACAAGCGGGTCATCTGGTCCATAGCGATCTGGCAAAGCCCCAGGCGGCGGTGGAAATATCATGGCAGGATCCACGTCAGCCAGAGTAGTGACGCTGGAGGTATCGTTGTTGGCCACCAAGAAGTCATCCCAAGTATAGGCCATCATCTGGATCATGTCGATCTCATTCTTGTGAGATGGCGTGAAGTATGGTGTCTTCGGCTTCTCGCCACTGGAAGGCTTCTCCAGGTTCGTGACAATTGGAAAGTCAACTTCCTTGACCGTGGCACCAACTGACTCCAGCGTCTTTCGAGCCTTATCCCATAACTCTCGCACCGTAGGACGAAGGGCCACTGGAAGTGCCGCGGGATCTTCGCCTCCGATGTACATCTTCGGCGCACCGATAACTTTTCCCTTTAGCGAGTCTGCATCGCAGAGCTCGTGGAAACTCGTTGGACGAACGTCCTCGGGGTCTGGAAGAGGCACAAAAGGCTGTTCTCGCCAGAAATCACAATGCTTCTCGTTGTCATGAGCTACCAGGACATCCAGCAGCGAGAACATATCCTTGACCGTCCTGGTGTGAGGCACCACGGTGTCACAATTCGGGAACAGTGGCCAGTTCCCACGAATCGAGATCATCCCGCGAGATCCAGTATAAGCCACCAGCCCATTGTATGAAGCGGGCGATCGACCCGAAGATATGGTCTCCTCGCCCATACCGAAAAGACCAAAGCTCGCGGCGGTCGCTGTGGCAGATCCGTTTGACGAGCCGGAAGCAAAGGCTGCGGTCAGATACTCCTCGTTGTAAGGACTCTCCGCTCGCCCATAGACACCTCGCTGCATGCCTCCTGCAGCCATAGGCGGCATGTTGGTCTTCCCGAGGATTACACCTCCGCCACTCTTGATCTGGCCCACGACAAACGAATCATCAGTGGCGATCAACTTTTCAAACGCTGGTGATCCGGAAGCTACGGTCATGCCCTTGATCTTGTAGCTGTCTTTGATCGTGCATGGGATACCTTCGAGGTCAGACCGAATCTGGCCAGCGGCTCGAAGGTCGTCCGAAGCTTGTGCTTCTTCGAATGCATTGAGATTAATGATTGGAGTGCTGTTCAAGTATAGATTCCGCCGATCATACTTGGCGATACGAAGCAGATGCTTTGCTGTCAGTTCTACGGAACTGGTTTGCCCAATCTTCAGCGCTTGCTGTAAGTCTTCGATCGTGGCTTCGACAATGCTCTACAGAATCATGAGCACACGTATATCGAGATGTCATTCAACTCACTGTTGCCATTGTGTCTTCAGGACGGATGTTTCAGTAAATGACGCGGTGACGGAGCAAAAGAGCATGTCTGCGGACCAAAGAAGATCTTATGCCTACCTCATTCGACAGGCATTGAGTCCTGCTTGCTGCTCGTGCAGACTGTTCTCCGCATTCTTGAACGCGAGTCTTTCCATAAAGCAGAAAGCAACGACATCACTTCACTAAAACCATGTGTAGATTTAACCTTATGGAGCAGTTTCGCCTATCTCACATCCCACAGACCGGGCTCCGAAGCCTTATCGTCACCTCCATCATGGATTTGGCTTCGCGTCATCCTGCTCTTCGCGACATACCCGAATTCAGAGCAACGTCTGGTCTCCAGCAAGAACCTGTGACGTTCGTAAAGCAGACCAGGATCGGCCAGAGCTCCACCCTGGTTGCTGATAGCGCGCCATTCCCGCCAATCACATGCTAATGGGACCTGAGTGAACTTGATTGCCGTCGGCAAGGCGCAGGCAAGCAGTAGAATCGGCATGGCAGGTCGGACGGCCTTCAATATTCGCGCCCGCAGACTTCTTCCTTCGTTCATATGGCTTGGCACTATTGAGCTGCTTCGGCTGCCATAGTCCATGCATGAACACTACCACGCTGTACAAATGTGTTCCTCTCATCGACTTGAGCAGTTGTACTCTTCGTGGATTGCGTGTCCTTAGGTCCCCAACCACCACCTCCAGGTCTAAATCGTAAAAGTCAGCAACACCTCCAGCCCACGGCTTTAGCAAAACTTACGTATGAATTAGAATCCTCTCGCCTGGCTGAGAGAGGATTTCCATTTTCCCTCCTATGTTTATCGTCCTCTCACTTCCATCCAGCTCTTTCTTCACAAAAAGATTCAACCCAGCCTTCCCACACTCACCTCCTGCCATACCATAAGGTCGAATAACACGCCTCTCACTCAACATCGACACAGACAACGGGATCCGAAACTCAATCTCGCGAATCACACCATTACCTCCACGGTACAAGCCTTCTCCGCCAGAGTCTTTCCTAATCGAGAACTGTCGCAGAATGATGGGATACCGTAACTCATAGACTTCTGGATCAGTGATGCGTGTGTTTGTCATATGGATATGAACCCCAGAGGTGCCGTGCCATGTAGGTCCAGCGCCAGAACCACCGCAAATGGTTTCCCCGACTCCGAAACCTGGGATTTCTTTTCCGTTGATGTCTTTGCCTCCGGTTCCGAAAGATATGATGTTACAGCAACCT
This sequence comes from Pseudocercospora macadamiae, assembly GCA_012978405.1. Taxonomy (NCBI): domain Eukaryota; kingdom Fungi; phylum Ascomycota; class Dothideomycetes; order Mycosphaerellales; family Mycosphaerellaceae; genus Pseudocercospora; species Pseudocercospora macadamiae. Next base: position 173,795 of record WRNY01000031.1, read on the forward strand.
TGGGATGCAGCGCACGCGTCGAATGCTCCAAGGACAACGTCTGTGATTCTCTGGCTGGTAATGGGGTTGCCTGCACAGACGGCAGCGTATTCGGATGGGTTTAGTAGTGTTCGCTCTGGGATTATCACATCTATGGGTGCTAGGCAACCTTGATTCTGTGGAGAGCATTAGCCATATTCGTAACGAAATCGAGGTTAGGCAACTTACTAGCGGTATATCGGTATTAATCATAGCTCGAAGCGAGTAGATAATAGCCGAATGAGCAATAGCTTTCGGAGCATTAAGACAATTGAAAGTCTCTCTCCCAGTACCTGTGAAGTCGAAGACAGCACCACCGGTCTCTTGATCGATAGTCACTGTTAGTTTGATCTCTGTCCCGTCGTCCATGAAGTCAGAGAATACAAGCGGTTTGCCTTTTCTCTCCAGCCCAACTTTTTTGAGGAACCTCCTGACTGCTACTTCGGCATTAGCTTTGATGGCGTCCATGTAGAAGTGTACGACTGGCAAGCTGTACTCGTCTACGAGGGTGGTGATGAGCTGTGCACCCTTCTGGTTAGCAGCAATAGCAGCTTGGAGATCGGATACGTTGTCTTTGTATGTCCGTGTTCCACTGCATCCAGGGTATGAAGCAGGTTCGTCGTAGAGGAACTTCCTCACTATCGCCTCGTCGAAGTGGCCTTCCGAGACGATCTTGAAGCCCATTGTCATCGCGCCTTCTTCGTACAGCATTCGACTGTCTGAAGGCATTGAGCCGGGATGGATTCCCCCGATTTCTGCATGGTGTCCACGACTTGCGACATAGAAGATGATCTCGGTGCCGGCATCGTTCCAGCATGGTGTGATGATTGTGATATCTGGCAAATGCGTGCCTCCTGCGGATGGATGGTTCGTACAGATATGGTCGCCTGGCTTGAGTTGTCCTCGGAGTTTGTCATGCTGGTACCTGACTGCGTATTCCATTGACCCGAGATGGACGGGAACGTGCGGCGCATTTGCTACGAGCTTGCCATCGGGTGAGAAAACTGCGCAGGAGAAGTCTAGTCGCTCTTTGATGTTGGTGGAGACTGAAGTCTTCTGGAACATGCGGCCCATCTGTTCAGCAATCGCCATGAAACGGTTGCCGAAGACAGAAAGACGGATTGGGTCGACGACATCCGCTGACTCGGACTTCTTCGACTTGGGAGGTACGTCGATCATGACATGCTTGGAAAGAATGGTCGCAGTAGCACCAGGCTCTACTACCAAGGTTTGTGTGCTATCCAGGAGTATCGCCGGGCCGAGCACAACACTTCCTGGAGTTAGAGTCTTGAGGTCGTGCACGGGTGTGCTGACCGTTCCCGTTGAAGCAAAGGTTACTTGACTCATCGCCATTGCTGCAGTAGAGACTACTTCGTGTTTCTCAACAGTTTGCATTTCCTTGTGTGGTGCTTCCGCAGGTACATTCGAGGAAGCTCCAATGCCACGAACACGAATGTCTTCGATGAGCACATTGCGATCCGGGAAGGTAAAGCTGAACTCGCGCTTATGCTCGGCGAAGAAGGCGGATAGGAAGTCGCCATCTTCTGACTCCAGGACCATGAGAGTGTTGTCAGTGCCTTGGTAGCGTAGATTCAGGTAGACTTCATGCTTGACATTCCGAAGCGAAACGCCATCGTTGACCAGAGCTTTTGTGACTTTGTTTTTGAGCGCGGTGGCTCTCTCGCGGATGTTCGGAAGCGTGCTATCATCAACAATTCCTGACGCAGGTTCTTGTGCCTCCTGTACGAGATCTGCGGGCGCCATGCCATACGCAGACAGTATTGAAGAGTATCGGTGCACGATCACAGTTTGGATATTGAGAGAGGACGCGATAGCACAAGCATGCTGTCCGCCTGCTCCGCCGAAACAAGCCAAGTGATGTGCTGAAGTGTCGAAACCTCGGGCCTCAGTGAGAAGTCGAATTGGTTTCGCCATGGATTCATTCGCGACTTCAATAAAGCCGAGTGCAATCCCCTCGGGCGTCTTGTTCTGTCCTGTCTCGGCATTAATCTGTGCAGTCAATTCGATGAACTTTTTCCTTGTGACTTCAACGTCCAGCGGTTGGTCTTCATTCGGTCCAAAAATCTTAGGAAACGAGTCTGGCAAGAGCCTGCCTAGGAACAAATTCGCATCTGTAGTTGTTAATGGTCCTCCTTTGCGGTAGCATGCCGGACCTGGGTGAGCGCCAGCACTATCAGGCCCAACCACGAACAAGCTGCGACTGGTCAGCATGAGTATTACAGAAACAACAGATGATCAAGCTGACCCGTTCTTCCAGAACAATATGCTCCCGCCGCCAGCAGCCACAGTATTGATGTCCAGCTGCGGTGCCATTACCGTGACACCAGCGATCACATTTTCGAAAGTGTGCTCGAATTTGCCGTCGAATCGTGAGACGTCAGTACTGGTTCCGCCCATATCGAATCCTATGACTGGCGTGCCATCTTCAGGATCAAAGGAAGTCCGAGCATGACCCACGACTCCGCCGGCTGGTCCTGAGAGAATCGCTCGCAGTCCGGAGAATTTGTTGTAGTTGACCAATCCTCCATCGCTCTGCATAAATTCACACCGAGTGCTTCCGCCTGTAAGACGGTCTTCAAAGCCATCGCGGAAGCCATCGACGTAGCGCTTGATTACAGGCGTCAGGTATGCATCTGCAGTTGCGCTTACGCCTCTGGAGGTCATCTATTGAGATGAAATGTTAGCCGGCCTTACCACTCTATGTGATCTCTGTGAAGGCTCACCTTTATCATGGGTAGGAGTTGACTAGACAACGATATCTGGGAGAAGCCTATTTCCTTGGCGATCTTCTCGATGATCAATTCGTGCTCTGTTGAACGTCAGCTCACAAAGACGTCGATCAGAAGTCTTCGTCGACGTACCTTGGAAAGTATACGAATGCACAAGGCAGACAGCAATCGTCTTATACCCTTTATCAAAAAGCGCTTGCAGATCTTTTCGTACTTGATCCTCATCAACCCTCTTCAACACCCTCACTACCTCTCCTGAGACACCTTGACAGAGGTCCGGGTCGGCCTTGAGAGCAGCTTGCAGTGCTGAAGCATCAGGAAGAGGATTTTGCTGATAATCTTCGATCGTCACCCTCTCATCCACCTCGACAACATCCTCGTACAGAACATCAGGTCTCACGATATTGAGATCGAAAAGCTTCGGTCTTGACTGATTTCCAATGCGTAGGCCATCACCAAAACCTTTTGTGATCAGCAAAGCCACGCGTTCACCTTTGCGTTCTAGCAGAGCATTTGTAGCGACAGTCGTGCCCATTCGTATACTGAGTTCGGACAGGGCACTGACATCGAGTTTCTGATTTCGTGGAATCTGCCTGGAGGTTGCCTGTTCCAAGATTCGTCTGATACCTTCGATAGGTGCATCGGCATAATTGGCAGGATCTTGGGATAGAAGTTTGACGACGATGTCGTCTTGACCTTCGACGATACCGAGACAGTCTGTAAAAGTCCCTCCTCGGTCTGGCAATATTAGAAACCATGCTTGTCAAAGATAGATATAAAGGGTGTCAGTGAACTTACCTATGGCGATTTTTAATCTGAGTCCGTCATTCTTCGGAAAATCTCCCATCTTCGTCGAGTGCAGATATCAGTAGGTAGCTAGAACGAATGCTGTCAATATTCAAAGACACTGGCAAAGAAACTTATGATGGAGTAGTAGTGTACGCGACAATGTATCTTCATTTGGCCTCGCTCGGCTTGTGTTGATGGTCGCCGAAATCCTTCAGGATACAGAAATGTTCCCCACCACACAGCTCGATAGGCCGGGCAAGCTTCGAGTAGACCGCGGCCGACAGATATGGGCCAAGCGCATGCAAGAGCTGCTGTGCAGCCTGTGCAAGCTGAATAGATAGGTAGCCTGCCCGCAGTATCGTTGCTCTCTTCAGATGTAGATTAGGGATCTAAGAGACCAAATCAGAAGCAGGAGACAATGCATGCACACTTCGATATTTCCAGAGGTATTTGAGTAGTAGGTAACAATGCATGAATGAGTGCCTCGAGGAGGACTTCGATTCCGATTCATCCAGCTTAATCAAGTCCTCCTCGAGGCACTCGTTCATGCATTGTTATCCACTGCTGAAATACCTCTGGAAATATTGCAACGTGAATGCCATTTCCAGTCTTTGCATCCGATGTCAGGAGGCCGGAAGTCGAGTCGAGTCACATCTCACTGCATTTGATGCAGTTCGCATTTCGGTCCTCGAAAACGCTGTCTTTCGTGTTTGGACCGACTGTTCCGTCAAAGTTGAAAGCAAACTTGTCCGACAGCTGGCCATCTCCTCGGTGATTCTCCTGAAAGCTGCTCTCCGTTGCCGTAAAGATTGAGCGTAGACTGTCGTAGTTGATGCTAGACATCATTTTCATTCTTCTCCCTTCCTTTCCCGTCGCCTCCATCTTACGAATTCCGACATACTGTGGTCGAAGCACTCTCCTTCGCCGTAAAGGTTGAGCGTAGACTGTCGTAATTGATGCCAAATATCAAATTCCTTCTTCTCCCTTCCTTCACCTCCACCTCATAAACTCCGACATACTGTTATCGAAGCTCTGCGCATACATCCGCGTTGTCCCACACTCCCCATCCTCCAACTTATTCTCCGCCTCTGGGAGCCATCCCCGGATCTTCTCCAGCCGATTATGACTGCTAGGATGTGTACTCAAAAACTGCGGCGGCGCACCACCCGCCTTCTTCTCCTCGATCTCCATCCTTGACCAAAGCCCCATAGCAGCAGTAGGATTGTAACAACTCTCCGCCATCATCAGTAATCCAATATAATCCGCCTCTTCCTCCTGCTTTCTGCTCCCGGGAAGCTGAAACACGAGACGGGTGACGATATTCGTGATTCCCATATCGAATCCAAACAAGTAGGAAATGATTGGGATCACGAGTAATGGTGTGGCTTGACTGATCCTCTCCGCCGCATGATGTGCCACGTTGTGCGCGATCTCATGGCCCAGCACAGCAGCTAGGCCATCATCTCCTTGGCAGACATCGAGTATGCCTCTGAATACGAACACCTTTCCACCAGGTATGACAAAAGCATTTTTCATATCATCATTAATGACATGAATCTTCCAATCATCACCTTCTATTCCTGAATGTGGTAGTAGTCTCTGTAAGACTCTCTCTACCTGCTTGTGCTCGCTCGACCTCGGACTCATAATCTTAGGTCCAAACTCTTGTAGTGTCTGCTCGTACTGTCCTTCAGCCATCCTTTTCTCGAATTCGGGTGATATGATATTGAATCTCCGTCGGCCGCTCACTTGGACGGTCTCGAGGTTGTACGTGTAGAAGCCGGCAAACACGACAGAAATGCCGCCGACTTCGTAGTAGAAGGTCGGTCGTGCTGCCCATTTTTGGAAGAGGCCTTTCGTGGCTTCGTAGCGTTGGTAGTTGAATGCTTGTCGTGCGTAGCTGCGCTGTTGGCTGTTGCGCCAGGCGGACTGCCACGGTATTCGCGCGTTCGGTCGCGTTTTCTGGGCGGTCGAGAACGAGTGCGTGAAAGGACCTTGATGGCGACCAGCGCGGACGGTGAACGGCTTGCGAGTTGGTATGGAGCTTCGCGTGGCCGCCGATCGCAGAGCCGGTCTGAAAGCCAGCATGATTTGTCTCGCGAACATGTTTGGCCGCACTGGAGGGTATTGGAGACTATCGAGACATCACTTCGGTATTCGATTGCACGGATGTGGTGATAGCAGTGGTCCGAAGACCTGCATATGTAAGTGCCAGGCGGTCATGAAGTGACGTTGCACAGAAAGAAGCATGGAAGCGGAGAGAAATGTTTCGCGTAGAATACCGCTATTCTCATCATTCTCATCGCCACATATTACTCTCGCCTAGCCATACTATGATACAATTGGAAATACACGCCACCCATGCTCCACGACCTCGATCTAAAGCACCTCCCAGATAGCCTAAGGTCATTGCAATAGTCAAGAAGCCGAAACGCCTCGCTGAGAGTATATCTCCATGAACTAACTCCGTGTGCGCCGCGGCAATAAGCCAACCACCTGTGCACGACTGCCTTACTCGTCAGACATGACAGCGTCTTTTCCGTCCCAGTCGTCTTGATTCCGACCTGTCTGGGCCTCAGCGAGCGACGCGGCGATGGCAGCGGCCATTGCAGCCTCTCCGCTCATGCCAGCGCCATTGATGACGGAGAAGTCGTCTCCCGAATCGCCTGGAGACAGTGGACGCATTGGAGCCACTGGGGCATTCTTAGTCTCCTCGTCACCCTCTGAACCTTCTGGCGGAACCCGTGCACGACACTTGGGACAGTTGTCGTACTGCTTTAGCCACTTGAGGATACACTCCTCATCGAAAGCAGCGTGACCGCAGGGCAGCACGACAGTAGGGGAGTCAGCCTTCATTTCGTCTGCGCAGATCATGCAGGTATCGGCATCGCCATCCTGCTTCGCTTCTCCGAATGTGCTGCGAGGCAATGCAGCAAGGGTGGCGTCAGAAGCTGGACGGAGGAGAGCGTTGGCGCCTGGATCCATAGCTTCCTCCCAGTGCTCGAAACGGCCGCTATCATCCTCCTCGTCGCTTTCTGACAGCATGTCATCAAACGCGCCGTGTCCCCACTTCCGCTCGTCAAACTGCTCGAAAGAATAGCCCAGCTCATAGCGACGGCGCTGGTTCAGGCGGCCTATGAACTCGACGATGGCTCCCATAAGATCCTCAGCATTTTCTGTACCGATTTGGAGGAGCATGAGCTGAGTGTCTTGCTGCTCCTTGGTCAGGTCAGCACCCACGCATACCGGGCAGATCGGCTTCATGAGGAAGCCAGGAAGTTCTCCATCTTGCCACGAGAGGAGCGGTACGTCGTAGTCCTTGATCATGCCGTCAAGATCCTGAACATGGTTGAGCCAGCCCTCTCTGCACTTGGCGATGCAGCGTCGCGATGGGTTTGTCGCGATAAAGCGGCGGATTTCGTCTCCAGTTGGTTTGTGCTGAAATACAAAGTGCTCATCGACAGCGATTTCGGTGATGCTCCGAGCATCTTCACATGAGCATGTATTGCTGTGATGTGTGAGCACTTCTTTGCCGTAGATGTGGAAAGTGTGCTCGCCGCTCTCTTCGTCGGCCTTGTCGGAGTATGTGACTTGAGCCACGCGAAGGTTAGTGATCGCGCCACTGCCATCCTTGGTGATGGCAGTCACGACAAACATAGTAGGTGCGAAAATCTCGCTCATACTCGTGTTGCTTGTGTCGACTGTCTCCAGCGAGGTATCTTCGCCCTCTTCGTCATCAGAACCTGCTTCCGACTCGATAACATCGTCGGTGGTGCCAGCCTCGCCCTCGGCATTCTCGAGTTGCTCATCATTTTCGGAGTCTTCATCGTAGTCTGATTCAGAGTCCGAGTCGTCATCGTACCGAGGCTCGACTATTCTCTGGATGTAGACAAGGTCACCGATCTGCACATTCGCGAGCGCAGCATTTTGTGTCGCCGTGAGACCTTGAACGGATGCCATTGTATGCGCTTGGCACCGAGACGGTACGAATATGTTGACTTCTTCCGGATGTATGGACCGCTCTGTAGTATGGACTGTCTGCGATGCTTCAGGTGGCGCGCGCAAGTGTAGAGCCTGCGGTGGTCGTGTCGAGAACTTTTATGACTCCAGGCGGATGTAAGTGCGAAGCGAAGCTTGGACCTTGAACGACGCTGCTTCTCGCGCACGTGCAGGGGTGTCAACGGTAGCGCATGTGAAAGTTGAGTGGTAGCTTGCGGATGCACCGCTATCCACCACTTTGTGCTTCGGCCCAACCACTCAGCGCCTTTTCAAAAGCTTGTCAGCAAGCGATAGAGGTTATTATCACTGTGTTGCGACTCACAAAGTGATGATTTGGTCTAAGGCTGAGTGTAGAGCGGCGTGCCTTCCTCGAGAGCCGGCGATACTAGAATAGCTGTGTCAGTGTTGCAGCTTCGGCTTGGATCTGACTGCGATATAGACAAACTGGCGATTGCGTTACGTCCCAGTCCGCCCTGTCTGTGTCAGTGAGGTATTGAGTCGCAATGATGATTGAATCGGCAAGCTCGAGGTCGAGGTTAGCGTATTGGTTGCCTTGCACGATCAGGCAACCGGGACGGACCCACTTTTGGGCTTCCAAACGGCTTCGGAATCACATTCGATGCATGTGAATATGTACAATTCTCACCTTCTACGCATCTAGAGTGCTCCCAATTCCTTGAGCTTCGAGATCATGCCATCCACGTCCTCCACCTTGCCACCACCCTGTCTCGCCGGCGGCTCCGTAACCTTGACTGTTTTCAACCTCTTTGTCGCGTCGATGCCATAATCCGCCAAAGTCTTCTTCTCCAATGGCTTCTTCTTCGCCTTCATAATGTTCGGCAGACTGGCGTATCTGGGCTCGTTCAACCTCAAGTCCGTTGTGATGATCATGGGAAGCTTGGCCTTCAAAGTCTCCACGCCGCCATCGACCTCCCTCGTGACCGTTACACTCTCGCCTTCGATCTCAACCTTGCTGGCTTGAGTCGCTTGAGGCCAATTGAGCAGACCGGCAAGCATTTGTCCCGTTTGGGCCGCGTCGTCGTCAATGCTTTGTTTGCCCAAGATGACCAGATTCCTCTTCTCATCCTCGACAACTTTCTTCAACAGCTTCGCGACACCAAGAGGTTCCAGCTCCGCCTTTTCTTCCACGACGTGTATACCCCGGTCTGCACCCATAGCCATCGCTGTGCGGAGGATATCCTGGCTCTTGGCTGGTCCCGCAGAGAAGGCCAAAATGTCCTCGACGTCCTTTTTCTTCTCCCTTAGTCGCACCGCCTCTTCCACCGATAACTCGTCGAAAGGATTCATGCTGTGCTTTACATTGGTTTCTACGCCGGTTTGCGCCTTGTTGACACGCGGTTTGACCTAGATCGTCCCATTCTCAGTCTGTTTCTCAATATCCAACACCATCGGTTCTGCGACTCACGGCATAGTCGATCACACGTTTCACTGGCACCAATATCCTGAGTTTCGACGACATTGTGAATTGATGGAGTAGGTAGGCAATGCTGCTCAAGCGATTGTAGGGACAAGCAGCTCTCGCAGACGTCAGTTTGGAGAGATGCGATTTCGGCTTTCGCGAAGTGCACGGCTCAAGCTTTCACAGAGCCGAGGGAAGCCTCAACTGTGGGTCTGTGGATACTGGAGCGGCTTCACATGAGTTCATGACCTTGATGAATTGGATGTGCACTCTCAGGTTGAGATGCATGACATGTAACAGCTTCTCCAAATGCACTCAATTCTTTTGGATCTAAACTACATCGAATACAGCTTTCTGGAATGGTAATGCACAATGCAACAAAAGATCTGTTAGCACTGACTTGTACTTGCCTACCATTCAGTTCCACGACGCAACCCGGTGCCCCGAACGCTGCAGTCTTTTTGCCCATGCCAGATAAGCCAGTTGGCTGCCTTCGTAATCAGGAGAGTAGAGTCTAAGAACCAGATGGCAAGCGGGTTGTGTAATGGGATGTTGGCAGCTTATGCGGTAGCAGTGGTGGTCTCAGCGGTGGATGGCTGAGCGTCGGTCTCAGCATCACCCTCAATTGGAGCGTTTGGGTCCTCGTCCTCCTTTCCTGGGCTATCGATCGCGACCTTAACGGCGATCTCGCGACCCTCGATTTCCTTGCCGTTCATGTCGTTGCAAGCCTTCTGTTGCAGCTCTTCACTAGCGAGTGTAACGAAACCAAAGCCACGACCCTTGCGAGGCTCGTTGCGGGCTTGCAGCTTGCGGACCATGAACTTGGGGATCGGGCGCAGAGCAATCTTGGCGGAGGTTGGCGAGTAGTCGGCGAAGATCTCGAGCAGCTAACAAGTGAATCAGCAGGCATTACAACAGTCACAGTATGACAGGAACAAACCTTCTCTTCACGAAGATCATATGGCAAGTTGGCAACCATGATCTTCGTCTTGCTCGGGACGCCGTCTTCAGGTGGGCCGCGCTGCTTGCGTGGGCGAGTTGCGTCCTTGCCATCCTTGCTAACAGCCTCACCTGTCTGAGCAGCCTCATTGGTGGTCGATGTCAATGGGTTCACTTGGCCTGGAACGTTGGTTGGGGCGCCGTTGGTGACAGCCTCCTCAGATCCAGCCTCTCCGTTGGTCTCACGCTTGCCTCCTCGGCCACCACGGGCGGCGCGACCAGCACGTCCACGACCGCGGCCACGGCCTCGAGTAGAGTTTCGGCGGCGTTGTTGGCCTTCACCGCCCTCCGCGCTGTCTGCAGCTGGAGCAGCCTTCTCGGCAGCTGGCTCAGGCTTGCGAGCGAGCTGCACGGAGACCTTGCGGTCAAGGATGGTCTTTCCGTTCAAGTCGTTGATGGCACGCTCGGCCTCGGAAGGCGTGGATACGTCAACGAAGGCGTAGCCAACAGGGCGAGTCGTGCGTGGGTTGGTTGGGATAGATGTGGTTTCGCTGTTGTTCATTGTCAGCAAGATGGTCTCTCACCAGGATTAGCGTTAGCTAAGGCAGGTGCAGACGTACACAAGGTAGTCCTTGAAGAACTCCTTCAACTCTCCCTCGGTGGTCGCGTACGCGAGGTTTCCAATGTAAAGTCTCCGACCCTCGGCGGCGCTGGCGAGCACAGCCTCGTTCTGCGAAGCGTTGATGGGCTTGCCGCCTTCGCCAACGTTGGCGCCTTCAGCAGTAGCGCTGGGCTCGTTGAGGGTGGTGTTTGCCATTTGGGTAGTGGCAGCGTCGACAGACATTGAATTGGCGGTGTTTGATTTGCACGAAGTGTACTAGATGCGGATTTGATTCGAGACTGTACTTCGGTGGTTGAAGTACTTCGTGAACACTCGTCGAGCTGTGGAAAACAGATTGTCGAGCTGCGTAGACAGCACATGTTAGCCATTTCATCCAACCCATGCATCATCACACGACCAGCACATGCGCGAGTGGCTGTCGCACGGCCACTGCAGGGAATGATCAGCATTCACTTACGGAGAGTTGGTTGCCTAGCTTAGAGGGCAAGATCCGGTGAGTTGTGGTGTTGTTGAGTGTTGATGGTGTTGTTTGGCTGATGGAGAAAGAAAAGTAGCTCGTCTGGAAAGGAGTCGCGCATTTCAGAGGCAAGCAGGGTCTTGCAATCTTGGCACTTTTGGCAGTCACAGTGTCGCCTCCTCCACGCTCTGCTCCCTGCACAAGGCAGGAACCTTTTCTCGCCCACAGCCAATCATACCGCCAAAGTGGAAGTAGGCCATCTCTGTGAACCATCACCGAGATTAAAATTCGACCTCCCGCCACACATACATGATTCAATACCACGCTGCTATACACAGAGGCCACCACCGCGGCTCAAAGTTTCCAGCTTCAATGATACGCGCCTGCAAGCCGAGCATCAATGGAAAGGGCCAGCCACGCTGCAGAAGCAGGCTCAACGGTGGAAAATGGCAGGCGCAATAATCAACACCGGTATGCCGAGTCTTCATATCCTGCTTATCGGTGGTTTGTAATGCGATGTGCCTGCTTGTGGCCACCAAGACAGGTCCCGCACCACTTTACCTTCCATTCTGCGCACTTGCTTCACATCAGTCGATACTAACAAGCTCTACAGGCTGAGACGTCGGACTGCGTTGATACTGTACGGTTCGGAGACTGGAAACGCCCAAGATGTAGCTGAAGAAATTGGTCGGATGACGGAAAGGCTTCGTTTTGATACCACCGTACTCGACCTTGATTCGGTCCAGCTGAGAGATGTGGTGAAACCAACAGTGGTCATATTCGCCATCTCCACCACTGGCCAAGGTGAGATGCCTCAGAATGCTCGTGGCTTTTGGAGGAAACTCCTCAGTAGCGCTCTGAAGCCTGGTGTTCTTCGCAAACTTCACTTCTCGTCCTTCGGACTTGGTGACAGCTCGTATGCACAATACAACGTCGCTCATCGTCTGTTGCATGGTCGGCTGGTACAGCTAGGAGCTCATCCCGTATGCGAACGTGGCGAAGGTAATGAGCAGCACCCTGAAGGGCACAGTGCCGGCTTTCGAGAGTGGATCGTCCAGCTAAAGCAGAAGCTGTTTGATACCTTTCCGTTGCCCGATGGCCTGGAGTCTCTACGGGACGATGAGTTCGTTGAGCCGAAGTGGAAGCTGGAACAGCGAGTCGATTCTCACGCTGCCTCTGCAAATGGCATCTCTAAAGCGCAGACGGAGGTGATCGTACCAGGCAAGACGCTTCCTTCTACAGACCTGATGCCTATCAAAGGATCTTACCTTGCTGATATAGAGCACAACGATCGTGTGACTGCCTCAAAACACTTTCAGGATGTGAGACTCTTGGATTTGCGGATCAAAGAGAAAGTGGAATATGGTCCTGGAGCCGTTGCGGTAATTTACCCCAAAAACTTTCCTGAGGACGTTCAGACTTTCATTGACCTCATGAAATGGCAAGAAGTTGCAGATCAGCCTCTTACACTTACCACAGACCAAATTGATTCAGCTTCCGAGCTATCAACCCCTTCTCCTCTGCGGCACTTTGACTTGACTCAAGCCAATCTCACACTGAGGTGGCTTCTGGAAAACGTGCTCGACATCATGTCAATTCCTCGCAGATCTTTCTTTGCAGAACTGATTCACTTTGCTGGTAATAATAATGAGGATGAAGAATATCAGAAAGAACGTCTGCTGGAGTTGGCAAATCCGGAGTTGATCGATGAGCTTTGGGACTACACGACTAGACCTAAGCGTACAATTGTGGAAGTCATGATGGACTTCACCACTATCAAAATTCCCTGGCAGTACGCACTGTCCGCACTCCCGATAATGCGCGGAAGGCAGTTCAGCATCGCAAGTGGTGGTGCCTTGAAAAAGGACGAAGAAGGAAGGACCAGAGTGCAGCTTCTTATTGCCATCGTCGACCCACCCAGTCCAATAATCAAATGGAGGAGGAGATACGGTGTGTGCACCAGATATGTGGCTACACTAGATGAACATCAGCAGATCCGTGTGGGCATCCAAGAAGGCTATCTGGACGTGAAGCCTGACGAGCTTGAGGTACCAGTCGTTCTTATTGGACCCGGTACTGGTCTTGCTCCAATGCGGTCCATGATACACGAGCGATCCATCTGGGCCGCGGAAAGGAGCCACCGACCTTCTGGCAAGGGTTTGGATGGCGATATGCTCTTCTTTGGGTGCCGAAGCGAGAAGGGAGACTACTTCTTCCGTGAAGAATGGGAGCATTTTGCAACGACAGAGAGCCTCAGCCACTTCACTGCTTTCTCGAGAGATAGCGACAAGCCGAGACAGTATGTTCAGGATCAAATTCGCGCGAATGGCGCCCGGGTGACTGAAGCATTGCTGGGTCAAAATGGGAAAGTCTACGTTTGTGGCTCGTCCGGTAATATGCCGAAGGGGGTCAGACAGGCGCTGCTGGATGCGTTCGTGGACAACAAAAAGGTTGAAGCTTCGGAAGCAGAAAGACTTCTTGAAACACTGGAAAAGAGTGGGAGATACAAGCAGGAGACATGGTGATGATGCCAGATTAGTTTCCCAAGTGGTATCACCAACAACGGGAGCAACGAATCGGGTTGGTGCACTCCACATGCCACCATTCCAGCTATCCGCAGAAACTTAATCTGCGAAGCTACGGACTGGGATCTAGGAGCTAATGCATAGACGGGGTTTACTTCAGCTCAGGTACGCCGCAACTCGGTGTTCGCTTCGATGCCCAAAATGCTGCAGTGCTCAACATTCCTCGGAACATAAGAGACTTCAAATGCCATAGGCGGCACTGACTTTCGCGGTCGCAAACGGTCATGAAGCGCACTATGGACAAAACGTTCACGATCCACACCGATTGTTTATTCGATTCGAAGAAGAAGTGCTTCGTCAAGGACACCTCAATTGTCGTAAATCCTGACTCGGGCCTGATAACTAAAGTCTACAAACGCCGGGGCGCTTCACCAAAAGAGTTCAGCGACCCGTACATCGATCTCAGAAGCAAATGTGTTCTTCCAGGACTTGTGGATGCTCATACGCATATCTTCTTGCATCCTTATTCGGACACTCCCTCGCTTAATCAAATGCGTGATGAAAGCATTATCGAGCGTACAATTCGAGCGACGAACCATTGTCGCGCCGCTCTTTTGGCTGGCTACACGACTTACCGCGACCTTGGGACTGAGTCTGCTGGAGATGCTGATGTTCACGTCCGCAATGCGATCAATCGCGGTATCATACCCGGCCCAAGAATCTTCTGTGCAACCGAGACCTTGGCTGGGAGTGGCGGATACGAGCTGCGAATCGAGTCACGTATCAATGGTGTTGAAGTGCCTAGGATCTCAGATCCATGCGATGGCGTCGTTGGTGTTCGAGCTGGAGTAAGGAGACGTATCGGCGCCGGAGCCGATGTAATCAAATTCTATGCAGACTATCGAAAACGTGCTCTGAGGTTTCCCGAGAGTGCCTGGCCTGGTTGTCCTGGAATCATCCATCCACCTGAGAAGGACTTGAAAGCATTGATAGATCACAGGAATCCAAATCTACCCTTGTTCAACCAGGAAGAAATGGATGAGATCGTGAGAGAGGCGAAAAGCTCGAGGGCGCCAGTGGCGGCGCACGCGCAGGCTGCCGAAGCTGTAGCAATGGCCGCAAAGGCAGGTGTCACCAGTATCGAGCACGGATTTGAACCATGGGAGGGCTCAGATGCGGTCAAGAACATGCTTGAGAACAATGTCATCTTTGTTCCTACTCTCGCGGTGTTTGAGCTCTATGTGCCAATGAAGGAGATTCTAGCACAGACCAAGATGGCTTTCGATGCTGGCATTAAACTCGCCGCTGGAGGAGACACAGGCGCGTTTGCCCATGGAGACAATGCAAGAGAACTAGAGCTCATGCTAAAAGCGGGTATACCTCTCGAAGAAGTTCTGACAGCCGCAACTTTGCACGGCTGGGAAGCATGCGGTGGTGACTGGTGCGGTAGGAAGTTTGGCTGTCTGGAGGAAGGATGCGCGGCTGATATTGTGGCTCTTGCTCGAGATATTCGGGTTGACACCACGGCACTGAGAAACGTGGAGTTTGTGATGAAGGATGGGAAAGTGTGGAAGCAGGATGGATGTGCAGTTGGAATGGATTGACAGACGACAAGGATGTATGAAGCTTGGCAATGTCAAGAACGTTGACATCTCTTGGCATTGAATATAGATCAGATTTGTCGAGACTATAGCTACACGATTGTTAAAGGCAGGCTATTGGCAGCGTTCGAAGCGCTACAACTTACGCTTAGTATTATCTTAAAGGTCGGAAAACGACTGAGAGATCCAACGAGTTACAGTCTTCCTCAGCTTGTCACTTATCACAACACCTTGTCATCGTCTCTTGGTATACGATACTGTAGTATCGACACCGGACTCCGGCCCGGACTGATGCCGAACAGAGTTCAGCCCCAGTGGGACGACCGGTAAGTGCAAAACAGCTGACAGATGGCGTCTGTGCCCCAGCCAGCCGCACCCCCCGACTTCTCGCTCGCTCGGTGAAATTACATGTACAAAGGTCTTGCCTACATGATGTGGCAGATTTATCTTATTGCCACGGTAAAGCCTTTGATTCCAACCCAACCCAAGACCGAGTTGCATTCGAATGCCTATTGCTCACCGCCTGTATACACGTGGTGGACTGTAGACATGTCTCCAACCGCCAAGCATGCTCCACCCACGCGCAGGCCAAGCAAAAAGGCAGCGGCTGGCTGGGGTTCTTATGCAGACGACTAGAGCCCATGTGTATCTGAGAGGCTCGACACGGGCAGCTCGATGGTCGCCTTTGCTGCAGCGTGCATGCGCCTCGACTGGGGCCACAATGGCTACATTTGCCTTCAGCCTTCCTTTTCCCTATTTCCTCTACTATGATCTTCCACTTCTGCTCTGGCTTGTTGACGTTCAGCCTCACAAGACTAGGCGATGGCCGATTCCACTCAGATAGACCAGCTGCTGAGGCAACTAGATGCCCAGCGTGACGCTTACCTGGCCGCTTTTCAAAAGGCGCACGATCTGCTGGCGAAGGATTTGGCATCTGCCGCGGCCATTTCAACAGGTTCTGCCGTGCCTCGAGGCTCGATCTCAGCACCACGAGCGCTGCAACGAGAGCGGCGCACTTTATCATCCTCTACTTCAAATACCGAGCCTAGTGGTCGAAAACCCTCGTCTGGACTGGATACTCTGGTTGCGTCTTCTGGGTCCAGGCGAACTGGCGAGGAATCTGAGGACGATGAGGACGAAAACTTGTATGTACACCAGCCGCTAGGTCATCGAGTGTATGAACATGAGGACTTTCGAAACCACCTCCGGTCCTATAAGTGGCGCCCAACTGGTGGCGGAACCATTTTGAAAAGTATTCTACACAGTACTTCGCGCATACAACAGCCGACTCTGTTCCCTACCAACCCTGGCAAAGCGGACGATCGCAGCGATCTCACTCATTACCAAGTCTTTGATGTTGGCTCGGATGGTGCACCAGTTCCTGTCGAGCTCTCAGAGAGTGAACGTGGACCATCACAGGCGCTTCGTATTTGGAACACCATCCGAGAAGTGAACAAGCCATCAAAGAGCAGTCCAGCCGTCGGACGCATTTCGATCATACGCGAGCCCAGCCCAATCCTTTTCGGTGCTATACACTACGTTTATAATGACAAATTTGACGTCGACCATATATTTGACAAACTCGTGGCGCCATCAGCATCCTCTGCCTACTTCCATGGGACATTCAACGAAGACACTCGGCAGCAACGCAGCTTTGTGTTTAATTTGGAATACTTTACTGTTGTAGGAAAAGGCTGCCGACCAATGGACTGGCAAATGGCGGATCGGCATGAGACCGGGGACAGTTATCATATACGCATCACTCGGTGTAGTGCTGCCGTTGCACTCTCCTTGGGCGGCGACCCAATAAAGAAGCTCAAAAACAACTCACGACGAGCAACCGGAACCCATGGGTACGTCTATGACCCATTCGCACCTTGGGAGGTATTGAACGTTCAATGCTTTCCGGATTGGAAATCACGCACTGATGTGCACGACTCCACGAAGCATTATGTGAATGGTGTTGAAGCTTTCCTGGTTACTTTGCTGGTTGAATTCAGAGACGCGCAAAACAGATTCGAGACCATTTACAAAGAAGTGACCAGACTCATTACGCCGCCGTTGGACTTTATGTTTGATCGAGATGTTCGTGACAAGCTTCAGTTTGAAGACGAGAACTACACCTACTCAAGGCGCTACTTTTGGGCGTACCAGACTCTGGGTATCATGAATGATTCGATTAGAGCGATCGTGGACTCCTTTGAAGATACCTTCACCGAGGACGTCTGGGAAGGCAAACACCGAACGCTTTGGCCATTGCTAGAGGAAGATACGCAGCGGAGCCAATACTACAAGAAGAAGATGGCCACACTTCGGAAGAAGTTTGAAATTGAGATGAGAAACTTCCGAACTTTAATGGACGAAAACCACGAGCGGCGCATTGAGATCAGAGGCTTGCGCGAAGAGCTCTTCACTGGTACTAGCATTCAAGAGTCTCGAATGTCAGTGAAGAACACCGAGATCACTATTCAACGTAAGTCGTGCAAACGGTTCGGATTGAGCTTCTCTCCACTGCGCTCTCTCCCCTTTTCTCATCTCAGGCACATGCTGACTTGCTATAGAGGGACACAACATCAAGCTGCTGACGCTCGTATCGATGTGCTTTCTCCCGCTTACCTTTGTCACATCCGTCTTTGGAATGACCAACATGAGTACCGAGCATGAATACTGGGAGTTTGGAGTCGTCACAGGAACAGTGTGTGTTCCATTCTTCATTCTCATCGGATCACTCAACACAACCAAAGGCATGCAATTCTGGAAGCGGAAGACCTCGGCGACGATTAAGTACATCATTACATTTTTTGTCTGGGTGTCCACATTCGGAAGACATGGCAATCATAGCCCAGACGGTGACCAGAAAGAGCTGGAACCCAGCAGTAGTCGTACTTCTATGAATCTTGACCGGGCGGTAACAGTGGACGGCGCTGCAATGCGCTTGCGCAGGTGGTCATCGAACCAGAAGCCGGACTTGACTCCAGACGAGCCGATTAAGGAGAAGAGAGGACAGAATGGAGGATTGGAACCTATGCGACCGGTCTTGGATCGATCTTCGACATCGAGATTGGCACTCATGTGGGGTGATGAGATGGCCAGGCCCAAAGGAAGCCGGAACGAAGTCTAAAAGAGCAGTGAGAGGGTATGTAGGCATTTTCATGGAATTTCAAGATGTGAGGTTGCTGTTGCTGTTGCACGAAACGTCGTTGCGTCAGGCTGCAGGCTGCAGTTAGAGTTTATGCGCGACTGCCTTTTGAACAGTGACCACTACCTCAAACCTCACTTTAGCAATTCGACAAAGACAGAAGCTTGCACTCTTGGCGATACTCTCACCTTTAGCTACTCTACCCACTTGCTGCAACAGGCCATTGCAGATCCGAGTTGCGACGACGATGGACGACACAGGCAAGCTTTCCACATGAGCTATGTCTCGTCGATGCTAACATATCACCAGAGATGGAACACGAGTCTGACGATGGCTCGCCGGTCCTCGGACCTCTCGGGGCGGATGACCGTTTGGTGACCGAGCAGATCGACAACATCATGGACAGCAGACTCAGACCGGAGCCGCGCAGAA
Source organism: Pseudocercospora macadamiae (assembly GCA_012978405.1). Lineage (NCBI taxonomy): Eukaryota > Fungi > Ascomycota > Dothideomycetes > Mycosphaerellales > Mycosphaerellaceae > Pseudocercospora > Pseudocercospora macadamiae. Next base: position 192,486 of record WRNY01000031.1, read on the forward strand.
GGAACCTAGACGCAGAGATGGGACGCCCTCCTCGCAAGGCAAAGGACATTCGACTTCCAATGCGACCCGCAAAGGCCAAGAGCCGCAAATATAAGCCGTTGTCACGCTATTTGAAGGAAGGAGAAATGTTCGAAGTGGAGGTAGAAGAGGAGCACGAAGTAAAAATAGAAGGGACGGCAGAAGTGCAAGACCACGTGAAGCTGGAGACGGATGCGGATGAGCCACACGACACCAAGGCGGCCCGCAAGGAGACCAAAGGCGAAAGACGACAAAGGATCAAAGCAGCGATTCCTGACGGGCAAGAGAGGAACCGGTTCTATCTGCAGCACACGAATCTAAGTGAGGAAGATGTACAGAGATTCTTGGAGGGACTTCCGCCCAGGGAGAAAGGGTCTCACAGACAAAAGAGGGTCAGAAAAGCCATTCCGAACTCGTATGAGAGGAAACAGTTCTATCGTGAACATGATAATGACGATCCAGAGACCATCAACAAGTACTTTGAAGGGCTCAGGCAAATCGACACGGCGCTTCGAGTGATCGCACTCTACGGTAGTCCAGATGTTGGAGTAGCTGGAGCCAACGTTGCCATGGATGACTACGAGGCACAGGACGCAGAAAACTTCGCCGATATCGAGATGGAAATAGGCCCTTACTAGGGACTCAGGTTGCCACTCGTGCCACCTGGGGAGAGGTGTTGATCTGGCGAGCCACGGCAGCTGCTGGCAGGAACAGCAGCATGGGGGTTGTTGAGCTGCAAATCAAAAGTTCAGGTGCTCCGGGAGATATTGTGCTTTCGACCTTGGTGGACGATCAAAACTTCCGGCAAAGGCGATGGTCTCGTCGAGGAATCACTGCTGCTCGTGCTGTTGAGGGAGGAGGAAGAAGGAAAGCGAGCATACTGGAATAAAATAACCACAAGGGTTGATTATTCCAGGCATCGGAGCATTGTAAAGTCCTGCCGAAACAACACTTCATCACGCTCTTGCTGATCACATCTTGCCAGACCATGTGTGCGTGACGAATCCGCGTCAACTCTGTTCATCCAATGCCACGGGAAATGTATTTGAGCGATCGAGTTCCTGGAGTGGATCGTTGTTGTTGTTCCTAAGAATAAGCCTGCCGCAAGTGTTGCCGTCTGGTATGCAACGTTCATGACGATGCAGTATTTGAAAGTAAGCAGCAAACAGTGAAGACACGGTCAACATGCAACAAAAAGAAATAACAGTCTCACTGTTGTGTATATGTCTTGTGGTGTCGGGTCGGAAGCTTCAACCGTTGGTTTCACAAAAGCGCAACGGCAGTCTCAAATTCTCCAAATTCTCAATATCGTGTTGCTACCGCGACCTGCCATCTCTTGAAGATCAGTATATCTCCGATTGGTATCAAAAATGTCTTTCGATTCACATTCTTCGACCCTTATGCTCGGTGTCGAACCCCTACATTCGCTGCGAAAACATCATGTCAACACCATCGAGTCCAGTAATGTCAATACCATCAAGTCCAACAACCCCAAAATCGTACGAATCCCTCACATTTTTCGGCTCACCTCGATCTCGCGTCCCACCTCTAGCAGCCTACCGAATACGACCACACCAAGTCCCCCTAATCCACAAGCGCCTACAAACCATAATCCCAGAACTAGGCTACAAAGACAACGACGCAGCAAGATATATTTGCAAATCTTTGCAGAGGGACACACAAGTTTTGTTCGTGGCACAGGATGTTGCTGATACGCCATTGCCGCATGAAGCTATAATGTTGTCGATGGGGAAAGGTTCGAGAGTACGGGTGTATCATGCGAGTCGGCCGGTTTCTGGAGGGGGAATCAATTGGTTCCAGTGGGTAGATGCTACGGCGGAAGGTCTGGGGTTACAGAAAATCGAGTTGCCTCAGACGATTTTTCTTGAGGATATTGGGTGGATGTTGAGAGCACAGTCGGCGCGTAAGTCATCTTCCAAATCGAGGAGTGAGCAGAGACTGATCACGGAAGCAGGCACAAGAGGGATGCAGGAACACGTCGGAGATACACATCTGATCCATCGTGTGGAAAGGTTTTTTGCAGATGTCGTTTTTGTTGTGAGGCGCCAGTGCTGGACCGAAAGCAACCTCATGTCCTGGAAGCGCTCCGCGATATGTTAGGCTGTACTAATGACAGGCGTTAGATTTTGAGCTGGGCCGTACATGGATAGCATTGTGTTACTATACCGGATAGCTCAGTAATGGTAATCTTCTTCCAATCTGCAGGTGCTGCCTCGTTGCACCCTAATTTATGAGCTTTCAACGTGGCTCAGAGGCAGATTGCCTGCGCTCTCCCAATGTAGCGCACATATCTCCTCAACGATGGACTCATCGTGATGGAGATGGCGTATGCGTGGTGTCGCATCTCACGCCTGCCTGTTCGCAGCTCGCTCTTTCCTCTTCCAAACGTCGAAGCTGCAGTTCAGCTCCAGCTCCAGCTCTAGCCTTGGCGCATCCGCACTCTCTTCATATAGTCATCTCTCATACACCTCTTTCAATGATTCCTGAAATTCTTCTTCTGGTAGAACAGATCCGTTCTCGAACTACCCAGATTGATAATCTTCGGACACCCATCACGGTCCTTCTCGAGTCGCGTGCACTCAAAGCAGTAGAAGGCATCGGAAATACCCTCGCCGCCGCACACGACACACTTGTTCTGGTAGTTGCCAAAGGCGCATTCGTCGCAGATTCGAACGAGGGTCGTGGGTCGCACGTATGAGTCGCAGACTGGACATTTGCCGTCGCACTTGTCGCAGAGACGGCCGATGGAGATGCCGGCTGTCTTGCGGCACATGACGAGATCGCTGGGGAAGGGTGTTAGTGGAATATTCTTAGGAGTATGAGATATATGGATACTTACGGATGATGGCGCGACATGCTGGCGGTATTGAGTGGTGTATTGGCGGGTAAAGGAGTTCTCAGTCGGCTTGGGCGTGTGCGGGGGCGTTCGCGTAGCGGTCGGACCAGGATTGCGCACAGCTGGACAGGACGTCGAAGGGGATGATGGTATGCAGCCAGGCTCTCGTCGTGAAATCGAGAACCTCAGGAACCTGTGTAGAAGGTTTATTTAGCCTTACGCCTCACAGTCGCCGCCGCAGTGGCTTCACGTCGTTCATCGTTCAACCTCAGTGCGCTCTGGTTCGCTCGCTGGCCTGAAGATTGTGGCTGTGCAAAGTGATTACGGAGCCTTACGTTTCGCCCACTTTCTTCTCCAGTCTTCCTCAGTCCAAACTTTCTCTGCAGTCTATGGCCTCGGAAGCGGAAACCTGAAATGTAGCCCATCTTGTTCGATTGATTTCTCTGCTGCACCCGGGCGTCTATGGTATCGTGAGTATCGGGGAGCATCAGCTGTGACTCCACTTTCTTTGCCAAGTCCAGAAGTCTTCGCTTCTGACGACCCCGCGGACCGGGCGGCATTGCACAACCTATTGAACATTCACTTGGCAAGCCGCATTGCGTATGCATGTGTTGCAGAGTAAATGTATCGAATAGTGAGCTTCTTCTAAAAGCATTGCTAGCTGAACGCTCAGGATAATACAATCAACAATCCAAAAGCTGCATCATCATTGCCTACAACCTGGAACCCTGCTGTTTCTTTTCTCTCGCCATCTCCTCCTTGGCCTGTTCCCTTAGCAGTCGCTTCAGAATCTTGCCCGAAGCGTTCTTGGGTATACTGTCTACAAATACCACACCGCCTTCTAGTTTCTTGTAGTATGTAAGCTTCTCTTTCATGTAGTCCTGCACCTCTTGCTCTGTTGGCTTTCCACCTTTTGTCCGCCGCACGATATATCCTCGTGGTAGCTCATCGCCTTCTCTTTTCGGATCCGGAACTCCAATTACTGCTGCGTCGATAATCTCAGGGTGCATGAGCAAAGTTCCCTCCAATTCGGGTGGTGTTACTTGAAAGCCGCGGACCTTGATGAGCTCCTACAACTGTGTTAGCTTCTGATCTAAATTCCAGGTAGGTTGTCGTTTGTCTCACCTTCTTCCGGTCTACTATATAGTACAGCTTGCTCTTGCCATCGATGTACGCGATATCTCCTGTATGGAAGAAGTTGTCGCTGTCCCAGTCTCTGGCATTGGCTTCGGGGTTCTCAAAGTAGCCTTTGATGATGGTCGGCCCACGTACGCAAATCTCGCCTCTTACATCGTAGTCTGTAATGTCCTTGCCGTCGTCATCTACGAGCTTAACATCGAGATTGGGAATCGGCCAGCCAACACTACCGGTCGTATCGTGGTTCGGATAAGTATGTCTGGTTGCGATACAACTCGTTTCGGTCATTCCCTGATGGCCGGCATTGTTAGCAGATTTCTCGGTTTCAAAGTGTGCTGCTACAACTCATACCCAGACTTGTGTGAAAGGAGCACCTTCGCCCATTAAAGCCTGCATTCTTGATTGCGGTCCCTTGTCCAAAGGCGCAGCTCCACATTGACCAATCTTGGTCGACTTGAGACTGTACTTCTTACTCAAAGGGCTGTTGATTGCCATAACCGCGATGGGAGGCACGACACCAAGATCGGTGATTTGGTACTCTTGATGCGCCCAGAACCACTTCTCTGGGTCAAATCTCGGCATGACATATGCCTTATCGCCGTTCCTGAGAGGTGTGCAGAAAGCACTCGGTGCCGTCGCTGCGTGGAACATGGGAAGAGCAAGGAGTCTTCTTACTGGCCATTCTCGAGGATTCGTCTCAAACACCAACATGTGCTGCGCCGTGAGATTGAGGTGGGAGAGTTCTGCTGCTTTTGGTAAACCAGTCGTGCCACTGGAGTATAATCGTGCCGCTCCAGTCATGTAGGCTGTCTGGTAGTCGTCAAATCGAACCCAGTCGGTTTCACCATGCTTTAGTAGATCGCTCCATTGTAGATAGCCCTCTGGTGCCTGAGATCAAAGGACGCATGGTCAGCAACTAGGTCGTTCATCTCGATTTCATGCTTCGTATCTTACCTTCTCTCCGTACGGGTTGAACATGAGTATGTTCTTCTTCGGTATGCCATTGTCCTCTGCTGCTTTTGCGATCCCTTGTAAGAGTTCTGGCTGTGTCATAAGAAATTTGACTTTGGCGATTTTGGTTGTCTGTATAGCTTTCAATCAGCTGACTGATGTGCCCGTAAAATAGTAAAGCCACATACATGTGTGAGCTCATGCTGAGTGTAGGCAGGGTTGGTGCCCGCGTATACACCACCAGCTGCGATTACTCCTAGGAAGAATATGGGATAATAGATGTGGTTGAGACTGTGTATTGAAACACAGTCGCCTTTTTGCAATCCGATTGCTTTAAATCCCGCCGCGAGCTGTCGAACAAGCTTATAGGCCTGGCGAGCAGAGATGGAGTGTTTCGGATTGAGAGCGTCAATGTAGATCGGTTCATCCCAGTCGTACTTCACATTGTCAAAGGTCCATGACAATATATCCTTGTTTGACAGCGGAAACTTCTCTTTGGCGAGGAAAGGCATGGTGGTCTAGCTGTACCGTGAGGAGTAGCTGAAGGAATGTGTGGAAGAGAGAAGACACGGGAAATGGCAGTGGATAGCAGCTTTTGCCCTATATCAATGGATCTTGTTCCTCTTTGCGTAAGCTCACCTGGGCCCGAATATAAGAGTGTGCTCGCGTGCGCTACGCGGCAAGCTGTTGAAGTAGGGATACTACGAGGAGGCTAGGACTTTACAACACCGCGGCTGTAGGCAGGATCGACGACTCAAGAAGTCCTAGTCATTGGCACAGCGTTATGCCGAGCCGCATGTACCGATTCCGCCGATCAAACCAGGAATCTCGTGCGCATAGCTGCAGCTACTCCGATGCAAGAAGCATAAGCAACATTGTGCGCTGGTAGGAATTCTCTCCGGGCTTGAATAACTCCTGACAGTGTGTCGTTGAAGACGATGTCACAATGAATGGTACCGAGGAGAACGGAGCCGCAACATTCCATTGCCGAAGCCAATCGCTGAGCCGCGGCATTCACGACCGCCAACCCAACTTCGTGCAACGTACAATAACAATAACAATCTTCCCTAGTCGTTTCTCGTTCACGTATGCCACTGACCTCCATCCCCTTGTCGACTTTACGATAAGCAAATCTGAGTAATCCTCGGATGACTTCAAAAAGTTTCCCATGATGGTGCACATCGCGGAATCAGCTGCTTCATTGGGCACACGAACGTCCTAAACCTTTGCGGCCGTAGAAACGAGCTCGACCCTCAGTAAGACGACAAGTATCTAGACATGGATGAAGATAGGCCCAGTCGAACACTCGCGGAGTGGCGGCCGCGTTGCTCGGGTTCCGACTGAGAGAAGAAAAGCGAGGAGTACATGGTTTTCAGGAACTGCACATAAGATGGATACTTGAGCGGAACACAAGGATAACGGAGCTGGGAGCGACCTCACTTCATGATACTCGCTTCACACCTGCTACGTCAACTGCGGAGGTATCGATGGAGTACAGACACCTGTGTCTGCCATACGGTGCAGAGTCGTTCATTCCATGTCTCCGGACAACTGCGCCTGTAAAGCGTGTTTCTGATCAAGTGCCCATGCTTCGTTGTGGACTGCTACTGTTCTGCTATGACTGTAGATGTCTAGTCATCTAACTTGATCTCGCAAGACATATCATCTCAGCTCCTCCACCTCCAAATATGCGAAAAGGTTGAAAACCAACGGCTTGCTAATGCTTCCCAACAGTAAAGTCGCCTTCTCCAACGATTTGGACTCTACCAGCAGTCGTAAGAGCTCGATACCCCCAGTCAGTTGTTGAGCAAAGCCCACAGGAGTGCAGCACGCCTCAGCAGACGTATCAAAGGTTAAATGCGAGTAGAAACAGCATCGTCCATTCAGATTGTGAGTTCGGTCTCGTGGCGCAGTGGTAAGTTCTCTGTTTGTTGCTACGCCATTGATGTGAATGTATAGCTGACTTGTTCTCAGGTAGCGCGTCTGATTCCAGTCTTACTTGGAGAATCCAGAAGGGCAAGCGTTCAAATCGCTTCGAGATCACAATCTTCTGACACGTCTTTTGCCACTCGCCTCGAAGTTGGGCGTTCTTTTATCAGTCTTCTTTTTGCCTCTTGTGGTGAACATTCAAGCTGGTACGTCTGTGAGCTATACTCACAATTTCGTGCTTCCAGCATCAGTTTTCGGCAATCGAGTTGGTGGCGGCCCAATGTTCTCTCTCCAGAGATCATTGATGTCTACTCTCTCCCTTCTTGTCAACTTTTGCCAAATGAGCTTCCTCTCAGCTTCCTCAGTCTCCCACCTCTTCAACTCATCGTTCACGAACTCGGCACAAATCCTGGCAGCCTCCTCTGGCTTCTCAAGTGGCACGAGATGACCACATTCAATGACAGCACTCTTGACCCTTCCCCTTACAGCGCCACCACTACCACCAGGCCCAGTCCCCGTAATATTCAATTTGTCCGCTCGACTCTCAGGCAACGACACCTCAGACTTCTCACCAAACACAAACATCGTAGCCGGCCTCAACTCCGGAAGTCGTCTGTACAACCACATCTTCTCTTCCCTCCCAAACGGCCCGCTTGGCACATCCTCCTCCAAGAACCCCCGAAACCTATCCTCCTCCTTAACCAACATCCTCTCATCATAATACGTAGGCCTGATATAATTGAACTGTTCCTGCCCCTTCGTCGTCTGCAACGTAACAGGTACCTCCCCATCCCTACTCCCACCCGCCCTTTTCGCATCTTCAAGATCCGGAAACAACTCAGTCAGAACCTCCCTCAACCCAAACTCAATATACTTCTCCAAACACCTCCTATCCCAAGCCATCAGCGCCTGACTCCTCCTCATCCCCTCCGCCGCTACATTTCGACTCGGCCAAAGATCTCTTCGGTAAGTACTAGCATTCGCCCAACTCTGCCCAGACCCATCCAATTGCATAACAGGATCCATAAGTACCACCGCATCAAGAATTCTCGGATGAAGTATCGCCAAATGAGTCAAATGACCAGCTCCCATAGAATGTCCGATTCCAATAATGGGATGTAGAATTTCGTCTTGGAATTGGTTGGTTAGGAATAAAAGATCTCGTCCGTGATCGAACCAACTTGGATCAGGACCTAAGATTTTTTCGTTTAGGATGCCGCTTTCTCCAGTATTGACTGGATCAGCGACCCATATTGCTCGAATCTTTCGTCCAAGTCTCTTCATCGAATGGTAGAAATCGTCCCATAAAGGTTCGTGGATTTCTTTCGGGTAGGCATTTGCTGTGGCGCCGATGATTGTGACGTCGCCGGGTTGAGGATGGAGATTGTTTCTGGGTATGTATTGTTTTACATGCAATCGTAAAGCATTTTCTTGTCCGAGTTCTGCGCCTGCGATGTTGGTTCGGGAATGTTGGGCTCGGATCATGTGTTCTACGATTTTGAAATTTGAAGAAGACATTTGGTCTACATTCAGAGGTTGCTATGAGAGTCAGATCCCAAGAGGTAGTGGTGTTGGGACATGGCAGTGAATAAGAGATTGATATACGCGACGTCAAGGCACATGCCAGAGATGGTAGCAGCCCATTGTCCCTCGGCAACGGAACATGCAGCAGCTCGCCGAGCTGCGTGCTTCTCGAAAACGTAGCTTCATCCGAAGCACCTGCGGGCTTCTACAATGTTAGTATTAAGGGCCTGGACATGGGTGAATATCTCTTGATTCACTGGGTTGCGAAACAATCGATCTGAAGTTGACATCCCGGTCGGTGAGCAGCCATCCATTCGACGCTCGCCGATGCCGGCGATTCAAATCCACTGCAACGACGGAAACGCGTGGGGTTTGCACAGGCGTCGAATATGGATGAACGCGACAATTTCGTGTTTAATGTCATGACATTAGGCTTCCATGCTACCTAATCACCTGTCGTAAATGCAAACACAATGAGAATTGTGCCACCTCGCTATGAGTCTACCAACGCCATCTATCGGGCGCCTGACCTAGCTTCAAGAGTCTATGCAATGACTTCCCATTGCAAAGCGTGTGTCCATTCGAGTATACAATGACCCGTCTAGGGTTTCAAGATTTATCCTGATTGAGATGTTTCAATCTACTCGCTCTTGACTGCGCGAAGGAAGTCCTTGATATCCTTCTCAAGCTTCGACTCGAGCTCTTCGAATTTCTCGAGGTACTCGGTAGCCTTCTCCTTGAGGTCGACTGGCTTAGCCTCCTTTGGCGAGGAGACCTCGTATGAACCCTTCTTGACAATGTCGCTGTAGTTGGAAGATCCACCGCCGTTCCAGGCGAGCACGTTCTCAGTGCTGCTTGGGACGTCGCTGAGAGCACCAACAGTGCCAGTCTTGATGAGATTGGCCTTGAGCTTCTTAGGGGTGATCTCGGCCACGGCGTAAGCAGAGTCAGTAGATGGCTGGAGAGAGAGCATGTAGGCGAGCAGACCAGCAATGTGTGGGGAGGCCATCGATGTACCGGAGATGGTGTTGATGGCGTACTTGCTGCCGATCCAGGTCGACTGGATGTTGAGACCTGGGGCAAAGATGTCGTTGCACTTGCCGTAGTTGGAGAAGTAGGCGCGCTCATCCGCGAGAGTGCTGGCACCAACAGTGACGGCCTGCTCAGCAGCAGCTGGAGAGTAGTTGCAGGAGTCGGCGTTGTCGTTGCCAGCAGCGACAGCAAAGTGAATGCCAGCCTCAACGGCAGCGTTCACGGCTTGATCGAGGAGGGAAGACTTGCCACCGCCCAAGCTCATGTTGGCAGCGGAGCCCTTGAAGCCCTTTCTCTTACCCTTCTTGGCGACGGAGACCTGCTCGGCGTGCTGTGTGGCGGCGTACTCGACACCCTTGACAACATCAGACATGGAGCCAGAGCCGTTGGAGCGCAAGACCTTGACAGCCTTGATCTGAGCCTTCTTGGCAACACCGTACTTCTTGCCAGCAACAGTGCCGGAGCAGTGAGTGCCGTGGCCGTTGCCATCTTCATCGGCGTCGCCAGCTGGAATGGTCTTGCCCCACGAGGCGCGACCCTCGAAGTCGACGTGGTCGACGTTGGTGCCGGTGTCAATGACATAGACATCAACACCCTCACCACCATCGGCGGAGTACAGGTACTTGTTGAAGTTACCAAATGACAGGCTGTCACGGTGGGAGATACGGGCAAGACCCCATGGTGCGTTCTTCTCAAGCTCGCCAGTGTCGCCCATGGTGTGGACTTCTTGGTCCTTCTCGATGAGCTCGACCTGTTACACGGACCATGTCAGCAAGGTATACGCGGCAAAGATAAGAGTCACAAAGCCGCCGATATCTCGAATACACAAGATGTGCATGTTGCAATACTCGGCTTGATGCACCGGATACAGCTATCAAGCTTCGCGAGACTCTTGGTCGTGAAACACACGCAACCTTAATGGCTGCCTGGAACGACTCACATCTGGGTGGCGGCGAATCTGCTCAATGACATCCTCGTCGAAGTGGCCGGAGTAGCCCATGAGGCTGCCGGCGATGTTGTATGTGTGCTTGAGGCCGTGGAAGAAGTCGGCGACCATTGGCTCTTGCGATCTCTTCCTGAGCTCTGTCTTCGCCTTCTGGGTGGTCAGGTGCATGTCCTGGACCCAGTCGTGGTGCTGGGCGGCGAGGTTCTGGGTGACATGCTTCTTGAACTTGATCATGTAGCTGCCGGGAATCTCCTTTGCGTTCATCGACGAGATGACTGGAGCGGCTTCGTGGTGGATGGACTGGTCCAGCAGTACTGGCGATGCCGCCGCCAGCAGCGGCAGCGTTAAGCCGAGGAAGCCCTTCATGGCTGCGGCTGTGGTTCAAAGAAGCGTTGAAAGAGTGCAGCGGCAGTAGTGGTGATGCTGCTACACAGGGAGTGATGCAAACAGAAGAGATGGGGAGTGTACGATAGAAGAGTAGCAGAGAGGGTAGAGTCGTGTTGGGAGTGTAGAGCTCACACGACCCGATTGCGCGAGAGTGCAGAGCTAGCAGGTAGCAGGTACTGATAACGGACGCATCACATGTCACTCCGCCGTCTCCCCGGGCTACGAGTCGTTTGCCCCAGTCGACGTCATTATTGGTCCACGCTTCACACACCTGCGAACCGGCACCAGCGAGTCCAGGTCACGCTTTCATGTACCTTTCCGCCGCCTGCGCTTCTGTCTTAGCCGCACTCGACGCGCTACGAGAAACACCAAAGTCAGCTGGGATTGTGTGGTGCATTAATTGAGCATTCCAACGCTTCTGGTTGACTGCCCGGAATATTATTGTCGAGTCCAGTCCTGCTTCGAGACGTGCTTGCCTGTCCGGATCTGTCCACACCAACCGATCCCAAAATAGCATATCAAACACAGCGGAACGCTCAGATCTCTCTCTTCTTGGCATCATCTGGAACTAGAGCTCTTCTGCCTAACAACAAAGGAAGGACCACCTCCACTCCATCTGCACATTCCCATATCTCGGCGTGCGTTACAGTGCGGTCACACAGCCAGGCCACTTGACTGCGAATGGATCAATGTGTCCGCTTGGCCTCGAAAGAATGAGCGAGCAGCGTGTCTCACTCCTGCTCAGCTCAGACCGTGGAGAGAATGGCCTTGCGCGTGGGCCAGATCGGTCGGCTACGTTCTTCTTCCAGAGGCATGAACCAAGATGAGCAGTCCACAGACACTGCAGACCTCATCCGAAAACTCTTCTGGCAGTCTGATGCTTCGAATGGTGACGACTTTGTGCGTCTCTCAGAAACTGCGGAGAAACTACGGCAGGACCTGTCTTCTCAATCTACATCCAAGGATACATTCCGGCACGGCGGCGGCTTCGAGAGAATACTTGAAGTACTTCACAATGTCAATCTTCGGCTTTCCTCACCGCATGGTCATGGCGACCGCCTCAACGTTTTCCACCAATTGATGAAAAGTCTGCTGAGACTGCTATCGGAAGCGCTGCGTAAGCATCACGGAAACGAGCGTTACTTCAGCAATCACCTCGAAGGCTGGGACTCGCTTCAGCAGTCTTTGCTCAAGACTCAGGCGGTCTTATGCGAAGTCGTCGGACTGGAATTTTGGCCACGCGAGCTAGCAAGGCTGTATGACAGTCTATTCGCCTTTGCACTGTGTCGACATGACTTCTCGCAGCTTTCGGATGCGCTGCTACGCACTGCAGCGACGGCACAGGGAAAGCACGATGGTGTCAATGGAAATGAAGATGTCTCCGCTCTGGCTTACCTGGAGCATCCAAGGGCTTGCTCCACCGCCTTGAAGCTTGCATTCCAAACTTTGGATGCAGCGAGTGAGGATCCGAAACCTCGCACAGAAAGCTTGGTAGAAGCCTTGCTAAGGCTGACGCTGGACTTGACTGGCAGTAACACACGTAATCAGTCAGTCCTTTGGAATACCGGCATTCTTTCCGACATTCTGAGAATTGCATTCTCTTCGACTGTGCCGGAGGTACTCAGATCACAGCTGCAATATCTTCTCTTGTCAATCGGACGACACGGCTTGAACACCCTAGATGATGTGGCGTTGCTCTTTCGCAGCGCGCACGAATCCGACGCTGCCCGAGATAATCTCCTACGAGTGCTGCAAAGCTCGAAAGAGCCGGCATTTGTTCAATTTGACCTCGAGCGTTGCGGCTTTTCTTCCATCGAGCTTCCGAGTCTCCGCTCAGTCTTTCCCTCACCTGTTGGATATGCTCTGACTGCATGGATTCGCATTGACGAATTCGACGCTAATTCCCACACCACACTTTTTGGCGCTTTTGATCCGAGTCATACGTGCTTCATTCTGATGTACCTTGAGAAGGACAGCCATCAGCTCATCCTTCAGACTTCAGTACGGAGTCCCAACCCTAGTGTTCGTTTCAAGTCCACGCGCTTTGAGGTAGGCGCGTGGTATCATATTGCTATTGTTCAGCGCAAGAGCAGCTCAGATCCGACACAAAGCGTCGCATCACTCTTCGTCAATGGTCATTTCGCCGAGCAGAGAAAGTGTAATTATCCAGAGACACCAGACGATTCGCAAGTTACATCTAGCAGTTCGAGACGATCAAGGCCGGTCCAGGCCTTCTTTGGAACAGGTCAAGGCGTGGCCGCAAATCCTGTACCACACAAGATACGCACTCGATGGTCATTGGCAAATGCACACTTGTACTCGGTGCCACTTACTGATGAGTTCGTGGCTGTCCACCATCGACTCGGGCCACGCTATTGCGGCAACTTGCAGGACTGCTTAGGACCGCTTCTTACCTATCGGGCTTCTTCTGAGCTCAACCGTTATAACGAGACTTTGCACCCAGAGAAGACGGACAAATCTGACATCGTCCTGGCAACAGAAGGGAGGGGAAGCGATGTTGTATCAGAGTGCCGTGTGATTATCGGCATAAGTCCAACGGCTATCATCGATTTCGACTCACCGACCGTCAGACAGCATGCCTCGCACTATGAACTTGACAATCAGGCCTTACAAAAATGGAATCGTTTGAGACAGAAGACATGCGCTGTAGCACTGAATACCGCTGTACCGTCAATAAACGAAGCTATCAAACACTCGTACGGCGCCGGTGTCATGACTGGGGATCCGATCGTTGTCATCCCGCAGCCTCTGGATGATGCAACGTGGTGTCTATCTGGATCTTTGCCGCTGCTGATGGAGCTTCTGGAGTCTGCCAATACCAAGAAGGCATTCTTACAAGCTACCGAAATCTTCTTTGAATGTGTTAAGGACAATTGGCGCATCAGCGAGGCGATGGAGAAAAGTCATGGCTTCGCTATACTGTCCATGATCATCAGAGAGAAGTTAGGTCTTGAACTCCCTCAAGGTCATGCTCCTGCACGCAAACCTTCATCAATCTTAAGCCTAGAGGATCGCCAGACTGTTCCGCGAGAGCTGCTTGAACTTGTACTGGACTTCGTGGGCTACGAAAAAGGCGTGCCTGAGAAATCCATGCTGGTCAATCCAATGGCTTACCGCGTCCTCCTCATCGATTTCGACACGTGGCGAAGATGTGATATTGAGACGCAGAAGCTCTATTACGCCCAATTCACCCACTTCGTGTCTGGAAACCGTAACAGTGCGTTCAATCAGAAACGGTTATCGCGAATGAGGGTCACCAAGCGACTCATCGAAGCCTTAAAGTGTGAAGACATCAGCAACGAAGCGGCCGCTTCCATGATAACAGCCTTAAGAGCACTTCTAGACAGCAATTCGTCAAGCAATTCTTACAGAGATTTAACAATGTACGTGGCTTGGGGCCTGCATGACGCCAGGGCCATGCCGACAACGACAACGCGAAGCTTTGCCAGCTTTGCTACTACTGTTGCGTTACGGCAGAAGGTTGGATCATGGCCCAAAAGTCGAGGGAACTCAAGACCATCTACACCCGGGGGAGCAGTCAATCCGAATCCTGCAGGCCTTTCACGGTTTGACCTTGCTATCATGGTCTTGAGGCTTCTCAGCGAGACAGTGGAGGACGAGAGGTCTCTCGCGATTCGCCGATTCAGCAAAGCGGTATCACCACGATGGCTCTTGCATCTACTCGCGGAAAGTGACGTCCGCGTGATCGAGCTGACGCTTGGCATCGTGTGTAAGGCTGTAACATCGCTCGGCCCAGAATTCAAGACACCTTTCATTGACAAGAATGGTGGCTTCATAACTTTGAAGTACCGTTTGAAACCATTCTGGAGATCACCATCGGTCTGGACTATAGCGTTCGCAATATTCTTCGGCCGAAACTTCCCTTCGATCTGGCTGAACCAAGAGTTCAGCGCGTTTCATCTGGTAGAAATACTTGGTGTGGACGATACACTACATGTACAGAATCCTGAGGCGCTACCAGCTATCTTCGCAATGCTCGAGGCCGGGCTGCGCAAAGTCGCCAGCGACGAGACTCCAGTCAAAGCAGAGACCAAGATTCTCAAGAACGTGATCCAGTTCCTGAGCGAGTTATATGACCGAAGCACTGCATTCAGAGACTTCGCCATCAACTCACGATATCTCCAGGAGCTGTTGTTCGTTCTATTCCCACTACTCGCTGGCACTGACAGACTCTCGGCTGAGACTGAACTGCAGTCAGAAGCGCTGTCGTTCAACGGCGAAGTAGTGAGAATGCGACCTCACTCAAACTCCCTTGGCGAACGACCGCCATCTGTTCGCAGTCTTGATATGGGTAGCACCAAGTCGGGAAAACGAACTCCGTCTCCTATGCCTGTGAATCGAGTCGAAGCTCCCAGACGAATTTCTTCATTCATTCTAGTCAATGATCGCATCAGTGCCACCCCAGCTCAGTTCAAGGCGCCAATGGCCCCGGAAGCAAAAGAACCCGTCAAGATCAATGTTGCCAACTCCCTGGTAGAGAGCGTCCTCGAGCTTTCCATTGCGCTCTTCATCGACCAGATCTGTTACAAGGACAAATTCAGTGGCATCGGATTGTTCTTGAAGGTGCCTCCTGGTTTCAAAGAACACCAAGCATACTTTGAATCGTATGTACTGGTCAACGCACTATCTCAGCTCAGCAGTCACCTTCGACTAAACCAGCAATTGCTTGTCGAGACCAGAGTTTTGACCAACCTCGCTCGCTACGCTCAGCACATGGCGGAGGCTGTCTCCGAAGGCTGGTTCATCGATGGTGCGCAGCCGCTCCTGGACTTTACGGGCGAGATACTGGAACATCTACAGCAACCAGAGATTGCGAATGTGAAAGCTGTACGCCTCTGTAGCCAGTCGACGAATTCGATCCGCGTGGTCTTCCTCAAGGCCACGCTTTGGCGACTGGCAGAGCTGAACGAGGATGCCGCGGAAGCAGACGTTGGAAACTTCCTCAACAAGATGACATACTGGCAGACTATACTATTCTCGCCTGAGAACCAGGAGACTCTCTTCATCAAATTGATTTGCTACTTGTTGTATCATAAGCTTTGCTCTGGGGTGCGGTCTGTGAGACTGGCGGCTGCTCGCCTTTGGCGCATGGTCCTCGTGCAGAAGCCGACCGAGACTGCTACCATGCTGACGAATACGATGGGACCAGACCAGCGCCACCTTTCAACAGGCTTCATGAAGTTGGTGGGGATGGATGATGATGACTTCTTGGCCTGGGTCGACGGCAATCGTGACACCTTGGACTCAGTGTTTCATACCTCACTCAGCAAGCCTTGGGAAGACTTTGTGCAGAACGAGAATCGAAGCTCTGACGAGACGGCGAAAAGTCGTCTTAACAAACGGAAGGAAAAACTCAGACAGTGGCAAACTGAGGAGTCAACAGCAGATGATTTTGTTCATCGATACGAAGTGTCTACGAACCATTATCGCGCCAATGTACACGCACAAGAAAGAGTCAAGCTACAACGTGCGCAGCAAGACCACCAGGAGATTGTCAACAACTTATACGCCGCTTTTGCGAAGATCGATAAGCTAGTGAAACAAGCCTGTGGTCTGAACCCGGATCCCGTCGGGAAATGGCAGTTGGACGAGACCGAGGCCGTCAATCGCATGCGCATGCGCTTGATTCCAGATACCACCGAAGTGAAGGAAGCGACATATATGCCGAAACGAAAGGCGTCGCAGAGGAAACGGAACGACACGAAGCTGGCGCTCAACACTTCCATTCCCAGAGTCGTATCTGATGATATGACATCGATGCCCCCGACACCAGGCAGTCCTGCCACACTGATGATTGATGGCTCAGCCGAAATTCCCGGAGCTTCTAGGACCAGGAGCGATTCCGTGTCTAACTCACAACTCCTCGAAGGAGGCTTCGAGATGGTCGATGATCCACAGATGGATGAAGATGGTATGCTGGAAGACAAGAATCGCAAAGTCATGACAAGCCTGCAACGCGGAGACATGGTGCAGCAGCTCTATAACATATCAAGAATCGTCGGTCTCGAGGCATGCGAAGGTCTTTTGGTCATTGGTCAGAAGTGCTTGTATATGCAAGACAACTTCTTTCAGCGGTCTGATGGTGAGATCGTCAGCGTATCTCAAGCCCCAGAAGACGAACGGGATCCGTATGTGCAACTGATCTCTGGCAAGGACGTCGGAGCCACGAGAACCAAGCACAGTGTCGGCGAACAAGAAACCCGCCACTGGATTTGGGTAGAGGTCCTCAGCGTTTCGAAGCGACGTTTCTTGCTTCGAGACGTTGCCATCGAAGTCTTCTTCACAGACGGCCGCAGCTACCTCATTACTTGTATGTCTGCCAAAGTACGCGACGACTTGTACAGTGCAATTGTTGCCAGAGCGCCGCATGTACACAGTACTTCCGCCGTTGCGACCGAAGATGCCTGGCGGCTCGATACTTTGCGCAACCCGGATGAGGCACCCAAGAATCTAGGCTCGAAATTTGGCAGTCTGTTCAACAATGGTCCCACCCATGCCGCAACCAAGAAATGGCAACGAGGCGAGATGTCTAATTTCCAATATTTGATGTTGATCAACACAATGGCTGGACGAACGTTCAATGATCTTACCCAGTATCCCGTCTTCCCATGGGTTCTCGCGGACTACACGAGCGATGAGCTTGACTTGGAAGATCCAAAAACATTCCGAGACTTCTCCAAGCCAATGGGCTGCCAAACACCAGCCAGAGAGGCTGAGTACAAGGACCGCTTCAAGCAATTTGCGGAAATGGGCGACCACAATGCACCACCTTTCCATTACGGCACTCATTACTCGTCTGCAATGATTGTCAGTTCATATTTGATACGGTTACAGCCTTTTGTGCAGTCATATCTACTGCTTCAAGGCGGTGCTTTCGACCATGCCGACAGATTATTCGACTCAATCGAGAAGGCCTGGCATTCCGCATCAAAGGACACGATGAGTGATGTCAGAGAGCTCACACCCGAGTTTTTCTATCTGCCAGAATTCCTCACGAATTTGAACAAATACGACTTTGGTGCCAAGCAGGTCACCGGAGAGCAGGTCAACGACGTCAAACTTCCAAGCTGGGCTAAAGGCGATCCTCAAAATTTCATCTTGAAGCATCGCGAGGCCTTGGAGAGTCCTTACGTAAGTCGGCGTCTACCGGATTGGATCGATCTAGTATTTGGATACAAGCAACGAGGTGAAGCTGCAATTGAGGCCACGAACGTCTTCAATCACCTGTCCTACGCAGGTGCAAAGGATTTAGACAAGATCGACGACAAAGTGGAGCATGTTGCAACGATTGGAATCATCCACTCCTTCGGACAGACGCCGCATCAGGTCTTCCAAAAGCCTCACGTGTATCGCGAGCTCGAACGACAAACCGAGCCGAAATTGGACACACTTGCAGAGACCCTTGTCCGCTTGCCTGACCCGGAAATGACCATTGGCGAGAAAGTATCGGACTTCGCAGTGGCTCCTTTGCAAGGACGCCTTTTGGCCAGCGGCCCAGGGACACTTAATGTGCTTCCTGACTGTACTCGTCTTCTGAGGTGGGGCTTCTCGGACCACAGCATTCGCTTCTTCTCTTCGCATAGCAAACGAGCTTTGGGCCTATACGAGAATACACACGTTGGCCCGATCACCGCCGCCACTTTCGCTGACAGCAAAACTCTTGTTACGGGAGGCCAAGACTGCACAATCGGAATTTGGAAAGTTACTCCAAGCAAAGATCTCATCGAGATCACGCCCAAGACTTATCTCTTTGGTCACCGGACTTCTGTCGCAGTGCTTGCTGCAAGTCGTGTCTTTAGTACTCTTCTCTCGGCATCGACTGATGGGCAAGTCCTCCTATGGGGCCTCAATCGTTACGACTGTATCCGCGTGCTTCTTCCCGCTGGTGGGCCACCTATACAAGCGGCGCAAGTGAGCAATGTATCGGGGCACATACTGCTCTGTCGTGGGGCGAATGTCTTGCTATACAGCCTAAACGGCCACCTCCTGGTCGAGCAGAAACTTTGCGAGCGAGAAGAAGAAGAGATCTTGTGTTGTGCTTTCTATGAAGGCGCTGGAAACGAATACTTGGAACGCGAGTTGATTTTCACAGGTCATTCGCATGGTCTAGCCAATGTTTGGGCTCTGACGAACTTGACTGATGGGACGTGGTACCTCCAGCTTGTCAAGAGGTTGCAACATAATGAGCACATGGATGGAAGTGGTCGGATGTCACCAATCACAGCAGTGCTGCCTGTGGCGAGAGAGGTATATACTGGGGATGAAGAGGGTCACGTCTTCAGGTGGGAGTGCGTTGTTAGGCATACGAGTGTGAGTACGAGAGGGAGATGAGATGACAAAACATGAATACATGATGCATTGCAGATAAGCATCAAGACTTGGGTCTATTAGACATTCTCGCGCCTTGAATGAAGATCTTCGCTAAGTCTGTTGCGCTGTGCCATTGGTTACGCAGCTTCCTCGATGAGGTTAGTGAGGTGACACGAGTTGAAGAGTGAATCTAGCGAGCGTTGACATTGACGCCCGATGAGCAGCTATTGACCATCGATGTCCTCTCACCAGTCCTTTCGAAGATAGTGATCGAATTGCATAACGCTGTGAATTGCAATGATTTGATGTTACTGGAGCCAAGACACCAAGAAGGTGAGGCGCCTGCCAAGTGTGGGACCATTGCCCAGCCACTGTCTCATCTGCAACTCCCTGCTCTTCACAACACGACTTCATCCACGACAACGACCTACTACCAGGTCATTGGGCTCCATCAAAATGTCACATCACGGGAATGGGGCTACCGAGTCGTCACCTCTCCTCTCATCATCTCACAATCACCACAGCCCTCACACGTTTGCCGATGGAATCGGTATGCTTCCTGAGTACATGTATTCCTGGCCAAAGAAGCTCGCTAATATCAACTCCTCAGCTCACGAAGGCGAAAGTGGCCGCAGCGGCTTCCAAATCAAGCACTTCTTCTCAGTCGTGGCACGCTCTTCATCTCATGTCTCAATGGCCGTCAACACCCTCTGGCCTTTCGTCATCATCGCCATAGTCCTCAATTTCGTCACGAATGCCCACCTCTGGATCTTCGCAACAGCATATATCGGCATGATACCAGCTGCCAATCTTCTGGGTTTCGCCGGGCAGGAGTTTGCTCGCAAGATGCCCAAAGTTGCTGGAATCTTAATCGAAACCACCTTTGGATCCATAGTCGAAATTATCCTGTTTGTGGTGCTCATTGTGAAGCATGAGCCTGATGATGGGGAAGGTGAGGGGAATGGTGACGAAGGTAACCTCATTCCAATCATCCAGGCGGCGGTCTTGGGTTCGATTTTGACCAATCTCCTGCTTTGTCTTGGACTGTGCTTTTTCGCGGCTGGTATTCGGAAGCACAAGGAGAACCAGAAGTTCCATGCTGTTGTGTCTGAGGTTGGGAGTGGATTATTGCTCGTTGCGGCTTTTGGGTTGCTCATCCCAAGCGCTTTCTACTCTGCTCTCAAGAGTGAGACGGTCTCGGTCTTTGGAGAGCATTTGACCAAAGGCCAATTGCAACGGGATATTGTCAGGATCAGTCAAGCCACATCGATTGCGCTGATCGTAGCATATGTGCTGTACGTTATCTACAGCTGCACTTCAGCTCATTCAATCTTCGACGAGGTAAGACATTCATCCCCCACGCCCACGTCTATCTATAATCTTGACTGACATGGACATTCTAGGTCATCGAAATGGATGAGCACCGAGACGCCGATCGTGAAGACGACATGGTGAAACCAAAATTAACACTCACGGAAACTATGATTGCAATCGCGGTCTCAATAGTGTTTGTGGCCCTTCTCCTTGTCATTCTGGTGGAACAGATCGAACATGTTGTCGACAGCGGCGTACCTGATCAATTTCTCGGCCTCATCCTATTACCACTGGTTGAGAAAGCAGCGGAACATCTTACGGCCATTGACGAAGCTTGGGACGGAGTCATCAATGTTGCGCTGTTTCATTGCATTGGCCCCTCGATCCAGACTGCACTATTTAATGCTCCACTTGTCGTCCTTGTGGGATGGGCACTTGGTAAACCTGTGAGTCTCGATGCACGCTCTTCATTGAAGGTTCGAGGTTACTGATCATTCGCTTTAGATGGATTTGAACTTCGAGATCTTCATGATTGTACTACTTGTTCTGTCAATCCTCGTCGTGGGGAATTTCCTCAGAGACCAGGAGTCCAATTGGCTCGAGGGTGCTTTGCTGGTGGTAAGTCCGAATTCGCTCGCAAGAGAATGCGGAATTGAGCTGATCTTTTACAGATTGTATATGTCATCATCGCTATTGCGTCCTTCTACTACCCGAACCCTGACGTTGCGACATCCAACGGTCTCGAAGGCGTCGTCTCCCAGAACGTGACAATCTCAGCAGAGCTCTACAAGCAGCTTTTGGCGTTGCCAGTAGCTTGAACATCATCGCATTCGAGGCACGAAAAGCATGATTCGACTTTCTGGGAGAGAGAAGTGTCTTCTTGTAGATACGATGCCTCCCGTAGGTAGTCGAACCAGCTTCCACATGTACACGTCAATAACGGTCATGCAACGTTTGCATGCTACTTCCAGATGTTTCAGAACTTCGGTAGAGTCTTCTCATATGCGCAAATATTTGATATGCAGCAATGACTAACTACTAAAACGTACTTAATAGTGTTAGCAGAAGGAGCAGCTCGACATCAACACCTGCATCAGGCACACAAAACCGACCTGGGAGTTCACCTAGAGCCCAAGCAACATCGATCAACGCAGAAAGTGATTTTCGACTGCATTATGACACCGTAAGTCCGTTGGTTGGCAGCCTACCGTCATTTCAGGTGTCTATCTGCTAAATGTGTACTATAGCGAGGAAAGAAAAATAGTCGAGAATGGCGGCGTTCCTGCTGGCTCGTTGGTTGTCTACCGGAATCGCATCCCGAATGGCAATCGTCGTGAGATTACTGTTGCGCGCGATCTCATCGACGCAAGACAAATCGAAGAAGTCATTCGGTATGGACCAGCCGAAGACGCTGAAGACGAGTCGATCGAGCCTGAGACGGAGGTCAATGGAGATGATACTGGAGGACTTGATGGAGTGGAAGCTTCTGCAGCTGGTGAGAACGTTCACACAGACCAGCAAGAAGAAAGTAGTGGCACTGCACAGGAGCAACTTGCAGAGGCGGAAGAGGGAGCAGGTGAGGCTACTGTTGATGCATTCAATGGTCACGATTCGTTGACCAAAACCTGCTTCTACTGCTACAAGGCTCGCTCAGGCTGTGATCGCAAAACCAGACGTCCTTGCAGCAGATGCCTGCAAGAGAGTCGCACGGCTGCAGAATGTGTGAACCATGACGAGCATTCGGATTATGCTGAGGCCAAAAGAGACAATCGATTGAAGGAGTTGAAGGATTTCAATAAGTGGCCCACACAGTACCCCAAATAGACAGATGCATCTTCTACAGCCTTGCTCTGACTTCACCTCCTCCCAAACTCTCCTCCACCAAACGTATGACTTTCCTCGTACTCCCTATCGAGGCCTGGTATCCACCACCAGCATGCCCATACGCATGCACGACCTTTCTCGTCCCTACTACCTCCTTCTCAACCCTAGGTCCACCTTCCCTCCCAGGCCTCAATCCACACTGCGTACTAATGACCTCAAACCTCCCATCCTCAGCCGTCAAAAGTTCCGGAACCATCAACTTACACCTCTCCAAAATCGTCTTCTTAGTCTCCTCACTAGGAACTTCCGACCAGACCCCTTTCTCCTTCGTCCCACCCAGAATCGTCGTACCAGACCCTGGCCTAGGAATACAATACGAAGTCACACCCTCCCCAATAGCACCAGCATGATACCTCGTCCTCGTAGCATCAGCCTCACCTTTCACAAGCACAGTTTGCCCTCGAATCGGATACATTTTCTTATCCCCACAGAGCTTCAAGGCGCCAAGACCGGAAGCATTAATGAATAGATCAACCTTGGGCAAAGATGGTCGAACAACCCGAGCAATGCCTTCAGCTGTCTCGAGAGCTTTTTCGAATCCTCCATCGACGGGTAATCTAGATTGGAATAAGATTGCCCCTGAGGCACGAGCTCGTTCCTGGAGGTAGAGGAGGTATCTGTTCACGTCTAGGGATGGAGCTCGAGAAGTAGCGGCCCATTTGATCTTAGGAGTATTAGAAGGAGATCTGCTGTTGATGCCGAGGACCGGGTCTTGGAAGGGTGATAGTTGAGCAAAGTCTTTGACGTGGTGTGCCCACCAGAGAGATTCGGTGATGTCGTTGTCCCAGTAGTGGTCTGAGATTTGCATCTGCGAACAAGTTAGACAAAAGAACGCTATGCTTGATAGACTCATCATCTACCTTGACACCGCATTTAGGCAGTTTTGGATTCTTTGCTTCTCGTGCAAGTATCTCTTCCCAATACTTGAATGTTTGTACATCCCAATCGCATAGTTCAGGGTTCTCATTCGAGGCATGTGTTCGCCAATGAGCTCCTGCCCTGGTGATAGTCAGGACCGTATACCTTGACTTCTTGATATATGGTTAGACTCACCATGGTGAAGTATATTCTATGCTTTCGTCACCAGGTACGTGTGCCGCGATGATCGTGACCGCGTAGCCAGCTTCACTTAAGAACACAGCATTTGTGAGGCCGATGACGCCAGCACCGTGAAGATGTTAGCTTGAGATCTGGTTGTGGAAAATTCAACGTACCCAATGACCACGACGTGTTTCTTGGACTCCATCTCGTGGTTTCAAAATTGCTTGGAGCAAATTCCAGGGCAATATCCTTCACTTTAGTATCAGAAGTAGCATGCTACACGGCGAAGTCGACCGCCAGCCGAATTCCGGCTGTACTCCGCAGCTTCGAAAGTCATTCCGAGTGGCCCGAAGTCGCACTGATAGGCGTAGGTACGACAACATGTCTCGCCACCGATCGAAAGCAAAGTGTGAGCGGTCTGGCTGCTGCTATGCATAGCAGCAATGTGTTCTCTCGTATCTCATGCTCAGGGGTATCTACAAAATGCCAAATGCGTCGCTTCATCGCTGTCGTAAAGAGGGTATCTAGTCAAACACTCTCCAAAATGCCTGGCTGAAACGATCCCATGCCATAATATTACGCCGGCGTTGCTTCTTCATCAGCCGTGTCAGGCGCCGAGAGCGCATCGACCGCTTTCTGTACTTCGTCGTTCGCGACGTTCTGAAGCCTCTCCCTCTCTGCCTGATCGGCAAGCGCATTCGCAGTTGGGATCAATTCATATAACTTCCTCGAAACATCTCTATTTATGTCCGTGTACTGGTCCTTGGTGATCTCTTGATCTCGATATCGGGTGCCGAGTGCAGACTTCACCATGCGTTGAATCTCCTGCTTTGCAGGATACGAGAGACCTCTCGAAGGCGAATGGGACGAGGCACGATACTGACCATAGTCATCGTCTTTGCCTTCTCGTTCATCGAGCTCGCGTCGACGGCGGCCCCGGATTAGTTCCACATCATCGCGGGTGGTGGTTGGGGAAAAGGGTGAGAAGGTGGCTGCTATTGGTGATGATGCTGGAATGACAGCTGATGAAAGCGGCGGTGACAGTGGTCGATGTGGTGGTGGAGTGACAGCTTTGGGAGTCCCAGGCTCAGAGGATTCCGGCGAACGAGCTGGGGAGAACTGTTCATACACCTGGTCAGAAGTCGCAGGCGAAGACGCTGACATGGGCTGATTCTCGACTTCGCGGAGAAGCGACGACAGGAATGTGGGCTCTTCGGCATTTCTCCTACTAGCGGCAGCAGACGACTCTGCCTGGTTCTCAGCGGGAGGACGTCGTAGTCGGGGGCGCTTGAGCTGAGGTTGTTCTGCTTGCTGCTGCGGTTCCGCTGGTGAGGCCGGAGATTGAGTGGCGCGTCGTCGCTTCCGACGTCTCATCTCGGTCGGTGCTTCTTGCGAGTCGCGCGCTTTATCGAAAGCATTCCACGCACGTATTTCTTCCTGGGATTCTGGTTCTGGCGCTCCTGGAGCGCGTGTGTTGTTCAAGTTGGCTTGGGCAATACCTCGAAGTCTGTTTGTCGCTCCCACCCGGCTGGCGACCTCAAAGCGCTCCTGCCAGCGGCGAAACTCGCGTCGATCCTCTGCACTTTGTCGTGGAGCTTCAGGTTCTTCATCGAATGGGAAGTCGAGATCGAGATCCAGGCGACGAGACACTTCTTGCCAGACACGAGCCCAGATAGCATCGTTGTTGCGACGTCGACGGGGTGCGGCTCGAGCACCATTCCCATTGCCATTGCCGTTCGCGCCACGTTGCCTTGGGCGTCGTCTTCGAGCAGCGGATGCGAGTCCTGGCAGGTCTGCATCATTCTCCAAGTCCACCAAGCATGTTTCGCAGTACCAGACATCGGGAGCGTCGTCGAAGCCCGCACAGAATACATGGACTGTTCGATCGCATCCGTCACAGTACATAGAGCCGTGTCCATCGTCTGTAACGCCACAGATGACGCACGGCTCCCATGCTTCGACAGCGAATAATTCATCTTCTACAACCATGCTTGCATCGATCTCTGCCTCTTGTGTCTTGTCCTTAACAGGATAGCTGTCGACTATCGAGCCGCCGACCGTACGGCTGATCTCGACCATGTTGAACGTGGTGCGGCATATCGGACAACTGTTGGCGCGCTCGACCCATGGCTTGAGACATGAGTTGTGCAGATCGTGTTTGCAGGGTAGAAGGTGTGCTACGGCTTCTTCGTCGGCGTCAATGCTGCTACAGAAGTGGAAGTCAGCAAGTGCAGCATGCATCAATCGAGGCCGCGTACTGGAGGCCTCCAGCAGCTTTGCGTAGAAAGTGCAAAGCTAGGAACAACCTCACCTTCCAAGCTTATCCGGCGAACATCGAATTGATCTTCAAGCCGTCCAAGAGTGGAGGTCAGGTACCAAGATAGTAGCGGTGAGAAGTGGCCGCAGAGGCCTCCAGTTAAGCGTACACTGCCATCACAGTGGCAGTGGCAGCAGCGTTCGTTCAGAGGGTCGCAGGGTGGTACCTTTTGGCATTGGACGTGGTGGTCTTGGCGTTGGCGCCCTTGCTGCCATCACCACTTGGCGCGGCGGCTGGCTCTTCAGATGGAGGATCTTCGTCGTACGTGGTGCGAAGGTCACCTAAACAGACAATGCATGTCTCCGCCATGCGTGAGTATTGACAAAGTGTTCTTGCGAGGTGTAGATGAAGGAAGCAACATGTGTGTCGAGTATCGTGAAGACTGGAAAGTGTAGGATAGAGAGCAAGTCGGCGCTCTTATGTCTGGTGCACGCGGACGGATCCGCCGCTCGGAAGCTAGACCAAAATAAGCAATGGCGAATCAGGTGCAGCCAGGGCTCCATCATCCGGTCTCCTCGTTTCGAACTCTGCCTTGGAATCGGAAAGCGGAGTGAGACAAGAATGTGAAAATTATTGATCCCGTGGTAATTCGTGCAACTGACGGTCCCATAGTGACGCCTCGTTGATGATGCATACTCACCCTAATCACGTGGTCGGCAACTCAACCATTGGTTCGGTTCCACCTTGAGCGAAGGAGAAAGTGTAGACGCAAGTACAAAGAGACAAAGAGCCGACAGCCCGAAGGTACGCCTGGGGCGGTGTGGACGTTCGTCGTTCGAGTGGAAGAAGTAGAGAGAGTGGGTTGGGTCGTTTCAGAGAGTTTCATTCCTTGAGTTCGCTAGCAAACCGTTGCTCGTCTTGAACATGTCGACGAGCCATTCAGCCCATGTAATAACTCCATTGTTGAACCTCCCAATGCTCCGAACTGGCCATCTTAAACCTCAGCAATTTCGCGCAAGCGACGGATGGTCGAACGGGTTGCAGCAGCAGCGGGTGTCCTGCACGCATTCCTGGTTAGCGGCTTGCCCACCATACTCACACCTGGGCCCTCCAAGTACGTACGACACTGTGTATGCGCCACCGGCGACGGTCTTTCCACATGCACGGCAGTTCCAGATACCAGTTGCTTGACGCTTGACGGTGACCTTTCCGCAGAAGGTGCAGGTGTAACGGGCGTGCTGGCTGATTTCGATCTTCTTGACCTGCTTTCGGAGCGAGGCACCGTAACTGCACATGGCTGTCAGAAAATGTCCACGTTCTGTGTTCTCCATCATCGCCCATCTGCCATCAAATCGTATCGCTGGCGGACAGCCTTCGTCGTCTCTTCCGCCTCCACCTCTTTCGGGCGCGCTGGGAGTGTCTCGAGGGATGCGTACCGGGTACCGTATTTACCGGTGATGCCGACCTTCTTTGTGCGCTTCGTCATTGTGTCGGTGTTGTGATATGGACAATGGACGCTGGGTGTGGAATTCGCTGAAGTTCGTTCGGCTTCAAAGTCCAAGTGCAGGAATTGGGTGGTGCGGATTTTAGCTCCTTGGCACTAGAATCTGAGGCATCAAGGCGACAAGACACGTGATCAGGCGGACGCGGTCGATCGACGCGTGCCTTCAGGTTGTGCATCCTTCTCCTTCTCCTTCAGTATGATCATGATGAATATTATCATGCCCTCTCGGGTCCTGCTCTCTGTTCGTCGCGTCAGCGCACGCATGAATACCATACCAGCAGCCAACTTGAGTCGCAGTGTCGGAAACGAGCAGCGATGATGAACTCTGAGATCATCGGCGAGTCTGTCTGTTCTCAGTGCTTGCGCCGAACCGAACTGCCTAGGTAACCACTTCTGTGCCTTCCTGCCTTCTCGTTCTCTCACTACATGTATTCCTCCTGATAAGACCTTCAACATGACTCAGGGCGAGCGACAGTACGAATGTGTAGTCTACGGTGCAACGGGCTACACTGGGAAATATGCCGCGGAGCACATCGCCACGCAGTTGCCCACCGATTTCAGGTGGGCGATAGCAGGCCGGTCCCAGAGCAAGCTCAATACCGTCGCTGATGAGATTCGCTCTCTTAATCGGGATAGGCCGCCTCCTTCGATAGAAGTGGCTCAAAACACAAAGGACGAGATACTTCAACTCGCGAAAAAGACCAAGGTCTTGATCACAACAGTCGGTCCCTATCACAAATATGGTACGCAATGCAAATTGTCCACAAAAAAAACCGAAAGAGCGCCAAGTTGACACAAGTTTCCAGGCAGCGCTGTGTTCGAAGCCTGTGCTGAAGCTGGCACACATTACCTCGATGTCACGGGTGAAGTGCCGTGGGTGTTCGATATGGTTCAGAAATACGACGCTTTGGCGAAGAAGACGGGTGCCGTGATGATTCCTCAGTGTGGAATTGAGTCTGCACCAACCGACCTGGCAGTGTGGCTGCTGGCGAGCCACGTTCGCAAAACCCTTTCTACCGGCTTGAAGGAAGTGCTCTACATTATGCACGACCTTAATTCTGCGCCAAGCGGTGGCACACTCGATACCGTCCTTACACTATTCGACACGTACAGTCTGAGCCAAGTTGCCAAAGCAATGTCGCCCTACTCGCTCTCGATAGTGAAGCCTACAGTCAAAGCGCCAGGTCGACCTCTCGCTGAAAAGCTGACGGGTATTCGTCACGATCCAGATATGGGACTGCTCACAGACAGCTTACAGGGGCCTACCGATGCTCCCATCGTGAACCGTTCCTGGAGTCTTTATGATGGTGGCAGGCTGTATGGTCCAAAGTTCAGGCTCAGCGGTTATATGAAAGCGAAAAACACAATACATGCAATCCTAGTTCACATTGGGTTGACATTTGGTTTCGCAGCTCTGCTCTTCCCACCAATTCGCTGGTTGATCAAGAAATTTGTCTATCAGCCTGGCGAGGGTGTTTCCCGAGAGTAAGTCGATGATGAGGACAACGCATGGCTTTGCTCGCTGACACACATTAGACAAGCCAGTAAAGAGCACTGCGAGTGGCGCGCAATCGCCAATGCCGATGTCTCGGATCCTGCAGACCCAAAGCGAGCTTTCGGACGGTTCCGTTGGAATGGTAGCATGTATTATTTTACAGGTGTATTGGTTGCAGAGGCAGCGATAACGCTCGCACGCGACAAAACCTTTGCCCACGAGCTGGGCGGCGGCGTATTTACACCAGCGACCCTCGGTGCGCCGTATATGGAGCGGCTGCAGAAAGCGGGCTTCATTGCTGAAGTCAAGACGCTACCGTGATCGACGCCAACCGGAGCCACTGCCGCATACGAGGCGGTGTAAGTCGGTGACCTCACGACACTCATCACTTTGCGCGCTTTGCGAGCAAAATACATCTGGTTGTTGGCCGTTCACCGCTCAAGGGCCCCGACCCAAGTCAGCATGGCGTACCCGACTTCGATATGCAGGGTTCCGTTGCTACGCGGATAGTGGAATTGTGGAGGCTCATGGACCAGAGGACTTGCGAAGTTTTGCAGAACCAATACACATAAAGTAACAATTGGCAGAATCTCTCGCTATGGACCGTGCCGTAAGTACCAACCTCGCCGCCGCTTTCAGTCTCTCACCTCTGGTCTTGCTTTTGCGCGCTTTTCTCCAAGACAGTTTCGCCCCTCATCATCCTTCAGCCTTTTACATCAATGGCGAGATAGCGGTCCAGCGCTAATGTCATGGTACCTTTTGAGCAACCAACTTCTTCGCAATTGCAATCATCCAATTGATCGATGTGTTACGGTACATACGTCGTTTCGTACTCTTGCGGCCACGTGGTGTCTACGCCAGGCGTCTGCTTGCGGGATGTCGATGCGCATTACTGCTGCGAGCCAAGAGGTGCGTGAAACTCAAGCGATTACTGAAGGCGGTGAATGAATTACAATTGTCATTCGCGACCGCGGCTCTCCTCGTACTAATTTTGCTAATCTCGAATAGGCATGAAAATCACACAACCACCTGGCCGTTGCGTCGCATGTTATGCTCGAGAACTTGATAATCCAGGACAACTCCATCTCACAACCACGGCGAGATTCAATCCGGATCCTCACGCGGAGCAGAACGATGCTTCGGGAGAAGAGAGCAAAGAAGTGACACCGAGATCTAGTGCAGACTCTGAGCGTGCTGATGCTATTGTGAGGTGGTGAGTCGAGACCGTCTCCTTTAGCGGTTCACGACGTGCAGTCTATCTGGCATTGGGCCACTTCGTGCCTCGTACTGATACTGTGCAGGGTCATGACGTTGCCATCGCCAACGAACATGGAGAGAAGGTCATTCCTGAGTTTCGAGTAGGCGATGGATGTCGTCGTCGGCGAGCGACGGCATGATGGGACAGGCTTTGACCTGCATTGAGATCCTTTGTGCCTCAATGTGTTGTCCCTCATACGCAAGAGTAGCATCCTATGTTTCTTTGGGTCGGCGAAGGGAACGCTGGGTCCAGAAATGGGTGACCGAGGTGGCTGTTCGGAGCAAAGTGGGTATTCCGGAAGTCGAAACCAATACCAGTGCTGATGGGTTGCAGAGCGGGAGTAGTGTTGATGAGGAGCCCGTCGGGGTCATTCGCAAGAGCATCGATGTCTCTGTCACAGCGGAAACGACTGAACATTGGCAACCTTCCCAATCGGCGGCGTTTGTCTGGGAGAAGGTCACCAATACAGATTTGCCGTGGGCTCTTTCTCGATATCGATGATTTCTGGACTGGAACAACTATAAGCATGTATTGCTCTGGGATCAAGACAATCACTTACAGCCACGCGCCGATGGCAATATTCTCCGCCAAAGCCAGGATGAATGCCAGACTGAGAAGCAGCCCAAGCTCCCAGTCGGCGGAGGCTTTCAAACTTTGGAACTCGATCGACATGACGCAGAACCAGTCGCACGTGTGTGTCGCTGAGATCTCAGACTTGCTGCTATACCCGTATGCCGGCTTGATGATCTGAAACATTACGAATGCTGGATGCCGGCGGAGATCATGAGCTATCTATCTACAGCTGACAAACCCAAGACTATGACTATGACGATATGCATTGTCGCCATTCGACCGCGACCACGGGTGTATGCCTTGTACATATCGAACATCCCATGTTGCATATACGGGCTGTCCAACCGACCACCTCTACAGCTATCGGAGAGCGGGAGCACATCACACTTTGGGCAGGCACGAAGAGCCTATTGCCTCAGGCTCCGTTCACGAAATGGCATAGCTTGGAGTATCTCGTCTGGTCCTCCAATGAACCACACACTTGATGGAAGTATTCCGGAGCTGTATTTCTATATATAGTGGAGTCTTCAACCTTGAGCTCCGCACGTGGGACGAAGCTTGCCTGTCGACCAGGTTCTACAGCCTTGCTGCATTGCCGATCACTTCTACGCGTCCTTCACCATTGTTCTACCGATTCTACAAGCATGAGCATA
Source organism: Pseudocercospora macadamiae (assembly GCA_012978405.1). Classification (NCBI taxonomy): domain Eukaryota; kingdom Fungi; phylum Ascomycota; class Dothideomycetes; order Mycosphaerellales; family Mycosphaerellaceae; genus Pseudocercospora; species Pseudocercospora macadamiae. The sequence continues at coordinate 223,598 of WRNY01000031.1, forward strand.
ATGAGGCCGCCAACGACGCACGAGGAAAGTCACGACACATTACCGACGGAACCAAAACATGCTGTGCCGCCACGTAGCAGTGCAGCAGTGAATACTTTTAATGTCTCATGATGAGATCTTAGACATCATACTACTATTTCTGGACGTGGGAAATACCTCAGTCAACTTATATCTCAACACTATCATGGACTTCTTCATCACCACCTTTCCAAAACCACAATGTGCATATCACTTGCGCGAGAATACAGCTGCGGGCATATTGATGTCCAATACTTGAATCAGCATTGCACTTGCAGCTTAGTTGTGGGGATTGCGTACTTCGAAGACAGACCATGTCCGACCAAATGCAGCAGAAGTGATGAACGAAGGCCGTCAAATCCGCTGAAACTTCTGGTTGGCTATGTGGGTGGAACTGGGAAGACGAAATCTCATTCGAGATCTGAGAGTGCTCCGGGGTGACACAACAGGTTATGGTGAAGAGGATTTGGCTACATCAATCTAAGCATTGCTGAAGATTTGGGGATTATATGCATGGTGAGTACAGCAGTGAGTTGAACCTCGTTCGAATTTGACTGACATTATCAAAGTGCTTGCCAAGGACTTCCTCAAAGAAGATCCCATCACCACTCTTCCGTCTGCACGTGAGTGCTGCTGCTTCGACGATATCAAGTCGTAAACAGAGTTTAAGCCAAGTCGTGGCTGACAAGGAACTGTAGGACCGGCAGTTGGGGACTCCAAGGATGATCAAAAGTATGTTCAGTGGAATGAGTGGTATCCTGGCTATTTACACAGTCCAGCCACCACAGAAGGGATACTAGCACCCGAGTTGGTAGATGTATCTACATCGTGTTCAGACAAGCATAGAGCGTCTCTCATCTCTTCTGTTCATGCATCTGCCAAGGTCAACGTGGTCGACATGACTGCTCTCAGTCAGAATTTGCCAAAAACCTCCTCAAACCCATGAAGCGATCCCTTCATCCCCCTATACAGCTCTCTACCGTACTCCTTCATCTGTTTTGCTACACTGTTTCGTCCTTGATGCTCAAGGACCGTGCCCGCATACATCGCAGCATGTATTGCCGACACATCCAGTCGCGCATGAGTATGATCGATGCTCACCTTCTGCTTCTGTGGCTTGCTGATCGTCACCATGATTCCAAGGTTTCTCAGAACCTGCAAAGCCATGTCCAAGAGCTTATTGGTTGACTCCATCGCATACGCCATGCATAACCACAGGGAGAGCATGTTTAGGGCAGGTCGTGGTAGCTTCTTGAAGAGAGTATCGTCGTAAGTATTGACCAATTTAGCGTACAGCTTCTGCGCTTCGCTTATCGTGCCACGCGAAGGAGGGTTTGCATCGCTGAGCTGATTGACCGGATTATCAAGAAGTGCTTTCACTTCGCGCATGATCTCCTGCCGGCGCTGTTGATGAACAGGCTGAACCTTGCGCTCGACCTGACAGAGCTTACAATCGCACTGGAAGCGCCATGCCTGCTGGAGGCGATCTTGAAAGTCCTGGAAACCGCGTTCGTCGACATTCAGGTACCGCATCGTGATCTCCTGCGACTTGTTAGCGAGTCACAGATGCGCCACAGAAGATTGACATACCTCATCCTTCTTGATATCTCTGAATGCACGGACAATCATCATGTCTCCGATGAATGCTCGACTGACGTTGCCGAGACAGTCGTGATTGGCATAGGAGGCCAAAATCCACGCTCCAGTAGATCCGCCAGTATGCTTTTCATCCTCATCCAGATCCAATCCGAATCCGTTGCGTTGCAGAATTGATTGCACTTGGAAGGTGTCCAGCGCAACCACGTCTTCCTCTGTAACATGCACGTTTTCTTTGGATTCATAGCCAGCACCATGTAGATCTAGGAACCTGCTAGCTTGCTTTGGACTGTGCAAAAGCTTGTTGATGACCAGAGTAAGGCGCGTTGCGTGCGTTCCCAAGTCGATGGTGTTGTCGTTCAGGTTCATGATGACTCTGAGCTTCTTGCCGACGCTGTGCTTGCCGACCTCTTCGTTATCGAAAGCTACAACGAGTGCCTTCTCGCAAATTACCAATTCGCCAGCTTTCATAGCTCGGGTGGCAAAAAGACCACGACCGCGATCTGCTGTCTGGCGAACTTCCACATTGGAGGTGTAACTAGCATGGTCAAGACGTCGGTGTTGCTCGTTCACTGAGGCACCCATTGTTTCAAACTCATACTGGCCAGCCGACTCAACCAGGCGCTGCCCGGTCCTACGCAGCTCTCGTTGTGCATCAGTATCGTCAGGTGCGATCTGTAAGACTTTTTCAAAACTGAGTTTCGCTCGGTCAAAGTCCATCAGGTGATAGGCAGCGCAGCCGCTTCGATAGTGCGCCTTGCCATTGTAGTTTGGCACGTTGCTGGCCATCGAACCTGAATCGATGACAGCCGCTTCGGCATCAAGAAGCGCAGCCTCGTAGCGTTCGAGATTGAGGTTGACGAGCGCTCGGTTGCGATGCAAATCTGCCGCAAGTGTAAAGTCGCTACCAGCACAGATCTGTAGTGCATGGCTGTAGTAGTCGACAGCATCTTGGAAAGCCTTTCTCTTGTATGCGGCGTTCCCTTTGACCTTCAGCTGTGCAGCTGTCGGAGAAGCGATTTCTACCACACGGGGACGCAGTGCTACGGGTACATTAGGATCATCCGATCTCAGTCTGACTATATCAGAGGGATGATCGACGCGTATTCCACTCCCTCCGTCTCCTGTGACCTTGTAGTACGGCTCCTTGATAGCATAAATGCCACCCTTCTGGAGAACTTGCTCCGCCTCAAGACTTGAGTGGAAGTTGTAGACGGAAAGTCGCTCGACGCCGCCTTCAGAGTCCTCGACTGCGTTCTGGACTGCCTGCACCCGAATAGGGAATCCAAATGCTCGAACGACAAGCAGTCGGCCGCGATGATGGGTTTCTAGGAGAAGTTCGTGAACCAGCATTGGCTTCAGGGAGACGAGAGGCGCGGTGCATGGTGGATAGGCATACCCAATGACCGTTTGAATGAGCGAATAGTCAGTGGCCTCCTTCTGGCCAGGCCGAAAGAGGATTTCGAGCTCGAATCTGGAAGTCTTTCGGTGTGGGCGCTGGCCTTTCCGGGAATTGGCGTTCTTGTGGAGCTCCTTCTGGTGCTCTATGCGAGCGATGAGCTGCTCGGGATTCATCTTCGGAGATGGTGGCGCCGTGCGGTCTTGATGATGGTGCCGCTGTACATGTAAATAGAGAGCTTGGGCAGGTTGAGAGCGCGCGAGCAAACGCTGCAGGCTTCCGCTACGACCGTTTGTCTAGCCGAAACTTCTACACCTCATTAGCAATTTAATAGAAAGAAGTCAAAGGCTTTGCCGCAGCGGCTACTCGACAGCCTGTGAGTGCCATTAACACCACGCGCAACCGCAGCGTCTACCACTGTTGCAATGAGGCAAACCAAGATCTCCCGATGCATGTTTGGCCCACCAATCGATGGGCTCTTTCTCGATCATCGTTGCAGAGGACCCGGGCTTTTCAAAACAAGTCTTCTCCTATCAGATGAGTATCACTCTTCACGTTCGTACGCTGAGAAGAAATCCTAAAGCAAATTCCTATCGGCGCATCATCGCCGGGCCGCTCACTGTCTGGAGCGTCTGGAAGCATCAAGTCTGCGGATCTGGGGGCCTGTCTCGCACGCCTCATGATGGAACTTGATACGTGTAGTGCCCGTCTCGAATGTCCAAAGCTGAAGGAAAGCAACATGAAAGATAACAGAGCGACCGGGTAAACAATCATCCAGAGCCAAGCACCTCTCCCTCTCCCAGACCTCTGCACGTGAAGCCTCCAATGTTCTTGTCCACTGACAACCAAGTCTTCCGTGATGCGCAAGACACTATCCCGCGTGCTTCCTGTATCATGCCATGCATCCAAAAACCCTCAAGATATTTCTTTGGAAGCCATGACGCGTCCAGCTCCTACGTCTAGGCAGCGACGACGGTGATAAAACGGTCGAGTCTGCGCACTATCTTACCACGTACGGTACCGAATATGACCGTGTTTGAGCTGACAGTCTACTTCGATCTGATATGTGCGTGGTCGTACATTGGCCACTGCACCCTATTCCAGGCCATCGAACTGTATCAGAGAACATATCCTGCCGCATCGAAAGACACGTTCAACATCCACTTTCACCCGTTCTACAGAGATCGTTCTCTACCCGAGCAAGGAGTACCATTACACGACCGACTCACGAGTGCATTTGGCGAGCAACGTACAGAAGATGTCTTGAAGCAGGTTCGGCGGATCGGCATACAGCACGGTATCCCCTTCAGCTTCGGGGGCAAGATTGGACACACGCGAAAAGCGCATCAGCTGGTGCACCATGTTGGTGATACACTTGGCTCGGAATCACAGCGCGCCATCGTGGAGAGAATCTATCACGGATGGTTTGAAGGCCGGAATGACATCACGTCCAATGACTTTCTCGTGGAATGCGCGACCTCAGTAGGCTTGGATGAAAGCAGTGCGCGTGCCGCATTGGCCGATGAGACATTGGCGTGTGAAATCGAAGTACTTGACACAAATGCGAGGGCACGACATGTCAAAGCAGTGCCAACCTTCGACGTCAGCGGGAACATGCTGGAAGGGGCTGCAGACGTGCAGACGTTCTTCGAGGCCTTTGTAAAAGTCAAAGAGATGGACTGCGACTATGTGTGAACCCTTGAGCACTACTTCCCGGCATTCTCACGTCCTCTTAGAGCCGGTCCGCTCGAATGAGTAACACCTTCGCCACTGCAACGGGTGCTGCACCGTGGCTGCACTTGCCTGTGATTGTTCATGAGATGCATGGAACGTCATGGTCGGGCAGACGAGAAGCCGCAAAGGTTCGGAACAGCTTTTTCACGCACAATCGACCGAACCTGGATGCTACGTTGGTTTCCATTCCGGCCGAAGTATCAGACTGCGTCGGGTGACGCATGGCATGCTGAGACGAAGGCCGGAGTACGACATAGGACAGCCACAGCGTTCCCTCGCCAAAGAGCCGTGAAGTTCGATCATGCTTAAGGCGGCAATGCCTGTATGGGGCAGCACTCCTAGGTGCCTCTTTCTTAGGTATAGGAGTTTCTGCAAGAGCTGGAGGACCGACGCGTTTCACTGTCGAATCAGCTTTTCCTTGTTATTAAGTCACCAGACTTGGTAAACAGCGAGAATTGTCCATTTGGCCAAGATCGACGTAGCCAAGCGTTACGAACAGCTAGAGGAAGCCACTCAAGACAACATCTCCGCAATGTGCGAGCGCGCATGCACAAGCTACTTTTTAACCTTACCAAAGCCACTGCAGATCAATTGAACGACTGAACGTTCCCGTTCCCCATATGGCCTTTGCCGTCTACAGCGTGCAATACGGTAGGTGCTCATATACTCGTAGGGAACTCATTCTCATAGGAAAGCTTGACGGCCGAAACACCAACTCCTTCCAACTTGCGCAATCGCATCGCTACACAATATGCGCAACACTCTTCAATATCTCGCTGCGGCTTTGCCGTTAGCAGCAGCATATCCTGGTGTTATGGATGGAACTCTTCAAAAGCGTGTCGTGTACCCGACTGTCCCTCCTCCAAAGTTCACCACCAAGCGAGACAACTGCGGCTCCCATGGCAACTGCACTGTATTCAATGCAGAGGATCAGTTCGTTAACGTTGCAGCTGGAAGTGGACACGAATGGAAGGCGCCGGGACCCAGTGATCAACGAGGGCAGTGTCCTGGTAAGATATGCTCCATGACGAAAGAACGCTGAACGCGTTTTGCTGACCAGTGTCTCCAACATAGGTCTGAATGCAGCCGCAAATCATGGTTTCATGCCTCGCACCGGTATTGCTACGATACAACAAAGTGAGTCTGGCAGATGTCATAGTTCTGTGCACGAGACTTACACCTGCCACAGCTGTTGATGGCCTAGGAGCAGCCTACAGCATGTCACCAGAACTTGCATTGGCCCTGGCAGTCATCTCGATCGCAATCGCTGGCGATCCAATTGCCGGCACATGGTCGATTGGTGGCGCATATGGAGGCACTCTCGGGCTTTTGGGCAAGCCGAGTGGCATCGTTGGAACACACAATCGATATGAAGGCGACGCATCAATCGTCAGAGGTGATGCTTACATGCATGACGGCTTCGTCGGCTTCTTCGAAATGCATCGATGGAACCGACTCTACAGCCTTCTAGGCACCGATGGATTAACCCACGACAAGGTTGCTAGCCAGGCCTACTATACCGCTCAGTACTCGATCGAGAACAATCCGTGAGTTAAAACAAAATCTGTCAGATGAAACCCAGGGTGCTGACTTCACTCACAGATACTACTTCTCAGGTCCTTTCTCAGGCCTCGTCGCTCCCGATGCCCACAACTTTGTCGTCCACCTCATGTCCAACCGCTCCGCAACAAACAAAGGCGGTGTTCTCAACGGCGATGTCCTGAAGTCCTTCTTCTCCGTCACAGGTAACCCAGGAAGCTTCGTACACACACCAGGACAGGAACGTATCCCGCTCAATTGGTACAAGCGCCCGACTTCTCAACCGATGAACACTGTTGACACCAATGTCGACACTGTCATCAACAACCAGATGTACCCAGGTATCATCCGTTTCGGAGGTAACACTGGTAAGACGAACAGCTTCGTCGGTGTCGATACTGGCAACTTGACTGGAGGTGTCTTCAATGGGCCGAGTCTGCTCGAGGGCAACAACCTTTCTTGCTTCATGCTCCAAGCTACGCAGGCTGGTTTATCGGATGCGGCGTTCCCGCTTCTTGAACCCGTTGGACAGATTCTTGACTTCATGAGCAAGAATTTGGGACCTCAGCTCTCAGGCTTGAACTGCCCACAGCTGAAGAGTTTCAATAATGAGCTATTCAAGGCGTATCCGGGATATTTGTATAAGGCTCAGGGACAGTAAGGACTTCGACTGAAAAGCTGAAACGATTGACGGCATTCGAAATTGTAATTTATGTGACGATCATCCAATACGAAATTGTCTAATACTCCACCCATCCTGCAGCAAGTTTCTCTTCTCGCGTGACGCCGAAAGCAAGTGGACCATCATCGATAATGGTAGACCTTCGTACATCCCTCGCTGTCATCGTCTCTGTGTAAGGATCTGCACGATGCATTGATTGCCTGGCAGATCGTTAGCTGCGAATCGTCGACTTCACGATACCCTCACCTGTTATCCCACCAAACCATATCTCCTCCGGAAAGCCACTCCATGGCGAACACATACTATCAGATGTCATTGTCGAATTCCACTCGAGGCTCTTTCCAATGTTCAGCTCACCTTCGGCTGGGTACAATGTTCAATCAACTCCCAAATAAGCTTCTGACTCTCCTCAAACGACCTCCCAACCACCATCTTCGCATGAGCAGCTAGATAAAGCGTTTTGCGTCCATCTGGCGCTTTTTGTACAAGTCGATGAAAAGCTGGTGGTTTGAGCGCCAGTTCTTTTTCTGTGGGTTTGCCGTATATTTTTGGCGATGCTAGTTTTCTTGAGTGCCATAGACTTGCGATACAATCAGCACAGCGGCCCATCTCAGAATGATGGAGTCACTTACTCGTGTTCAATAATGAGATCCTCAAGTTCACTCTTCTTCTCGTCGGACAGATCTGCGTATGCTCGCCTTGTATCAGCGAAGTATGTCCAGCAACCACCCGACACGGGCTGGCCGTGTGAAAGCAAGATTGAGTATTTTGAGCGTTGTTGATGATATGATGAATCCTAGCGAGGCGTCAATAATGTTGATGCATCAAGACAAAGGATAGGTGGTTTAAGATTACAGTATGCCATAATACATTTCCAAGACTGTGATGCCATCGACGGCTATTATTCTTCACTAGACTCCCATCAAGTTCAATACTTGATTGTTTGTTAGCGGCATACGCCAATTCGATATCGAAGAGTCCTTACTTAGAGACATCCCATAAGAATGGTTCGGCCAAACGATCATACTCTCGACCATAGAAGAATGGATTAGTTTCCAATTTGTCTCCTAATTGCTGAGAGAAAGCGATGTGACGAGCGTTATCGAGACCTGTTTGTCGAAAGATGAGGACTGCGTACTTGTCTTGCAACTTTTGAAGCTGCGAATGTTTATTCAGTATTATGTTTCGCATGTTGTTTGAAGTATCCTAAAACTAACCTGCTCAACGATATCGGTAGGTACTGGTCTTTGCCAATCTATTCCTGATATCTCTGCTCCAAATACAGAATTGCCCGACTCAAGCACTGGCTTTATCGTGAGGAAACCATCTCGTATCGTAACTGGTGTTCCTCGGGAACGCAGAGCTTCTGCTGTTGGCGGCCAATTGTTCTCATGGGGTGTTTGATGCATGATCGTGTTGAATGTAGTTGCTGCTACATGCGAGGTTGAATGCTTTCTTTGTATGTCACATATATGATCAACCCTAGTCAATGACTATTCTGTACCCGTGCTTCAAGGTTGCACTTGTGGTGGCATCGGCTACATCGGATTGTCTGCCGATGCTTTGATATCCAAGGCGGGATCTTCGCCTTGTCGCCGAAGAGGCGGCGAAGCCGCTAGTTCTATCTCACGGCACCTCATTTCATCAGGTGAGCTAGTGTCACTGAGAGAGAACAGAGTATTGTCCATCGCCTCATTGCTCAGAAAACACGATTTCGCCCTTACCGCTGCAGATATGGCCGATCCAACCAGGATCAAGATTACCGCAGGACCGTACGAGTTCATTGCAGTATTCGAAGACGCCGCCCCAAAGACCGCTGAAGTATTCCGTTCCCTCCTTCCGTACCGACAAAAGCTCATTCACGTACGTTGGAGCGGAGAAGCCCTGTGGATCCCACTGGGAGACCAAAGATTTGGACTGGAGTTCGAGAACCACACAGCACATCCTGCCGCTGGCCAAGTATTGTTCTATCCCGGAGGCTTTTCTGAGACGGAGATCCTCTTTTGTTACGGCAATGTTGCCTTTGCCAGTAAAATGGGAGCTCTCGCGGCGAACCATTTCCTCACGATCATTGAAGGTTCTCAAAATTTGAAGTCATTGGGGAACCTTGTGCTTTATGAAGGCGCCCAAGAAGTGCTTTTCGAGATCGCTCCGGAAGAATCGTGCGTGGCGATCATACCTTGTGGTGACTATGACTGACTTTCGTGACAGGTCTGGAAAGAATCCGGCTGGCAAAAATGCTCTGACGCCGAAGCTCTGAGTCGCCAGCCAGCGCGATGAGCCCGTGCTCGAGACGAAGGAAGTCCATGCAATGTCGATGTGTGTGCGCACAGCTCACTGTCCAAGATCAAACAGGTTGCCTGGCCAGTCCATATCGAATTCGTTCATTAAGTCAGAGAAAGCTTGGACAGTGGCAAAGTCCAGCTCGTTTTCAGCCAATGATTCTGGACCATGGTTGGACAAGACTAAAGATAATGCGTCACGGATGACCTCCCTGAAATCGTTAGCACAATGGGACGATGAGGTCTGGCAGACTTCGTCGAATATCTCATTTCCCAAGTGCAGCAGTTGAGACAGAAGAGAGTCAGATCGTGGTGGTGATGGCGCTTGTTCCCCGTTCGAAGCGTGCTGGGTAATGCAGCTGATCTGTAGATTGTCTGCTAGAATTAACATGATGGCCGAATGTGATTCAATGTCCCTTGGCTCACCATTGATCGCACCTCGTATGTAGCAGAGGGCGAGGAATGCAATTGAGAACGTATGCGAGATCCATGTAGAGTCAACTGCGTATCGAAGTCGTCTGCAAGAAGTTTTGTCCGCAACGAATGGGCCTTTTGGGAAAGAGGTGTACTCTTGCGACGTTACGGTCCACACATGGTCTTGTCCATGTATAGATAGGGACAGGAGTATCTGCGATGCGGCTGTGAGGCTGACCTCCAACGATTGGAGTAGCCAAATTTGAATGTTGTGATTGTCAGACACACTAGCAGGGGATAATAATGGTCCCAAGCACGCACTGTTAAGGGCCAGGCGATACCAACGAGCCGAGGTAAAGGGCAGCTGATTATGTTGTGAGGTTGTATGGCGCAATCGCTCGATCCATGTTCGTTCCCACTCGTCAAAGTCTGCGTTCGCTTTCCTCAAGGCTGTTGCGTCCAGGTGACGACCAGATGGGTCACCAGATAATTTGATTGCGTTATGAGCAACGATAACAAGCTGAACCAATGCCACTATGCGAAGATCTTCTGGTAGCTGCGCTTGCTTGAGACGACCGATTTTGTCACTTATACTTGCTGCGGTGCTAGGGTCCACGGAAGCAGGAAGCCCGGAGCTGAGCATAAGGTTGTAATCGCAGGTCAATAGGTTGTTCAGTAGTCGTACACGAGCCATGTCCTCATCCGAGAAGGAGTGTTCGGCATCGCTGAAAGCATTTAGGACATCCCGGTCAACTTCTAGCAATCTAGCATATCGTGCAGCTAGACCCAAGACGGCCCATGCACTAATGTCATTGTATCGGCTCTTGTACGAGCGACGTGTAGGCAGCGTGCCTGGGTTTCTGCTATCATATGGCATCCATTGTGCGTACAGCAGAAGGACCTGGATTGATTCGATGTTGGCATCAGTGGTGTTGGGACGTAGCAGCAGGCGGGATACAGCGGTGTCAAGTAAAGCTACGAGGTCCCGGTAGCCGGGATGTAGATCTAGACTTGCATGTGAAGTATCGTAAGCATCAGTCATGGGTCATGGTGAACAACTTCTCACCTGCTATCTTGCCCAGGCCAGAAGCGTGTGCCAATCGAACAGATGGTCAATAGAAGTCTCGGGTGTGATCGCTGGAGGCTCGGTATAGGACGTGCGATGTGCACATCTAGCAGAGGAGCACTGTGATGGCAACTCTCAAAGAATCTGCATCATTCGGTCAGAACCACGCATTGCTAATGGTAGAGGCTCAGCTGACATCCTGACTGCTCTTTGAGCGTCCGAGATTGACAAGATTCCTTGCGCAACTGGATCGAATTCGTGCCCGGCTCTGATAGATGCAGAGCTGGGCGGCACAACCCGAGAGCCATTCTGTGAGGTTGATTCGCCTGTGCTGACGGCCCCTAGCGATCTTAACGTGGCGATGGGAGTGCCAAAGTCAAGCTGATCAAAGGAAAATCCCGGTGAAGGATAGGCCGCAGGGTAGGCAGGATCTGGCCGTGATTCATTCTCCGAGACAGCATTTGAAGTATTTCCAAGAGATGTCGGAACTCCATAGATGTGGCCAGACGGGCTAGGGAACGGGATATTCTGTCTGGAGACCCTGGCGTCTGCACCTGCATCGGCCAAATCGTTGTTGTTTGGCTGTTCCTCGAGCTTCGCTATACGGTCTGCGTGAGAGTTCAGACTTAAGAAAGCTGTTAGTCTCCTGCTATGGGCAATAGGGGGTTATAGTACCGTCTTTGTAGCTCAGTGACGGTTCTGGCTAGCCCTGTAGCGCTGGTATCAAGGTCCGGCTCTCGGGTAGGTTCGGTGGTGAAAGAGCATGGTATATCGATCTGCTGACAGCGACGACATGGAGAACGTAAGGATTCGTTGTCTGATATTGGCATGCATCGCTGCTTCCGTGCTCGACACTGAGGCGACACATTAGATCAGGCTTTATTTGCGTCATGTAAGTTGACCCACCTGGAGGCATGCGCGAGCTATACGTCGCGTCTTTGATGGCCGTTCATCTTCCATGCTGCTGCAATATCAGCATATGAGGTTCTGCCGAAGTAATTCGCGTCGTACTTAGTAGGAGCGACGCGCTCCTCCATCTTCCATGTATGTCGACATCAGATACCTCAGGTCCTTAATCAATGTTTCAAGAAGTCCTTAACGTCAGTACTCCCGGGGCATACTTGCACCTTGCGACTTTGGGACGCGAATTGATGAACACATTAGAAGCCGTGACTACGTCGTGCTGACCCAGCTGATAGCTTATCAGTAGTAGCAGCAATAACAGTGCCGGCCGTTCGGCCAAGGACCCTCGAAATGGTCATGTCGCCCACTACACTCGTAGATTCGATGGAGCGGCCTTACGACATGGCGATAGGTGCGAGTTGACGACGTGTAAAGTGATGATTGAAAGGACAAGTGAAGTTGAGAAGCAGAGGTCAAAATGCGCCAAGCATTGCGCCTCAGGCAGCAAAATAAGTGGCGACGGCATGGTCTCTATTCGAGTGAAGTATTCGACTTGCTATATATTATCCTTGAATCTCTTCCACCGACTCTTCTCCAATTCATCGCTCCCAACATCGACAGATTGTCCAGTGACAAAATCCATATCCGCGTATGGGACAATTTTACTTCGAGTGAACAACTTGTACCCGACGAGAAGTACAAGGAAAAATGGTATTGGGAAGTAAGTCGTGATGAAGGATGAAACGTCGAAATGATGAACTGCTGGAGTCAGTACGGACTGGACGTGTCTAGGGTTTCCTAGGAGTGGACTCACTGAAGGCTGAGAATCCACCAAAGATGAGAACCATGATGGCGATGGATAGGCCGTCTGAGAAAAATTAGCAGGGATATATATAGACCTGGCAGAGCTCACATACAGTAGCTGAGATATGGTTGCAGTGGTGCACGATATGGCAGGCTCTTGCGATCGATGCCCTGTGCTTTGAGACCGTAATGCCAGCGAAGGCCGGTCCAGAGGATACAGCTCCAAGAGATCATGCCGCATATAGCAGTCATGTTCGCGACTGTGGAATCGATGTCAGAATTTCGTCTGGCCAAGTCTCGATGTAGGGTAACTTACAGTAACTGAACGCTTTCCCAGCTCCGCCTCCTGCAGCAGCCATGAAGGACAAAAGAGAGAACAGCGCGCAGACAAGCACGCAGACCCAAGGCAATCCATCCGAGCGCGTTTTGAGAAGAAACGAAGGACCATGGCCACGACTGCAGAGCCCATAGAGCGTACGAGACGAGAATAGATCTGCGCAGCCGGCTGACCACGCACTGGTGAGAAGTGCAGCGTTGATGATCGATGGAAGAACAGATATCCCAGCGTTCTTGATCGCTATGACGAATGGACTTTTGGCTGCCGTAGAGCTCAGATCCAGATCCGGTTCAGTTGGAGACACAAGCAGTCCAATGATGAAAGCACTGCAGACGTAGAAAAGGACCAATCGAATCCAGACCGATTTGATCGCACGTGGCACAGTCTTGCGCGGGTTCGCGGTTTCCGCAGCTCCGATAGCCGTGATCTCAGTACCGATGAACGCGAATGCTGCATTGATGAGCACACTGAAGAAACCAAGAAAGCGACCTTTGGCGCCAGCTATGCCTTGATATTGCACGAAACCACCAGTCTCGTTCCAGAAGCGGAATCCGATAGCTTCGCCATTCGGACCTCCACCAGAAGTGATGATGATTCCAGAAATGATCAGTCCGATCACGGTAAGCACCTTGATCGAACAGAACCAGAACTCGCATTCGCCGAAGACCTTGGTACCGGCAAAGTTGATGAGAAGCACCACAATCAAGAACAGCCCAACCCACATCGCGTTGTCGCATATTCCTGTCGTGCACGTAGAATTAGGGTCTGACGCAGGAGTCCAGTAAGATACCAGGACTGCTGCGGCGGAGATCTCTGCTGGAAGGACAATGATGTAGTTGTACCAGAACAGCCAACCCATCGCGAAACCGAGTTCTTTGCTAACGAAGCGACCGGCGAGAGCGAATTGACCGCCTGTGATGGGAAAGCAGGCGACCATTTCTCCTAAAGAGGTCATGACGGCGAAGAGCAGGGATGCCATGATGCAGTACCCCAGAAGTAGTCCAGCTGGTCCGCCATGCTGGAGATCACTGCCTGTGCCGAGAAAGAGACCTGTGCCCTAGTGGATGTTCAATGGTGGTTCGGATCTTGAGTTATATAGGGAAAACTTACGATGACACCGCCGATTGCTATCATCTGACTGGGATTGAGGTCAGTTGCTGCACTCCACATGGAGCTTCAAATTGGTGCTTACAGATGACGAGGCTGTTACTGGCTAGTCAGTCTGATGAATGAGCGGAGGTTTAGCAATGAGACTGACCTTCAAGGACCGTTTGAGGTTATCCTGTTCCGGTGCAGTAGATACACTGTCTTCAGACGAGGTGCCACCAACCACATATGTCTCGCCGACCGCAACATTTGGAGCGCTGTCTTTCTCCATATCTTTAGATTCATCCTGCACAATACCTGGTCAGTAATATCCCAAAGCTCTCATTCACTGCGTTGCTCACCTTCCAGGCCATTTTGTGAGACAATGCGAAGCCCCTACAAGTTTGCTGAGTGGACCTTTGTAAATTGGACCATAAGGCTGAGGACAAAGTCTCGAATGAGACTCCGCTGCCACCATCATTATTGTATATCAGCACCTCCGTATAATCTTGATAGCAGCCAAGAAGTACATTGGCTGCAGGTGGTCGCTCTTGTAGGATCCCGGCCTATCTCTGCGGCTCCATCGGCCAAGATCCCGATCAACTCGGCCAGAGCGGCACAAGAGCCGCAGCACTTCTCTTATGTCAGCATTGAACGTGGTTTCTCACTCGATCGTGCTTCGAGGTCTATCATATGCCTCTTGGGCTCCAGAAATGGAAAAGCCTCGTAAATTCAAGAACTTGTATCCGGGCGTATATGCCCCTCTTCCCACTTTCTTCAACGCGGAGCAAAACCTCGACCTAGAGAGTTATAGACATCATTTGCTGAGTATGTACTCTCTGATGTGTTTGATCAAGGATAAGAACTGATTGGACATCGCACCTAAGATCTCGCTACGAAAGGAATCAGTAAGTAAGTAGAAAGGTTGTGTAATGAGCGTCACATTGATTTGGATCCAGTTCCCGTCTGTTCAGGCTCTCTAGGCGAAGCTGTTCATCTTGTAAGGATTATTTCTACCACACTCTGCAGTCCGTGCATTGACTTCTGTGGTCAGGATCCTGTGGAACGAGTCACTTTAATTCAGTTCATTCGAAAATGCCTCGATGATGCTGGATTGAAAGAAACGCCAATCGTTGCTGGAGTCGGAGGTCTCAGCACAAGAGAGACCATCCGCCTTTCAAAGGAGGCAGCTGAGGCAGGAGCGTAGGTAACCAACGGCGACTGTTCAGCATTGTTGCACGCTGATCAGTAACCTCAATCTTGGCAGTGATGCTGGTATGGTGATCCTCCCAGCATACTACGCCGCCTCTCTGAAGACCGACGAAAAGCAGATCGTCCAATATTATGTCGATATATGCGCCGGATCACCCGTTAGTAAACCAGCTCTCCAACTTGACCGATGCTAAGACATCTAGATTCCGATATTGTTGTATAATTTCCCCTCCAATGCTGCAGGCTTGGACATGTCTTCTGCCGTGATCGAAGCGGTGATGCGAAATGCTCAAAACCTCGGTGGTGTCAAGTTAACGTTAGACTTTTCCAAAAATGGCCGATGAGCTGTATTGTGCTGACAGCAAGCCAGGTGTGGTGGGAGCATCGCGAAACTCATGCGATTGAAAGCGACTATCGACCAAGAGCCATCGATAAACGCAAGTCGTCAATATCCATTCCTTCTGCTTGATGGGCTGATCGCAGATCTCGAGCCTTGGATGTCATGTGGTGGCCATGGCACAGTCAGCGGAATGAGTAATTTTGCTCCTATAGCCTGCACCAGACTCTTGAAGCTTTGTCAAAGCCATTCGCGAAGCGCCGAAGAAGATCTGGAGCTATCTGGTTTACAGGCGGCTCTGTCGTTGGCTGATGTGGCTGCTGTTCCGTCTGGTGTTCGGGGAATGAGTAAGTACCAATCGTCTCCTCGTATTAGGGGCGTGCTGACTGGATTAGAATACGCTTTACACAAGCTTCACGGCTTTGGACCAGCTCCACGGCGACCGTTACTTCCGTTGGATGAAGAGGATGGTGAGGCTTTTATGAGAGCTCTTCAACCTGTGTTACAGATAGAGAATGCCCTTGCAGCTGAGCACAGTGCAAGGCGGTAAGCAATACAAGTCTTCATCGTAGCGCAAAGTCCTGTTCCTCGGCCCTGATTCTGCCATTCTCTTCGAAAGCTTCACCATGCATGAGGCCTTGCATGTAGCACTCGCCAACGAACTCTAAATCTGTCGTCCATTCGAGTTCTCGGACTAGGTAAGGGACTCGACCGCCATATAGAATGACTGCAATGTCACCGATACGAGCTGGAGCCGGGCACAGGCCTATCAGACCATTGTCCGCGAGGAGCAGTGGTTTCCCATGGCAAGGTAGCCACGAGCGCATCCCGTGTACCATGAAATGACCAAGCTCCACCGAAGCGTGATCCTGATCTAGAATCTTCGACGTCTCCCAGACGCCCGCATTTGCTATCTTTAAGTATGCTCTCTGTAGGTCCTTATGGGCTTGCTGAGGTAGGCCAGAAGAGGCCAGGAACGGGAATGGATGCAACGAGCGGATCCTGCCAAGTCGAATACCGCGCAGTGTGAGAGTGCCCCAATGCATGCCATCATTAATTTCGAGCAATGCAAAGTCGACTTTCTTCTCACCACAGGCATTATATTCACATGCGTCTGAAACCGCAAGCGTTCCTCTTGCGAGGTGCTGACGTCCACCAGACCAAAGGGTCCATGACGGCTGCAGAGAGCCATCCCGTTCCTGGTAAGGGTAAAAGCTCGAACCATACAGTTGAAGCCATGAACGACCGGTGAGAGTATGTACTGCTGAAAGGATCCTCAACGTCTGATGCTTCATGATCCACCATCGCGTGAAGTCTGCGAACACCTGTGCGACACTTTTGCTATAGTTTGGAGTAATTAGCGAGTCTAGCTCTGCAACTCGATGCGTTTCTGCGCCAAAACTGAGCATGGCGAAAATCTTGTCGCGTGCATCAGTAGCTTTCATGTCTAGAGCGCCAATGACTATCTCCAAGATCTCCAGGCGTGGCACTGGCAAGCATCGTAGCTGTGTCGCTGGATGGGCATCGGCAGATGGAGAAACAGTTGATATGTTGAAAATCTTGTTCCATACCAGTGGCACATGGGTGTTGCGGGAGTGGCCGTAATTGTTCTCGAAAAATTTGTTCGCATGCATAACGTCGTTCCACGCCAGACTCTGGCCACCGTAAAGGACCTCAATAGAGTGCTCTTGGGATTCAGCTGGCTGTGATCTCGTTGGCGCATTCCAAGCTTCCTGGAGCACCCACACCCTCTGGAACCATGGCTTGAGGAAGATCCCATCTTGAGCTGCAAATGTGTAGATCTCTTCGATCTCCATCTTGACGCCAGTCTCGAGCCGCCGTGCCAGTCTGTATAGCCTTTCCGCATTCGCATGACTTTGTGCGTCAGTCGGACCAAGCCAGATACAGACGCCAGAAGAAGCTTTGTATATCCCTGCCATCATGGCCACTTGCTGACCACGTTCGTCGCTGTCTGCTTGATTGATACAGAAGAGGTCAATCCATAGCAGCCGAGCTGTGTCTTTCCTTCGCAAGCGCCTCAAGGCTTGGGTTACGTTCCCATTCAGTGGAACATCTGTAGACCCAGTAGAGTCACCCTCGCCATGCGTCAAACAAACAGTACTAGTCGCCGGTTCATCGCCCCAGCAGTAGGATAGGGCTTCGTAAGGTCGATGTTCGGGATCATCCAGATCTATATGTACGAGCGAAAGTTGGATGGCATCGTCAGATGATGAAATCTGGGGTTCAAGTACAATTAGTCGGATCTCCCTTCGATTGGAGTTTAGCTTGCGATATATGTTGCTGGAATTGCTCTCGAGGATAGAAGCTGACGGCACGGGATCCCACTCAACCCAGACATCGATGCTTGCTTCCAACAAGGTGTTGGTCCACGACGCGTAAAGTGCTTTGGGCATGAGCTCTATGATGTCGCCTTGTCTAATCACAGACAACCACTCTGAGACAGCGAGGTAATGACGAGTCTCTGCGCCACCCTGTTCGTTGCCTGAACTTTCTCCTGTAGCATAAAAGTTCCAGCAGTTGATGTGTGTCTTAGCTTCGGAAGAAGAGTGGACGTTAAACTGTACATGTTTCCGAGGCACTCTTTCGTGGCCGGACTGTTGCACGACCCTCGCTTCGAACCATGTATGCGAGGCGTGATATGTTCCATGATTTCCTGGCTCATCAGAGAAGCCCTGATCATGAGATTTAGTGGTGAACAAAACTCGTCGCACTGCAAGCTTTCGGTCTCTGGTGTCCTGGCTTCCAGTTTGCACACGTAGCGAAACGTATGGGCGATCCGGACAACGCTCGCAGAACACCTGTTGTTTAGCTACACGAACACTAATGTGCTGCCAGTCGGGACTAAGGCTAGCATCCATCATTGAGCATCTTTCAAGCACTGCCGACACAATCGGCCGTCTGTCAGGCGAAAAGTGTGGACTAGGTCTTTGAAGCGAGCTGAACAGCAAGGTCTGTTTTGTACAGGATTGTTCCATCCTGGAGTCGATCCTACTCGGCCCCAGCCGATCGCGATCAGGATTTTAAGCGAAATGGAAGCTACAGCCGACCAGGGGCCACGCAATCTGCCAACAGACTATCAGCCTCGCGAGGCTCGATGTGTGTGGATTAAGCTCGCTATTTACGGACGGAGCTGGCCTTCTTGGGGCTGTTCGTCGGCGTTAAGACTCGAGGATGCCTCGCTGGTTTACTCTGTCTCAAGCCTCAGCGCCTCCAGTGGTTTCCTTAGGATCGTCGCCCTTCCTGACGATATCCTTGGTCGCATCCAGGCCCTTGCTAGTCACGTACAAAAAGTACGGCTCCTTGAAGTTGTCGACATGATTGAAGAATCTCGAGAACTCGTTCTTTTCCTCTTCTTCGCGAAAGATGCGCTGGTAAATCTCTCG
The DNA here is from genome assembly GCA_012978405.1 of Pseudocercospora macadamiae. Classification (NCBI taxonomy): domain Eukaryota; kingdom Fungi; phylum Ascomycota; class Dothideomycetes; order Mycosphaerellales; family Mycosphaerellaceae; genus Pseudocercospora; species Pseudocercospora macadamiae. The sequence continues at coordinate 242,411 of WRNY01000031.1, forward strand.
CTCCTTGAAGGCTTCCAGCTCCGTCTCGTACTTGCTAAAGTCAAGCTTTGCGCGATCGTGCTTCTCGGCTTGGAAGTTGTTGTACGAGTCAAATACTGGTCGCTCTAGAAGGAGGCCGAGACCAGGGACCTTGGGTATGCTGTATCTGGCGGCCGTGAAAGAATTGTCCATGGTGTCGAGTTTGCCGCCAGAACGGACGAGGAGGGTGACCATGCCTACCATCTTCCGGATTTGGTGCATCATAAAGCTTTGGCCGTGAACTTTTAGACTCAACCATTCCGTCTTCTCTTCCTCGGGTCCATCGCCGATCAAAATCGGCTTCGGGTTGGCAACGAAGGATTTGATGTGTCTCTTGACGCTCGGGTCCTTGAATGTCTTCTGAATGGTGTAGTTGTGGTAATTCTTGGTGCCAACGTACTTGTCAAGCGCATTCTGGATCCGTTCAACGCGTTGAGGCGGAATGCGATAACGACGCTTTGCTGCCACATAGGCATTTCTCAGAAGTTTTGTTGCTGCTCGTAGTCGTAGTATGCGGTCGGTCTCTGGGTCGTCCGATTGTCCCGTCGAAATCTCGCCTGCTGATGGCTTTGCCTTGGCCGCGTCTGTCTGAGATGGCGGCGCAACTTCTTCGGTAGCAGGTTTTGGGTCTTGCTCCCCTTGCGGTGCTGGCTCATTTATGATGATAGCCGCTTCTTCGGTAGTCTCTTCGGCCGCCTCTCCCTCTTGCGGCTCATCCTTGGATTTGACCGACTTGCCCTTCTTCACCGGTGCGTCAACGTCTGCATCATCTTTGGCCGTCTTCGCGCTGGCTTCCTCTTCTCCTTGTAGTGCCTTCACCACATCCCATCTGAGGTCTTCATCGATGGTCTCCAGTATTGCTTTAATGTCTGTATCGTCGACGTTCTCCCAGAAGCCCTTCACTTCTGCCTGTCGGTTCTCATATCCTTCCCGGTCACCGGCCTCATCCGCACCTTGCTCCAGTTGCTTTGCCAGCCAGCTGCTGGGATGCGGTGGCAGAAATGCATACGAAGGGATCAGATACTCGTACCACCTGCTGTCGCATGCCTGGTAACATGAGAAACTGCCAATGGTCCGCTCAATACCCCAGACGCGGATCTGCGGGCTGAGCTCGGCGTTGATCTTCTCCACGATGTCGTCGTCTTCCACAATCAACTTCAAGCTGACCATGTTGCCTGCCGCATGCACTCCCTTGTCTGTTCTCGCACACCTAACCAATCCGGTCTTCTTGGGATCTTCAGCATTGGCTTTACTGATAGCGCCAGCCTTGATGAAGGCGTGAAATAAGTCTCCCTCGATGGTCTTCTCGGTGCCAGATATCTGCATTCCCTTGTATCCGGTTCCCGAGTAGCCGATGAGCACTGCGACTTTTCTCTTCGGTCGTCGTTCTTCGGCATTGATCTCATCTTTGGAGAACTCTATGCCTTGACCGTGGGCACCTTCCCGCAGACGCTTCTCCTGTGCCTCGGCATTTCGTGCTCGCTTGTCTGGGTTGCTCGCACTTGTGTCAGAGTCAGTTCAAGCAATTCAATATTTAACGGCGATGACACGCACAAGTACTCCCCTCGTCCCATATCGCCCTTCTTATGCCTCTTATTGTCGTTTCGTCCGCCACCTCGCGAGCCGTGCTGTAGCGGCTTGTCCTGCCAGTTGCCCTTGCGCTTGCGGCCAGAGTCCCCATCGTGCTTCGATCGGTCCTTGCCATTGCGGGCATGGTCTCGCTTGTTCGGAGTGGATGACTCTGGCTTTGCAGCAGCCTCAATGGCCTTGCCAGCATCTTCGAGAATTGCCGCGGAGTGCTCCATGACTGCATCGGCGGAAGAATGTTCAATGCCGATGTCGATGTGTCTAAGTGAAGCTGTCACTGTCAGTGTCGCAGCTTCCAAATTTGCATATGCAGCTCCAGGTTCGGATTCGGATCTCGGAACCACTGCCGCGGATAGATCCGTCTCGTGCATAAGCGCGAAACTCAGCGGACAAAGGCGGGCAGTCGCGGTCGTGAAGCTCAAAGTAGTCGCTGCCTTGTCTTCTGGTCGTTCTTTCTTTCTTCTTCACCAGCTCAGCACCGCTTCACTGCGCGTGCTCGACCGGCGCATCCAGTACTGGACACTCGCTCGACTTTTGCCTCTCGATCTTGATCACCGGCCAGAGCCGAGTGCGCATGCCGAACTGAGAGAGACAGTGTCGTCCTTCTCCCTCCCCCGAGTCGACGCCTGCGCATACCGTAGTATTATACATAGACATCTTACAGCCGCCAGCCATGGCAGACCTCGCGCAGTCTCTCATCCGCACTGTGGCTCGCTGCTTCTACCAGACCGACCACATCCTCGTCATCGACGCTCTCACCCGCCACTCCACCCTCCAGGACAGCGACCTGGCGCATGTGCTGGGCACGCAGGTCAAGCCACTGCGGAAGACGTGCGGCCGCCTGAAAGAAGACGGCCTCGTCAGTGTGCAGAGTCGAGCAGAGCGCCGCACCGATGGCACCAGCAGCTACTACGGTGGTGCGCCGCAGCAGGGCAAAGAGCGCCTCACTAACCGTGATTGGTACTACATCAACTACCATCGCGCCATAGACAGCATCAAGTTCCGCATGCACAAGTTGAGTAAGCACATTGAGAGCCAAGGCGCGCCCACAACCGAGAAGAAGGATCTGAAATGCGTCACTGTTGGCTGTGGGAGCTCATACACGGAGCTCGAGGCTATGGACAACATGGATTACGCCACAGGTGACTTCATTTGTAAGCGCTGTAATAGACGTCTCCAACCCGTTGAAGCAGAAGCGCGCGCGAACGAGAACGAGAACATGAAGCGCCTCAACATCGAGCTCGAGAAATTGCTCAGCCTCATGCAGAAGATTGATGCTGCCAATGTGCCCGAGAACGACTTCGAGACTGCCCTTGCCAATCAGAAGCCAATCAATAGATCGGATGCTCACCCAGGCGCCAAGACCGAGATTGTGGACACTCCCAATCGCAATGTGCAGAGCACCAAAGGTCTGGAGGTTCAGCCAGAGAAGATTGCTGTGCAGGTACAGGACGACGAGGATGTCAAGCGTGAGAACGCAGCTGCAGAGGCTCGTGCGAGGAAGGAGAAAGAGGCGAAGCAAAACGCACTCCCCGAATGGATTTCCAAATCCACCATCGATGGCTCTACAACTGCAGTCGGCGCAAAAGAAGAGAAGCAGCGGGCAGAACGCGACGCCAATGCAGCCGACTTCAAGGACGAGGATACAGAGGAGAAGAAGGTCGTTGGTGCAGACAAGGACATCATGGACCAGTACTGGGAAGAGCTCAAAAAGTCCCAAGCCAACGAAGCGCAGAAGAACAAGGAAGAGGACGAAGAAGATGAGGACGACGATGATGAGGACGAGTTCGAGGATGTCGACATGTCTGGTGGTGGCAACACTCCGGCCAACGGAGTCGGCAACGGCGCTACGACCTCTGGCATGAACACGCCAATGAATGTGGACAGCAGTAATGCATCTGACGACGAGCGGGCATCGAAGCGTCCAAAGGTCGAGCCATCATCGCTCTCAAATGGCAGGCCTGCAGCAGAAGACACGCCCGCTGCTTCAGATGCAGACGAAGACGAGCTGGATTTCGAGGATGTCGGCTCTTAGAAATGGCCTCAAAGAAGTCTGCGGTCTAAGTCTACACGTATGATTCGGCGGTTAATCGAATTCAACAATTGAAGATTAGCGAGGCGTTTGGGATGGGTCTGAACAGTGTATCAATTACTTCTGTATTGTAGACAACAGACTAAAACGAAAGTTACAGATTGTATTTGCCCCGCTCGTCGTACATGCGCAGATTCATTTCCGTCCCACTTCTAGACCTCGTATTACGAGACAGCCAAAAGTAGTGTAAATGCTATATTGCTGACGTTGAGACGCTGACTCAATATCCTGGTACAACGAAACGGACGTCAAACGGTCCGCCGTGCCTATCTATACCACGATATGCCAAATGCACGACATTGCATAATACAGCGGACTTGTCTCCAACCCCGGGCTATAGTTTCACATGCCAAATGCACGACAGCGGACTCCACTCCTACCCGCGCCTAAGCTAAATTTAATATCCCAGCTCAAGAACTTTGCCAGCGGACTTAGACCTCTTCTTGCCTTGTTCTTTACCGGCAGACTTTAACCCTTTCTTGCCTTGTTCCTTACCAGCAGACTTTGACTCCTTCTTGCCTTGTTCCTACCTCGGCTTCAGATATCGTCCTTGCTTCATTTCTTCCTTGAGACTGTCTGCTTGACTAGGCAGCGGTGCTCGCTTCCTGATACTACCACCTCCACTGCTAGCCGGCGGTGTGGATGTATTTTGCTGACCGAATCCTGGCAGGCCTGGCGGAGGTGGGAAACCAGGTGGATAGCCTTGTGGGGGAGGCGGGAAGCCTGGTGGAGGGAATCCTGGAGGCATGGGTGGGGCTTGACCGCTTCGTATAGCTTCTTGCAGGGCATTGATGTCCATACCAGGAGGTGGGGGTGGGAAAGCGCCGCCTGGCATAGCAAAGTTGGGAGGTGGGGCGTTGAACATGTCGGCACCTGGGACTGGATTGGATGGTGGTGGTGGTGGCCCACCGATGTTTCCAGATCCCAGTCCAGGTAATCCGCCCAAACCTGGCAGGCCAGGGAGGAAGGAGCCTTTGCTCGGCATTTTCTGGTCTTCGATCCCATCCGCATCGTCCTGCTCGTCTTCTTCCTCCTCTCGGGCTTGTCTTTCGGACTTCTTGGACCATGTGCCTTTTTCTTCCGCTGCAGCTTGCCCAATGTGCCATTTGTCGTTTGCGAAACTGCCTTCACCCGGCCTAGGTCGAGTCCAGAAGCGGGTTGCTCGGTCGTTAGATCCGGATGCAAGGATGTGACCCATGGGATGCCATGCCATGCTCCATATGTTGTACTCATGTGCGAAAGCAATCTTATGTGCAGGATACAGTGTCTGCGCTGGCGCGTCTGCTGGGTTTGGAGTGTCGTAAGGCGAGACTGTCAGTGGTGTACCTGGTGGAGGATGTTGCTCATCGAGCAAAAAGTGACACATCGCACCGTCCGCAGATCCAGAACTGAGAAGATTTGAATGAATCGGATGCCAGGTAAGGGCGCAGACTTCTTTCTCATGGCCCTTCAACAGGAAAACGTCTCGCATCATGTTGAGGTCAAAGATTCGCACAGTTTGATCTCGACCACACGATGCAAGTAGGTTGCCTCTGCTTGGTTCGAATCGTGTCACGTTTACTGTGTTCTTGTGGCCATGTAAGGTAGTTAGACATCTGCCCGATCGAGGATCCCACAGCTTGATCTGGTGATCCTTGGAGCCGGACACCAAGAGTCCTTTCGTTGGGTGCCAGTCCACACTTTTGGCGTCCCACTGATGTCCTTGAAGGTGAGATATTTCTTCGCTGGTCGCAAAGTCCCAGACTTTCAGACTGGCATCATCCGAGGCCGTGACAAACTTGGAATCCGTAGGTGCAAAGGCGAGGTCTCGGACGGAGTCGCCGTGCGCTTGGAAGTCAGTGACAGGATTGAAGTTGGTCTGGTAATATTTGACACTGCCGCCCTGATCTGCAGCCAGAATCCACTCGTTGTTATGGGTGTAAACAACCGCACGGAGTGGATTTTGAGTTATTTGTAAAATCGTCTCAAAGTTGAAGCCAGTCCCGTTCCACAATGTGAATTCACCAGAGGCGTTTCCAGTCAAGAGCCGCCGGCCATCTGGGGTCCATGTTACCACGTTGACGGGATAGCGGTGTTTGTTGAAGGATGTGTGTAGATGTTTGGCCGGTATCGAGTCGACTGCCTTGCCTTTTCGAGCTACTGGCGGGAGCATCGATACAGCCCAACTCAAAGTCGGTCGCTCATATTCAAAGCCCGTGATTGAACTTGTCTTAGATCGCCTGTCGTGCATCCATCGTACGTATGTGTTGCCTATGTCCGTGGCATTGCCTATATTGAAGTCTATTTCAGTACAAACCCAAGCAGACATAATGAACGATGATTGCGTAGTTGAGTATGACGGGCGCTATGATGTTGGGGCATTGAAGGAAACCACGTTTCTTTGTGAAAATGGATTTTGCATTCCTCGGCTATCGACAGATGCTAAAAATGACAAAGACTGCTCCGAAAGCCTTAGTACTCACGTCTACTTGGCCGCCCTCGAGGTCGCGGCTGGTCAGAGCCGCCATGATCACCGTAGTCCATGGCGGCGAGGTTGCGCCTTGTTTCTATCCCTCTCCGCCTTCACTGGGTCCTGGTGTCGTAGAAAGGATCCGCCTCTGGGTCGTCCGCCTAGATGTTCGTCGAGGGTTCGTATTCTCAACCAGAGAGCAGTGTGCGCAGTTGTGACGTGTTTGTCTTATGAGGTTTCGCGCCCGTGATGAGATGATGGTTAGTGCACAGCATGTGATGGAAGAAATGCAGGTCTTCGTGCTCACGCGCAAGCGAAAGTGAAGTCGCGCGGCGTCGGAACATCCCGCCTAGTACTTCTGGCATGTGACAAAATGTGCTGCTCGTAGATGGCGCGTCCTTCCTCGCGGTTCTCAATTTCATTCCACCCAACTATCTGCTACTTCACCAGTGACAGATTCCATCTTGAGCCGCGTATACCACAGGGAAACACAATCTGGATACGCCGAAGAACAATTACAAAAGCGACATCGAGCCCAATCTCGCCTATACATCCAGTCCGGCACCATCCTATTTAAGAAAGCTACCATTTGTCTTGGCCAGGATTTCATCATAGTAAGGCTGAAACGCAAGCCAGCCTTTCTCAGGAGTACCGACCTGCTGGTAGGAATACCGGGCTTCATCATCTGGGATGAATGTCTTCTGGTGTCCGCTGCCTCTCTCGACAGCATCACAGAGCAGCTGTGCATGGCAAGTCTTGTCTAGGCTAAGGAACCAGAAAGCAGCTGCGTCGACGGTCTCGCCCACCTACTCGTCGGTCAGCATAAAGATGCGCATGTTCGCGGAGACGACTTGCGGTGAGTAGCCCATGGTTCTGCAGGATTATAGCTTTCCCATTTCCGAGATGTGTGGCGATGCGCCGGCCCTCCTCCCTGTCAAGCACGACACCACCAAATTGAGGATAGACGGAATGGTTCTGATAGAACCGTAGACTGTCTTGAGTGATCATATCAAGCTCCCGGCCGAAAACCGAGAAGGCCTTGCCATACACACTATGGGCGTGACATGCCGCATGAACGTCTGGTCTGGCTTTGTGGATCTCAGAGTGTATCGCAAAGGCAGCTGCATTAATCGGCTGATCACCAACGACTACAACGCCTTCTTCGTCAACCAAGACTATTGACAAGAGATGGAACCGTCAGCAGTTTCTCCCTGACAACGAGGCACTCTACCCAGCTACCTAGGGAGATGCTTACTAAGGTCTGACACCGAAATCTGGGAGAAATGCATGGAAAGCGGGTTCAACCCTTACCCATGTCAGCTTTATTGCTGGTAACCTCGCCGGTCGTACTAACAGAAGTGATCTGTGAGGATCGGATCTCGGACAGATATGTGTCCGGCGACACCTTCATCAAATCCTCTTTCGGCGAACACACGATATGCAGCCGCGAGATGCTGCTTCCTATAGAGTCTTTCTTCCTCCAGAGACTCGAACTTCGGATAGCTTCGTATTTTAAGCGGCCGGCCGTCTTTCGTCCTACCAAGGGCGCCAACGTTTGCATTGCCCTTTGTCTCCGACACTAATGTTGTAGCGATTGGGGCCATGATGATGCAGTCAGTGAATCGAAAGAATAGAGCTAAGGAATTTAGTGACCAGATACTACAGCTGACATTCAACGAGTGGGAAACATTATAACATGTCTGACTGTCCTGCTTCCGAAGTCGGCTAAGTGGCAAGCGTACAATCGATTGCACAAGTGCCCCGCACGGTCGAACAACAGACGGTGCCGGTTGCCGAACGGATAATCCATCAGGCGAACAGTATTCTGAGAGCGAGCAGATGAGTCTGCATGCGGATTCCCGACGGAAAAGCGTACGAAAGTCGCGAAGCGAGGTCCGGGGACAACGATGGACTGCGCTGCTATCACCTTTGACACCCAGGGTGCTGTTCAGTACACACTAGCAGATCGTTAGTCCTAGGTCCTATACGTCGTGTATAAAGGCTGTTCGACATATCTAACGAACGAAGCAGACTGAGAGAAGTGTGTATCGGAGGCTCACTTCTAACCTGGGTAGCTTCGCTCTGGGAGATCGAGACGGCGAGGCCTTCCACATCGGAACTGGGGCAACGACCATTGTCACAAGGCCGCCACGCCATCCAGCAAGAAGCCCACCACCAATAAGGCCAATGCGTTGGGTGATGACGGCCGTAACAGCGACAGCGATGAAGAGCCTGGCATACGGGACCAACGTCTCGATCCCAGACCAATTTGAGAAGCTCCTGCTCGGTATTTCCTTGCAGCTGCTCACCGTGCGACCAAGGCTAAGATACTCCATACTAAATTCCGAAGCGAATCGAGGTGGACGACCATCCTGTGCTAATAGGTAAAATGCTTCCGTATAATGCACCTTTCCCAAACTGTCATCCTACTGCCCTATCAATCCATACAGAGCTAGTTGATACCCTCCGAGATCTCCATCGTCTAGGATACTACGATGATTTCGACGAAGGAAGATTGGTCCATCCATCTAGCAGTCTAGATATCCCCCCAGCAATCCTTCGTCATTACCTACCCTTAACAGATAATTACACGAGGTATAGAGAATTCCTCGACATAGGCTGTCGAAGCGTTCAGCTAGAGGTTTCGGAACTTCGTGGGTGTGATAATGCCCTTCTGTTCGACATTTGTCCTCACTGCTTTAGGCCTGTAGAGAGGACCTTCAATTGCCAGTTAAGGAGACATGTGATAGTCTAGTAAGGCTGACCTTCAAACGTTCAAGGTATTTGGAAGCTCTGTGATAAGCCTTTCTTATCATTGTTGCAAGGCCAAGCAAGTTTTCGACAAGTTTGGCGAGACGCTCCTGTGCAAAATGAAAAGCAACGACCAATATGAAGATCAACGTCATGGGCATCACTGATCATATTGCAAGTAGCTATCCTGGAGCGAGCGCGAATGATACTTGATGTCGCATAGTAGGCTTGAATACTATGTCCTTGCGGTCTCTATCTGTGAGGCTGATGCATTTTTGAGAAATACTGCATGTTTACATGCTCTGGTGACTCTAGAAGCACAGTCTGAAGAAGTGTTTAGATGCCGCTAGCCGAAATCGTGTTCGGCACCACGACTTGCCAGGCGCCATCGAGCAGAATGGCTACAGTCTGGCCTTATCCTCGCAAGAAGTACTTGGTTCGATATGCTACGTGAGTGTCCCAGCATGCTGGAAGTTCCGAGTGTAGTCAAGCCACGTGTGTGACGGAACCAAATCGGACGAGTAAACAGAGTTTGTACGTGCCGAATTACGAGTAATGTCCATCACGAGTTCCCTGTTCACTTTCTAGCTGCAAGTTGAGCCCTCCATCACGGCCAAGAACGTCCACTGGAGCTCTCTTTGAAATGGTGAATCTTGGTGCAAGCGCTCATCTGGATTGAGCCCATCGTGGACGACTTAGCCAAAGCTAGATTTCCCTATTCATGGCCAAGACGACTGGCCTATTTGCAACCTGCCGCTGTGGACCACAAACTTCCAACTTCATTCTTATCACAGACCAAGATTCCGCACAGCTATCCAAGACTATCGTATAGCAGAACGTTGAATAATCTGTCGGTGCGTGGACCGCGGCATCAATTGCTCAGGCATTCGTCCGGAATGCGGCACCATGCCTTACGAGAAGGACTGTACATGCACCGCACCGGAGCTTTATAGCGTACTCGTGAAGGTGGTAGCTTCAATAGCTATGCGAGTCGCCACGGCTGCGAATGTCATCGTGCGACTATTCTGGAACCCGAAGACTCCTCTTGCCTGCCGACAGCGAGTCTCGCACCTGACTAGTGGCTGACCTCAGGCCGGTTGAAGGTCAAGGGGCCGTGAGAGCTTCCTCACGGCGATTTTCCAAGAGAACAGAGGTGATGCAGTGTTTCGGTCTTACCAGCCGTGGTAGGCAGGAGTGATGATAGCTGGAAGCCGCAAATGGGTAGGTTCCAGTGCCATTCCAGCCCCCGGCAGCCCGAAGAAGAAAGCCCTGTCTCAATGCGGCCCTGGCGTCTCGGCAGCTTTCAAACTTACGGTCGTCGACGCGGCGTTGAGCTTGCACTCATGCAACCTTCTTCTCATCAACATCGACGGCACAGAGTCGATAAGGCCACAGCATGAGGCGGAACGAGTCTCTCATGCCACCCGGCAAGAGCGCTGGAGTTCTTCGGAATTGGCAGCCCAAGGAGAGCCCGTCAAGCAATTGCTTACACGCCTACACTTCGCATTCGAGTGTTTACTTGGTCCGCTTGTTGAAACCGAGACATGGACCATGTTTTGGCTGCGCCTCACGCGGCTGGATTTGAGGCCTGGGACGCGTGCCGTTAGCTGATGGTGCGTCATGCAAGCCATATGGCATCTTCCCTTGGAGTGCTTTTGACTTTGGCCCTTATATCCTTGCAGCAGATCGGGACAACGTTAATTCTGCTCGAGCCCTTAGAAAGCGATCTAGTATGGGACCGATCGAGGATCTAAAGGTACCATCTTCATGTGTGCTCGTCGCGTGGGAACGAGGTAAATCCCCTGTCCTGCCACGACCTTCTGGCGCGTTCCTCAACTGTTCGATTCATCGATCGAACTGTACCAGCATTGGTTGATCACCACTCTACTTCTAACAACACTGCTCCAAGCATCAAACTTACGCCTATACGATCAAAAGCCGAGGACGTACATCCTCCTCCACCTCAAGAATGGCCATTTTCTCAAAGAAGAGCAAGGCCAAGAAGAGTGATGGCAAACAGCCTGCTGCAGAGACCGTCGAGCAGAAGCCGAAGCCAGTCTACAGGCATGTGCCCACGCACGCAGGTGCTGATTCAGCTGGCCAAGTGGGTAGAGTGGACAACAGCCAGCAGATAGCAATGGCCAACCGTCGGCGGATTGCGAATTCCATGTTCGACAGCACACTCAACAATGCTTCTTATGCACAAGATATCGCACACAACATGGCACATGGAACGCCTTCACCAAACTCTCCTGCGGCCTCCCAACAGAGGCTCAACCCCATGCACAGGAATTACAGCGAAGAAATGTTCTACACCAATAGAGATGGAAGACCAATGCCTAGTACTTCGGCTCAAAGATCACAAAGTGCTTCGGCTGCAAGAAGTCGGGCGAGTCGCAGCAGTAGTGACTATTTCGCACAGTCTCGAGCTCAATCCACACTTGACAGCACTGTTGTTCAAGGCAAACGCCCCGTCACTGGCTCCGGGTACGGCTATACAAACTACTCTTCGGATTCTGGATACGAATCAGCTGGGCCAGCATCTGCAATGCACTCTCGTGCCCCCAGCGAGTACAACCTTCAGGAAAATAGCAGAAATCACTTGTCAAGAAGCAGTTCCGCTCTCCTACTGCCTGAGCTCAAATTGGACAGCTTACCAATAGCTGGATCACCGCCGCAGGATGGTGAGCCTACCAAATCTGGCGATGGAATACTCAAAAATATGGGAAATGTCTCTCCACTGGATCTCACCTCCGATACGAGGTCTATTAAATCGACAAAGTCCACTGCTTCTATCAGCAAAAGGACTCGGTTTGAGGATGATGTAGAGCCAATGCCCTCACTTGAGCAGCTCCAGGCTATCCGAACCTCCTCCAGCTCAACGCCGCCGCTACCTGATACTGATGATGCCATTGCCCAGCTAGGATGGGATCAACATGCAGAGTGCGAATCTGAGCAGAGCCATCCCGAACCTGTGGTTCCTTCAATTCCGGAACGAGCTGCAGCTCGAGCGATCTCGGAAAAATACCTGCTTCAAGTCAACACAGATGGTGTCCAACTTCGCGAATCACAACCACAGCCATCGTCTTCGAAGTTGGCTGCGTTCTCTGATCTTCCAAGGACACAATCCCATGCTGAAGCCTTGGCGCAGCCATTGACGCCCGTGCTTGCTGAAACGCCCCCTCCATTGACAATATTGGAAGGATTCAAGGTCAACAAGAGAGGCAAGATCTTAGATGAGGAGGGCGAGCCAATTGGTGAGCTCGTGGAAGGTGATCTGCTAGATTGTGTGCGCCAGAAGGCAAACGGACGTGGCGAGGTCATTGATGAATATGGTCGCACGGTAGGAATCGTGCGCACCGTCTCGAGGTTGGCCAGTCCCATGGTGTCACGACAAGACTCTCAGCTCCGCCAGTCTCAACAATCGATGGAAGTGAAAGCTGTGGATCAGCCAAAAAATTCAGCTGTGCCGGCCCAATTGGACGTACAGGATTCAAAGGATATGTCTGCACAGCACATCCTCAGTACTGCAGCTTTGCAAGAAGCACCTTCTTCGACCACCCACACTGCTAAAATGATAGCAGTGCAGCCAATACTGCCCACCTCCCCGACGGTCTCTGCGCCTCGCCTCTCGCCTCGTTCCCAGGCACGAGACTTTGCTGTGGAGATGCAGGCTGTTCAGTTGCCAGTGACCACGGCGACTTCGCAAGACATCATCAAAAGATCAATGGTTCCACGCTCCGCCAGTGAGCGAAGCCTCTCAGAGCTGTCCAAGCCCTATGCTCGTCCTACGATGAGCTCTGTGCCAGAGAACAATGTGCCCGAGGATGATTTGGTGCCCGAAACTCCTGGTGCTTTTTCGTACAAGGGAGATATACCTACCTTCGACGGCCCCATCCCAAATACCCATAGAAGGTCTCAATCGCCACCAAAATCGACGCAAAGCAGACCGACGCTTACTGGTAGCCATCCAAACAGTGCCATATTCGCGCCGATGAGACCCTCTACGGTCGCAAATACTAGACGTGCGACAACGCAGTATGTTGGTGGCCCTTCTGCATATAATGGGGCTGCCGCGAGACATCCTGCATTCTCCGCGCTAAAGAAAAGCGATAGCAACGGGCATGGTAAGCATTTATACGCATGCGAGTTTACACAGCGTTTTACTAATGTTGAACAGACATGAGTCCATGTGGCAGTGAAACCGGCACAGACCCGTCTTCGTCTGACGATGGCCGCATGCCGATGATGAGTGGCCACTCGCGATCCGCATCACTACGTACAACAGGCACAGCTTCCACGTCAAAGCCCCGAACATATTTCACTCACGGTGGGAAAGTGGTCGTCGATCCCAGCGAGGCGACGCCGAAACCATCAATGGATGTGAAGCCTGAAGCCCCAATATCACCAGTCGAGGGGACGAAGAGCGAGAAAAAGAAGAGTAGGATGAGTCTGGGCTTTGGCCGAAAGACGAAAGCGACCTGATACAGTACCTTTCGTCCTCTCCTTTGTCATTTCCTTGGAAGTGCTCCGAGATGATAGCGTTATAGCGCTGGCGTGCACGCGATGCTGTGAATGGAGAGAAGCGTCTTATCAAGTCTGCATTACTTGTAATACCTCGAGGCTTCGTATTACTTCGATCAATATACCTTTACCTGCCGCTTGAGAACGGCCCAAAAGAACCATCTATCCATGGTCTATTTCGACAATGCAGGATGACACTTACCGACCGAAAGCACTGGTACAAATCAACGACCCACGAATGCAGTGTTATCCCACGCCTGCTCAAGCGCGAATGCTCAGCTTAGCGCCACCAGCTTTAATGAGTTGAGCCTTGTACCTTCAGCTAGCTCTACGAACTACATGTTGAAAGCCTCCGCCGTCGATCTCCGAAGTGTCCTACTGCACCTCTGATCACCGCTGGCGCAAGAAGCGGTTCGGAACACTCGCCGAATGTGAGAACGTGTGGGTGTTGTTCATGCACCCTTGTCGTTCAGCACTCGTTCTAGAAGATCCAGCCTAATGGCCCCGGCTCTTCTAGCCGAAAAGTTATCGTATGATCTATTCCAGATCAAGCTAGCTCTATGTAAGTTGCCCGCCACGTGGGGCCCTTGATTCTGCGCTTTTGCCAACAGAAAAAGACCTTCCCTCTTCCTCTCTTCACATCAATATCACTGCATTCAGCGGTACCTTATCGTGAGCGACTTCTTGGAGTCTTTGCGCTCACGTTCAATTTGGAAAGCTCCAACTCTATACATATCCTTATCAAGCCACATCAAGGATCTCTCCGAAGCAGCGCAGCAGCGCAGCCAGATTGAGTTTCTACCGGGATGGCGAAGGAAGACGTTATTGAACACTATGCCTCGGCGCAACACGATTCTGAGATTGAAGCTGGTGAGCATATCACTGTCCAACCAAAGGGCTCTTCGACAACGCCTGGTGAGTCCAGCGCTGCATCAGCTCGAGGTCATGCCCATGGCCCAGTGGAAATGCTCTCCAGCGATGGCGGGGACCAGCCTGAGCTCCAAACGACTGCTGCACAGCTTGAACGCGAGAAGGGAGGCCGTTTCAGCTACCTGAAGAGGAAACAATTCTGGTTCATCCTAGCTTTATCACAGGCGCTGGCCGTCACTATAACCGGGACCAATACATTGTCGACTCTATTGTCTATTGAGGGCACATCCATTCCTGCATTCCAAACACTGTTCAACTACGTTCTTCTGAACATCATTTACACCAGTTGGACGATCTACAAGTATGGCTTCAAGGGCTGGCTTAAGCTGATGTACAAAGATGGCTGGAAATTCTTCATTCTGGCTTTCTGCGACGTTGAAGGCAATTACTTCACCGTCTTGGCTTATCGCTACACCACGATCCTTTCCGCGCAGCTAATCAACTTTTGGGCCATTGCTGTAGTGGTCGCCATTTCGTTGATCTTCCTCAAGGTGCGCTACCACGTGCTGCAATACATTGGTATCCTCATCTGCTGCGGTGGGTTGGGTATGCTCGTTGCTTCGGACCACATTACTGGTTCCAATGGTGGTCCTGCATTAGACGCTGTCAAAGGCGATCTGTTCGCGCTCGTTGGTGCAACGTTCTATGGTCTGTCCAACGTCTTCGAGGAGTTCCTCGTCAGTAAGCGACCGTTGTACGAGGTCATTGGCCAACTCGCTTGGTGGGGCATGTTCATCAATGGTGTACAAGCAGGCATCTTTGATCGAGCTGCTTTCCGGAGCGCAGTATGGAATGCTAAGGTTGGTGGATACCTGACTGGTTACACCTTGCTCCTGACTTGGTTCTATTCGGCGGTACCTGTGATACTCCGCATGGCATCCGCGGCGTTCTTCAACATCGGTCTGCTGACGGGCAACTTCTGGGGTGTCATCGTTGGTATCAAAGTCTTCCATTACCACGTTCATTGGATGTATCCGATTGCCTTCGTTCTGATCATGTTCGGTCATTTCGTGTACTACGGCACAGAGGGCGTTCTGGGCGAGGCGAAGAAACCGTGGTTGGGAGAAAACCAGGAGGGCGGTAACGACGGCATTGGGACGGCTCGCCGGCAGCTTGAACACCCAGGTGTTACACTTTAGAAGTAATCGACCATGTGTAGTGAATAATTCGCATATGGTGAACCTCGATATCCTCAGAATTGCAATACTATCATGACTGCCCAGTAGCTTCGTGTTCTTGTTGTCGTCGTTCCAGAGGCTTCAATCAAGAAACCTGGAGCAATATTGCAGCCGTGTTCCACCGCTATACAGTCTCAACATTGCGATAGCAAGATGGGTTTCTGCTTCGTCCTGCCCGGTCATGGGTGAGGAGGGTGTGGTGCGCAAAATTTTTGGCAAGGCTGAAGCTCCGTATCTGAACCTCGTTGTATCTGGTCGATGGTCGTATAGATGGATGTTAAGCTCTCAACACAATCAAAGGCCGCCTTGAATGGCAAATGAGGACAAAATGAGCACCAAGGCGTTGATTATACCCCAGGACAATGGTATCCAGGTTGACATCCGGAAGAAACCAGCGGTATACACGCCGCCGATCCTGATGCTATGTCAATATGTGGACTGGTCGACAGTGTTAAAGATCATAACTTACAGGCCACCGACAACATTCCCAGCGATCAAGCCCTCCGTCGTGCCGATGACCGCGTATATGAGGGGAACAATCCAGATGAGTTTCCAATTTCGCCATTGCATGGCACAGCCATAGAACGCGGCGATCAAATGGACACCACCAACGCACACTAGGGTCCAGTACAGAGTAAATCGCCACATAGGTTCGGCATCATAGAGATAGACGCATTGCGGTCCGTTGACTGGAAATGGCCAGTATAATGAAGGAAATGGCGGCGTCTCGTAAGAGAGTGGCCTCGGATTGACTTGGAATTTCAAGAAGCGGCTGTCGAGACTCATTTTAGATGCGTGTACGGATACAGAGTGTAAGTCCACGGAGCAAGGGAACAGGGCATCTTACCTCATACTTTGATTTCTTGAGGTTTATTTAGCCTTTCCATGGATGATCGAGAACCAGTCGGAACTGTAGAGGTCACGGAACTTTTCGTCCAGGCGATGTGTCTAGTGATCAAGGCAGTGATATGCCCGTGGTACTTGACGTCAATGCATTCATTGCTGTCAACTTGGTCGTGGTCGTGATACTGATGATGGCAAGGATGTTTCAGGTTGAAGTTGCGAGGTTGACTCCGAAAGGCAGGGGCTCTCGGGTGAAGCCGCTTGTGCCGAGGAAGGAGCAACGGCCACGCCAACGCGACGGTGAACTTGAACATGCACACCTTCATTCCATCACGGTAGAAGTTTCTTCTCTCATTATGAGCTACACGGTCACGTAATGTGACAGTAACGACACAAAATGCCTGGCGATCGTCTTCTTGGTACCCTCCTAAGACACCTGCAGACGTACACAGCGCAGCAGGATACACCGAGGTCAATATATGCATAAGCCATCAACACTTGCGTGACTAGGTCTGACCGAGCGTAGGATATTCGGAACTGCATCATCGCTGCTAACAACTCTCAATAATCCTTTAAATGTCACGCTTTTGACAAGTCAGCTGCTGTCAGCTCCGGCAATATGGGCATATCCAGAAGGCCTCCGGACATGCATGCGTACTATCAGCGTCTTTCATTCGGCTGCACAGGCATTAATTAAACATGAGAATGCTGTGAGAGACAAAGTACCTGACGAAGAATTCTCCAAACTTCAGCACGAGCGGACTCTGGCCAAAGATGACTGGATCGAGGCTACCATCAAAGGAGCGGACGAGCATTCTGTGCGCTGGCGGCATCTTCTGGGCATAGCTGGTCTACTGCTTGGATTTGGTTCTGTTGACGAGGAGAACTTATCGCCTAGCATGAGGCACAAGATAGAAAGTGCTCTCGTGACTGCCGCCAATCTCGCCCTCGAGGAGACAGATAAAGATGACGAACTAGGCCATGGCGCCATCACACTCGTCTTGAACCACTGTTTCCCACACCTTTCCGACCACGAGCGATCAACCCTGGATTACGATCTGCTTTTGCCTGTCCTCATGCGGGCAACATTTCACTCAAGTGAAGGACTCCGATCAGCTTACTTTCTTGGCGCGCTGGATCGCGACATAACTGTCGCAGGAGACGGTCGATTGAGCTGGACACAACGATCGAGCTCTTTCCAGCAAATACAATACATGGCTCAAAGTCCACTAGTAAGCTCTTTAGGTCCCCTTGCTCGATTGATCGGCCACACTGTCGAGCAGGTGAAACAAAGCTGGCTGGTTCTGTCCGCCTTGGATGACCTAGATGACTTCTCGAAAACGCTCCTGACGCAATGGCGACAGAACAGGCTTTCTGCTGTGGAAGCCACTGAGCAGACACAGTATTTGGATGACGAGGCATCCAATGTGACCACGCCCGTGCTTTGGAAGCTCCTTCAGCCTTCCCTCTTCGCAAGCATCATTATCTTGAGAAGTGCGCTTGGTCGATTGCTTGGGGATAGCATTCTTGCCAGCGACTCTCATGCTCCTAGAGTTGCGGA
The DNA here is from genome assembly GCA_012978405.1 of Pseudocercospora macadamiae. Classification (NCBI taxonomy): domain Eukaryota; kingdom Fungi; phylum Ascomycota; class Dothideomycetes; order Mycosphaerellales; family Mycosphaerellaceae; genus Pseudocercospora; species Pseudocercospora macadamiae. The sequence continues at coordinate 260,344 of WRNY01000031.1, forward strand.
GCAGTCCCTCCAAATCCTTCGCAACCTCTACTTTATCACCACACGGCAGGGCTCTGCAACTTTCTCCCAGTACAACTTTGTTTACTACACTGCCATGGATATCTTGGGCTCTTATCCTCTCGAGGTGGAGCGAGTTCTGCATTCCATGCAACCAACATCAGTCGGCACTGTGGCAACGCATCCTCTGGATCGCAATCTGGATCTCTTCTTCCTCAATACAGCCGAGCACTTCACATTGACTGTGCCGGCAAACGTGACGGTCAATTTACTAGTGCCTACGGTCACGTCCTACCTCGCTGCCGGCGGCAAAGGTCCCCTTCTCTCAATATTTGAAGCAGCGCACAGTGTGACATTGGCCATATTCTCGGCACCTCAAAACGAAGAAGCCACCGTCGCCAACTTGCCATTCTACGTAGACTCACTATTCCGAGTTTTCCCCAGAAACCTATCCACGCGTCAATTCCGGTTGGCTTTCAAGACGCTTCTCAAGCTTACTTCGCCACCATCATCACTGGCAGTAACACAGCCAATTATGCCTGCCGTGTTGCTGGAACTGCTGCACGACCGAGCCGCACATGCCGAGACTTCTGCAATTCCAATATTACCTGGCTCGGCAGAGGGAGCGATGGAGACGCCTGTCCCACTCTCAGAGCAAGCAGTCCTCACGCTGACTGTCATTGATGGGCTTACTCAGGTTCCTCTCGATGTGTTAGATGATTGGCTACCAATCACTGCAGATATGATCCACGATGTTCAAGACTACAACATGCGGGAGCATTGCAAAGAACACTTCTGGCATATCTTGGTTAGTAGTGGAGAGCTAGACCCGGAGAGAAGTAGAGTATGCCATTCATGGTGGTCGACAATGGGAGGGAAAGAATGGGTGCTATTTGGAAGAGAGAATGGCGCAATGATGTCCGGAGGGCGTGAAGTCGAAGCGGCAGAAAGCAAGCTGTAAATGCATCCGAAACCTTAGGAACAATGATCGTTGCTCCGATCTGATATGGAAGATACCCAGTTCTGAATTGAAACTCTAAAAGGCTTCGTCTTCTCGATCTCCTTGAGCGGATTAACCTCTCAAGGCCAGAAGTGAGCTTTCATGATGTGGTTGAATGTCTGGCTAGCAGTATGTGTTCCTTAAGCCACAAAGTTTGCGCTTGGCCGCGTGCCGCGCCCCACATGTGTCTGCAGAAGTTCGAAGTTCGTTGCAAGGTTCCCTGTTTTGATGCTCCTTGCGGTCAAGCATTGGAAATGCCGACAGCTCGCAAAGTTAGCTTAATCCACTTGAATGCTAGCAAGCAAGCAGGCAGGTGAACGAGGAAGATGAGAAGACTTCACTCGAGACGCCGAGTCCTACGCCCACGACAGTAAGGTGACGTACAGCAGGACGCGCACGCGCACTGTGCTCACAGCCCCAATCTCCAATCTCCAATCCCACTTACAACAGCAGTCGTGCCACTCACTCCACTTCCTCAAACACGCCAGCCTCCAGCTGCGGGCCTTGACGTTGACTTGTACTTGCTCGTCGGCCAAGCACATCGCCAATTGTTTGCTGCGGGTTGTATTCACTTGTCTCGTCCTGCACCGCGAACCATAGCAGAAGCATTGCATATCCTTCAGCCATTGGACACGAGACTCTGACCCTCGCATGGGCCAGGACACACCGCCAAGATGAAGGCAGTACAACGCATGGGAGGTAAGATGATGAAGCGGTCTGCGGACCAGCACGATGTGGGAGCGGTCATTGGCGAGTTCAAGGCGACAGACGACATGCTGGATAGGGTATGTGGCTCATGATACCCCTGTTCGACGTCGCTGACAGACTTCATAGCTTGAGAAAGATCTGAAGTCGTGGCGCAACGGCTGGGACGATATCCTGAAGCTTCAATATGACGCCAGCGCGGCCTTCGCGGCACTGTACAAACCCATCGAGCCGAGTTCATACCCAGAGCAGAGACACCCACCGGCAACCACTCCTCAAGGCCAACTCCAGAAATGTCTCGCTTTACAGAAGATGTATTCGGACACGAAGACGGATTTGCAGCAGGAGATATCCATGATTGATAACAAGCTTCTGCGGCCAGTGAGGGAGGCGAAGACGGCCACGAAACCCCTACACAAAACTTTGAAGCATAGGGAGAACATGAAGCTGGACTACGAACGATTCCTCAGCCGGGCCGAGCATGCTAGAAAGAAGCAGAATCGCACATTCAAGGAAGAGTCAGCACTGGCGAAATGCGAGTCAGACCTACAGCAAGCACAAATCGACTACCAGACGGCAGACGACCAGGTGAAGCAGACATTTCCTCCTCTGATTGAGGCAGTACAAGCGTTACTACCGCATCTTCTCACGGTCCAGATACAAGTGCAAACCACCCTGGTTGGACAAGTCTACACGAGCTTAGATGCCTATTGCCGACAACAGCATCTACCAAGTCCGGCACCCAGCAACGAACAGATCAATGCCGCTTTTGACCAGCAATTCACGAGCTTCAGAAGAGAAGTGGAGAGCGGACTTAGTGTCATTTCGCAAGGCAAGGCAGTGAAGTTGCCGATGGACCTACCAGATAAAGCCCAGGGCAGCACATACACTGGGCTCGGTATTAGGAACAAGGCAGGAAGTGCTTACGATAGCTCGAAGAACTTGGTCACTCGCAACAAGAACAGCCAGCAGGTGCCTCAACGCCCAACACCACCAGCGGTGCCTGGAGCAACCAATGGACACTCGCCCTCGCTCGCAATCACTCCTTCGGAAGAAGAGGCTCCACCACCGAAGCCTCCACGCCCAGCAGCTTCACCAGCGGCAACATATTCGCCAAGGTTCCCGTCACCTGCGGTCTCACCTGGGCCAGGTGTGCCGTTTGGAAATAAACCACGCATGCCTTCTTACTCGGGCAATGCGAATGCTGCTCCCTATGACCAGAAGGCAAGCATTCCGATGCCCTCGTTCCCCAACCAGCCACCGCCCGCATACTCGGATTCTCAAGCTTCGACGCCGATGTCACACTACGCCACGCCGCTGAACGGGACGTCGCCGCGACCAGGATCGACTGCGGCCGGGGCAGACTACTTTGGTGGCATGCCACCTCTTGATCGCAAACAGAGCGCTGCGAGCGTGGCATCGTCTGCGGCCAGCATTGCTGCTGCCAAGAAGAAGCCACCCCCTCCCGTACCTGTGAAGCGCATAGCTTCGAACCAAGGAACATACGTGACGGCACTGTACGATTTCGAGGGCCAGACTGCTGAGGATCTGCCGTTCAAGGAAGGTGACAGGATACGAGTCATCAAGAAAACAAATTCGACTGACGACTGGTGGGACGGGGAAGTGAACGGCAGGCGAGGACAGTTCCCAGCGAACTATGTGCAGCTGTGATTGATATGGACCTCGGATTATGTAGCGAGGATGGCTGGAGCTGCTAAGCGGCTCTTGAGGTCATCATCAGGATAAGCAGTGTGGCTTCAGCATTGTGTAGCAGGCACGAGTTGTATATGTCAGCAAGGCTAACAATACAACCACAATACTGCCCACAGTCCAGTCCAATGTATTCACCGGATGGGTTCGCTCGTGCATGTCTCTCGGTTCTCTCAAAAAACGTGGTCGTACGTCATTGGGCTTCTGGGGAAAGCAAGAACCTCGAAAGCTTGTCTCGGTAGCGTAGAATAGGATGCACGTTCGTACTTTGACAGCTCTGATGTGCTCCGTCCAGTGTGATAGAGCATATTTTCAATCCATGGAGCCTAGGTAACCCATTCTCTCATCGCGATAAGATGGGCCATACAGATACAGTACACCATCACACGCATTGAGCCTGTGTCCACGAACGACATTGACCTCCGCGGACGCCGCAACGCTCGAAACGCAATCGGGACAGCAGCAGCAGCTCTCGATTTCGCTCGCTGGCAGGCCCCATTCTACCTTGAGCTGACGACAAAATGGCTTCCTCGGCGAGCGCTGGTCCCTCCGAGTCGTCGCCATTGCTCCCTTCGACTCACGAGCCCTCAGCGCCGCGACCGACTCCCAAACCACCGCGCAATGTCACTTTCAACCCTACAATATCGACTGCGTCACCTCCCAAGCGGCCAAGCTTTGGAAAATCGCCCTCGAATCCTCTGGGCGCTTCCAGTTCAGGGTCGAGCGCCATCAGCACGTCGGGGCGAGAGGGATTCCCGCAAAGCACATTGTCGGCGCTGAACAGCAAGCTGCGCAGGAGAAACAGCTCTGGCGCGGCACTACAGCTTCCGCCAAGCAACCCAGCCTCGAGAATCGGACCACAGAGAACGACACGTACGGCGTCGAAGCTGAAGCTTCTGCCAAATCCGGACGTGGGAGACGATGGGCCAGACGAGGAAAGTGGACGAGATGTATACAGCCAGTTCACGCGCATCAAGGATCCCACTGCCAGGCGAGATGCTGCGCGCCTCGGCAAGGAGGACAGGCAGAGACTCCCGCGTGTCACGGCATACTGCACAGCGGGATCGTACAGGATCGAAGAATTGATGCGCTTTCTGAAAGGGAGGACTAAGACGAAGGGCGCTGCTCCAAAGCTGTTCGATGAATGCCTGTACTCGCCCTATAGCTACCGCAAAGACGGTCCGAGGTCGGATAGTCGAGGAAGGAGGAGCAATGGAGCCATCGACAATGAAGGCGATATCGACGCGACCCAGATCCAGAGCCAACCGCAAAGACGATTTAGCGATTCGGCCATCCAAGTGGAAGAGCAAGCACGAGAAAGACGAGAGGACCTGCTGGATATGAACAGGAATCCTGAGACTATCGGCAGTCCGAGCAATGGCACGCCACTGACCAGTGCCAGCAGTCAGGACTTGACGCGACATGGCTCCATCAGCAACGAGGAGGCGATCATTGATGCCCACGGCGCAGATCAACCCGCCACTCCTGATTTGGATACTACAGTTCACATACCCGAAGTTTTCCTCTTCGAATATGGCGTCGTTGTGATCTGGGGCATGAGTGTCAAAGAAGAACAGCGTTTCTTGAAAGAAATCTCCAAATTCGAGCAAGAAAAGCTCAGCAAAGACGACGTGCAGACTGAAGAATTCAACTTCTACTACACGCGCGAGTACCAAGCCCGAATATACAACGACTTCATCTCACTAAGGGAGAAGAAGAACTACATGACTAAGTTGGCCATCAGTCATGCATTGGCTCAATCGACCAAGGTATGAAAGTAATCTCCCATCACATATGCAATACTGACTCCGATCATGTAGACATCACTATACGAGGATCTTCTCGACGCAACCATCTCCACAACACAGACGATTCCCAGCCAGATCGCATCCACAGGACGAATTCAGATGACACGAAAAGAGATCAACATGCAGATCGGCGAATTGTTCATTTTGAGAATCAACATCCATCTGCAAGGCTCTGTACTGGACGCGCCAGAATTGATGTGGGCAGAACCACAACTCGAGCCTGTGTATGTGGCCGTGCGATCGTATCTTGAGATGGATCAGCGAGTGGCGCTCTTGCAGGAAAGGTGAGTCGATGTCTAGATATCGATATTGCTTTGACATACACTAACGCGTAATCCAGAGTGGGAGTAATTGCAGACCTCCTTGCAGTACTGAAAGACCAATTGAGCCATACGCATGGCGAATACCTTGAGTGGATTGTGATTGTATTGATCGCCGCTGAGATTTTGGTTGCCGCGATTAATATTGTCGTTGATCTGTATGCTGGTGAGGGTTAGGACGGGTAAGATGTGTAAGCGAATAGGAAAGAGAAACTTGTAATGACGACGCACAAGTACTGTACAAAGCAAAGATTACGATGATTGGCGATACCACGGGATTTGAGCAGCGGGTAGATGTCCGCATAGGTTCTCAAACAAAGATCGTTGAGACGCACCTTTATCTACATTATTCCTCCTTATACACAAACCCACCATTCTCCAACTGCCTTATCCCAATTCTCGACGTCGTCTCCCATCTTCGCTCGGCGAATAAATCCTCAATGTCTGCCACGGGCCGATCACTCTGGCTTTCGAATCGATCGGCCACCAGACCTGCAATGGTCAACCGAGCTCGCGCATCTCTCACTCCACCTCCGCCTGCCGAAAGCGCAGTGAAGAATAGCAAAACGCCGACCACGACGAAGAGTAAATTCGTCACGACCAGAGCGAAAAGCGCCCCTTTCTCAACTCTAGCAACAAGAATCGTCGTCCGACTCTGCGCTTGGATAGCGGATCTAGCAACCACAGCTCCAGAGAATAACGCCATGGCAGCTTTACTATAAGCTAAAGCGAGTTTGTCTGCCAATTGTTGAGCTGTATCACTGAATGTCGCAAGACTATCGGCTGTTTGGAGCTGTTGATCAGCCAGGATCACGCTTGAGATCGTAGATTGAGCGATATTCGCGACAGAATCGTTACTGATTTTGGTGTCGAATCTTGTAACTGAACCATTGACATAATCGTATTCGACATCGAAAGCTGTTGTGCTGCATGACAGGATAAATGAGGAGCCGCCGTGCATTGGGACTACGATTTCTGGGTCGTTCTCGATATTTGCTGAACCATTTGTTCCGAGAAGACCGCTACCTGTGGATGGGTTGGTGAGTGCTCCCCAGGCGAAGTAGTAAGGGTTCTGGATGCCGTAGTATGTCGTGTTGTCGGTCATTGTGTCGTCTGTGAAGTATTGCATTTGGAAGTCGTCGGTTACTAGATTTCCGGAGAAAGAATCTGAGCAGTTGAAGGAGACTGATGCTCCTATGCTGGCGTCCAGGTTACATTTCTTCGAAATGGGTTTGCATTGTGTTGATAAGCCGAAAGTTGTTGCGGTGAAGTCCGTGGTGTCCAAATTACTAGCTGGAGCCACCGCAGCGTATGCGAAGGACTTATCGTTCTCGTATGTTGATATTGTAATGGTATCGGATATGTTGTTGAGCACTTGCATGACCTGCGTGGCGTGGTTGAGGAAGTTGGCTGTTACGGCAATATTGAGAGTGCAACCGTCATGAACATTGTAACCATTGGAATCGGTAGGAGGGTTCTCTTGCTGGATGTAGGAATTATTCGCATAAGTGCAATTGTCGCTCAGGAGGAAGCTGTATTGTGGTAAGCTGTCGGTTATAGGAGTGGTCTGCACGAAGGGAACAGTCTCGGTGGTTATGTGCAGCCAAGTGTCGGCAAGGAAGACCAGAAAGCTGTTCACTGTAAGTGACATTCATTCTCCAATCATGCATAAATTCACCTACCCCAAGAATGTTGCAAGCACAAGCATTACTCCAACGCTAGTCAAAGCATGACCGTGAGGCTGCTTTCGTCGCCAGGCCACGACGTACTTGAACCATTCCCATAACGAGCCGAACCCGCCTCCGTTCAGCATACCCAGTGTGAGTGAAAGCTGCCATGGTGTTGGCAGTTTGGCGCTGGCTTCCGCCTCTGAGGCCTTCAGTAACCGTGCAGCCACCGGGTATGCGGTCAATGCCAGTATACAAGCGCTAAGTATTGGCGCAAGGGAGCTAGACCAGGACGCGATGAACAGTAGGTAAGTGGAGTTAAGCTTCACATAGAAGTATTGATTCGTGTCGTCGTTTTCCGCAATGCTCAGTCGCTCTGAGACTGGAGCGTTATGACCCACTCGGTAACGAAGGACAAGTCCCAGTAGAAATCCAGTGAACAGCAGCATCGGAACTGTCAAGACAATGGTGTTGAACACGATATTGCGCACTCTTCCTCGCATCTTCTTCTGGGGCCCATGGCTGCTGTGTGCTGGACTGTTTACCGGCTGGTATGCGGTCGTGAGGTCCTCTGTCTTACCGTACATTGTGCTCAGATGTTGGACAGAGGGATGTCCTGAGTCCAGCGTTTGGGACACAAGCACATTTTGAGGCCATCTTCAAATAGGTACAGCTGAAGTCCGCAGCCAATCCCATACCATTATTCAGCTGCAGGATCAGAAGCGAACTTTGTATGTACTGGCGATATCTTAGCGCCGGCAACGACTCCGCCACTCTGATGTCTGGAGTGCATTTTGGGCAACCGCTGGTTGCAATCATGGCGAGAGGCCAACGGTCCGTTGTTCAAAGATACCTATGATGCTTCAAGACTCTCCCCAAAGAGAAAGCCTTCGGTCAGGTCGATCATTGTTCACCAATATGACCTGCTGAGTCAAAGCTCTGTTCAATAGCAGAGGCATTGTAAAGCGCGGCACGCAGGTCCTGATGATCATGTTGGACTGATTCGTTTCTCGAGATTGTGCCTTAAAGTGAAGAGCTGTACACGCAAAAGGCTCCTATGTACTTCGCGGTCATCGATGTCAAGAGCGAGACGCACTCGATAAGCTTCAGGAGTGAAGTGCTTGAGTCTAAGAATAGTCACGGCTCTTCCCGCCTCGTGTGGTGGAAGCGCTTTCCACCAGAATGCCAGCAGAGGAACACACACTTCGCTCATCACTCACAGTGTCAGCAGCATCCGGAACAATGTTTGAATGTTAGAGAGGGAGAAGAGAGGGATATTCACCCGGGCCCAGGTGTCCCTGTTGATGAGATACATCATACTTTGTTCGACCTGTCGAGCGGCGGCCAACATTTGGCAGGTCAGGCGCATAGCCACATCCTCTGACAGCAGTAGAGGATGCCTTATGTGGTTGTTGGACGGCCCAGGAATGGCTCACGGATTGGCAGTACGCTGGCGCTCAACCACCTGGGAGCCGGAAAAAGTTACGTTTGCCATCTGCGTCAACACAATCTCTGGACATCACGACAGCTTCGCAAAATGTCCAGATGGTTCGATTGAAAACTCTTCGCCTGGTGACAGCTCCTGAAGATCCACAACATTCGAGCATGCAGGACGAGATCGCTTTTCCACCAGACAGATCTGTTCTTCCAAGCGACTTCGGTTGCACCAACGTCGAATCCACCACAAGCGAAGTGGTTCCAAACAACTCAAGCTTTGCCAAGACAGCCGAACGTAAAGGCCAAGGCCAACGCTGTATGAACTTGATTGTGAGGCTGCTACAAGTGTGGCATGCTCCGGCGTCTAGGGACCACATGCAAAATCTGCAAGCAATAAGGACTGCTCTGGAATACGCTACAAGGGATGATGTACCGAGCCTTCATCTATGTTGCACTCCTCCCGAGCTCGGCTACCCGTGGTCCACAGATGTTACAGCTCATGGACGGCACGATGCGTTCCAGCATGGCGTACAGACACGTCGTCGACACACGTGGGCGGGCCTCTATACCGCATGAAGACCTCACTTCTCATTTCCGTCACTCTGTAGCTCTTGGCTGCCGCATACTATGCATCATTCACGTAATGCTCTAGCGGCTCGTGCTTCAGGTACTATCTGTACTTAAGGCTTTCGATACTGTCGTAAGCCCACCGCAACCCATCTGACTTTTCCGTTGTTCAATTCAGTCATTCTTTCCAGTTCACACTCTTTTTCAAAAATGCAGTTCACCACTTCTATCGCCCTGGCGGCGATCGCTTCTCTTGCTTCAGCGCTCCCAGCTACCAAGGTGGCCAGGGCTGACGACAGCCCCATCGGCTATGCTTCGCAGAACGGCGGGTGAGTGAATAACTATCTATTCAGACGATCTTTCATTAATCATGTATCTAGCACCACTGGTGGTGCCGGGGGAACGACCACTACCGTCTCTTCGCTCGCTGCTTTCACTGAAGCTGTCACCGCCGACGGTGCTGCTGTCATTTACGTCAAGGGCACTATCAGCGGCGATGCGCAAACAAAAGTTGCCAGTGACAAGTCGATCCTCGGTATCGATTCCAGCTCCGGCCTTGAAGGCGTGAGTCTGTACATCAAAGATGTCTCCAATGTCATCGTTCGCAATCTTGCCATCTCCAAGGTCCTCGCCGAGACCGGTGATGCTATCGGCATTCAGAAGAGTACCAACGTCTGGATCGACCATATGGACCTCTCGTCCGACCGTGACCACGACAAGGACTACTACGACGGTCTCTGCGATGTCACTCACGCTGCCGACTTCGTCACCATCTCCAACACTTACTTCCACGATCACTGGAAGGCATCCCTTGTCGGTCACTCCGACAGCAACGGAGACGAGGATACCGGCTACCTGCATGTTACTTACGCCAACAACTATTGGAAGAACATCAACTCTCGTGCTCCTTCGGTTCGTTTCGGTACTGCTCACATCTTCAACTCTTACTACGATACTCTCGACACTGGTGTCAACACTCGTATGGGCGCAGAGGTCCTTATCGAGAGCTCTGTCTTCACCGGATGCGACGACCCCATTGAGAGCGTGGACTCTGATACGACTGGTACCGCTGCTGTCAATGATGTCGATCTTGGTTCGGGTACCAACACTGCTCCAGAAGGCTCATTGACTGTCGACTATGACTATACTCTGTTGGGAAGCGCAAGTGTCAAGTCGGCAGTTGTCGGTACTGCTGGCAACACTCTCACTCTTGGTTAGGTTGGAATGTTATAGTACTGCGCTTCGCTGAGGGATGGTACAAGACTTTGCTGTAACATATTCCGTAGCAACGTTCAGGATATCTTGAGATTAGAAATTGCGACGTCGTTCCGTATCAATCGATGCCAATCGATTTTCATACCAGAAAACAAAGAGTCGCACGAGTCTCACTGGGCTCATTCGGTAATAATGATGCCACCGCTTTGACCCCATGAAGCGTCTCTCATCCTGCAGCAAATGCGTGCAACTCGGCGATGTAGCTACTGGTCAATGTCAAGTCCGCAGTTCCAAATCCAACGAATCTGAGAACTGCTTCTCGATCCAGTTGCTGCGATTGCGGCAGGTCTTGGCGAGGTACAGTCTTCTTGCTACGACATTATGCAGCCGTCTCGAACGTGCGGTCTGGGGAAACAGGTGGTGTGATATTTTTTTCAGCCCAGAAGTGGCTTACAGCTCGAGCTCTGCCGCCCAATGGCATCTACCAACCAAGTGCGTTCCTCAAAGTGACCACTGAGGCAGCTTCGATTCTGCCGCGTTTTTCGTTTACTACGCCAGCCTTACAGAAGAGGTATCCGCCTCAGCGGCACGACCGAGAAAGAGTCTTAGCTGAGACGGCATGTCACAGCACGAGTCGTGAGAAGGCGTAGCTGAGTTTTTGGGACGTTGTGATGGCGTCTGTCATGCGAGAGGTATAAGAAGCTGGTCGAAAACCCCGCCAGAATGAGTTGTCTTTCCCCAGAGAACAATATATCCACGAATCCATACACATCTTGAAGCAACAACCATGTCTTATCCAACCAAACCATGCCTAGTACATTACGGGACCTGGGACGATACCACCCGCAAACATGAAGCAATGAAGTGGATGGAGGACTATACCAATGAGTTCGATTCCAAGTATTACCTCACCGAAGGACACTCGAAGCGCTTCACAGATGACCACGTCCTCTACCGAGCAGATGGCAAAGTCGATAAGGGCGGAGAGGCGAGTCTGGCAGCCCTCAAGAACGAAATCTATGCGCCCTTCGCCGAATACCACCATGAGCCGACCTTCCTCGTGGCATTCGATACCGATGACGGATGGGAGATGATTGGAATCGCCACGCTGTGGTGGACCTTAGCAGTACCAGGAGATGGCCCAAAACAGAAGGATTCCAAGGGCAAAGAGTGGGATGGAGGCGTTCCCGCTGGCTTCAAGTTCGGCTATCGCAAGACTCCAGAGGGCATCAAGTGCTCTGAAACAAGAATCATGGCGGATCCCAGTGCGGCGTTGGTGACTATGGTCAAGCGTGGAATGGTTAAACCAGAGCAGCTTTTCGGCTGAGTCGTAGCACCAGAGATCCGGAGCGCTTAGAATGATATTTTCCTTAATCGATGTTGCTTCTAGCGAGTCTATCTGGATGTCTCAAGTTCTCAGTTGTCCTCGTCATTGTCTCTCTCTTCCTTCCAGTATATCGACATGCCTTCGAAACTCTGCGGGTCTGGGTCAAAGGCTGGAAATTGTTGGACTCGTCTTCCTTCAGCAAACCTCTTGGCCAAATTATCAGCCTTCAAGTACTGGTCAAGTCCTTCGTCATGCTTTTGCTTTAGGATTGCGATCTCCTCTGTGGTTATGCCCACTTGGATGAAGCCGCCGATTGAACTTCCGATGTAGAGTCCAACGTCTTTCTCAACCATGGCGTGCACCAGTCGTACGCCCCTTCCCACGAAAGGCTCAAAGAGTAAAGTATCAGGCCCAAGCACCTCTTCCGCGGGGCCAAGAGCGGAGTTGTATGTCTCCTTCGACGGGCCAAAATTGGTGTCGAATTCCTCCGCCGACATGTCAAGCACTTCTACGCCGAGTGTGCTGAGGAAACTCTTGTCCAGCTCTGTGAATGCAGGCTCCTGCGCGTAAAGCTTTTCAATACCGCATGATTTGGCGATTTCCACGAATACGACCATCTGCCACATTGATCTTCTCCTGCATTCGAGATTGTCACGACTCAAGCTTCCACTGCCGAGGCAGACTGCACGTCGCAGTTTCCAGCCCTCGTCAGGACGAATGCGGTCAAACAAGGCAGAGAGCGACTTCCGAGAGTCTGAATCCTCCCATCTTTCTGTTTTGTCGAGGAATTCGGTGCGGATTGAACCGATCGTGATGTCTCGCGAGGGAGCATTGTGTGAATTGACGTATTGCGCCGGGCGACTTTTCTTGGACTTTGCGACGTGAGTCCAACCGTCGTCAGTCATCTCGACAAGTTTCTCTACAGTCAAAATGTACGCTGGAGCTCCGGTCAGTACATGTGGTTACGTCAAAGTTGTTGAGTTTGTTAGGAATGAGAAGAAAAACAGCGCGGACCGGAAGATCGAGAGAGCCCTGCTCGAGCACCGTGATGATATCCGGCTTGGAATGCGCATACTTATCCCTGAGGTCGGGAAGAATGTACAAGTATTGCGAGTTCGGCGTGACAATTGTCTCGATTCGAGATGTTGAGAATAGAAGTCGCCATGCTGCTCATTCACATGTACTTTCGATTAAGGTTACACTATTCTAGCTCAAAACTCAAACAAGACGTGCCAAGCAAGAGATCAGTCAAAGCAAAGGTCGTACAAGCAAGCTAGTACACTCATATATGCTGTCCAATAAAGTCCTGAATGACTTTGTACGAGCCAGTGGCATTGTAATGCAAGTTCAAGCCGTGCCCAGTATCTTTCTGTATGTACGTTGAGAACGGCTTAGCAGCTGGGAAGAGGACTGCTGCTTGTTCGAGAACACCAGTGCAATCACCGCCGCAAAAGACGACATCGTACTTGCCACTGATGATGAGTACCGGAGCCGTGAAATTCTTCGCTTCGAATGTTGCACTAGTCAGGACTTCGCCAACAGCAAGAGGCTGCTTCGTCTTCTCAGCTTCTGCCAACACCTCGGGGGCGAAGTTGGGATAATGTAAGAAGCTGTATTGATTGCTAAGCTCGTCGCCCCATGTCAAGTAGCCGGAGCTTGAGCTGAGTTTCTTCCAGCTAGGTATGTTCTCCCTTGCAAGATGGAAGTTTGAGGAGATCAACAGGTCAAGTGTTGTGTTCTTCGAGAATGCGGTAAGGATAGCGCCGTCAGAAGCCGTTGGGTACTTGGCGACGAGGCCGTTGGATATCTGGCTGCCGTACGAGTGGCCCACGTGGACGATCTTCTCAGGACAAGCAACATGCTTCAGTGCTGGCACAGCTTGCTTGCGAAGGGTTTCAGTCACAAGTCTCAGGACCTCGACCTCGATCTGGAGCTGGTTGATGGTGTACGGATCGGACTTTGTCGATTTGCCATTGCCGATTCGGTCGTATGAAAGTGTTGCATATCCCGCCGCAGTTGCTGCTTTGATGTAATTGTATTGACTGTTCTCGCCACCGAAGGACCAATAACTTTGGTCAAACCCAAGACCATGGGTGAGGATCTGAGTGATGTTTTTCGAAGCTGCGGTCGGCTTGCAATACTTGGCGGCGATTGTCACATCGACTTGGGCATTGGGATTTGCGCCTTTGATTGGTGATGGTCCGCTTTGAGTCCGGCGAGAAATAATGTTTAGAAAGTTGACGGATTGGTAGTGGTTTTCGAATGGAGGAAAACTCGGTTCGAGAGATAAAGCTTTGAACGACAACGGGATCTCGAAATCAAAGCACGATGATGAATGCTTTGGAGGAGTAGCGTAGGCTGCGACCAGTGGTAGGAGTGCGATGAGTGAAAACGTATTGTATGTCGTCGTCTTGCTGCGTCGTTAACGCTATGAGAAGTGCTGGTGTCGTTGCATCGGTGGGTGAATAGATATATAGTCGAGCGGACGGCATCATGCTATGTCTCAGAGGCGATCGCAACTCCATGACAGAATACAGCGCACGGTTCCTCTTCTGGCTGGCAATGAAACATCTTGTTGCTGTGATTAGCTGTATTGTGTACATTCACGAACGGCCCGGCGCAATATCTGCTCCTCTGAGTGTTAGTAAAAGCCACAGCTGAAAACACATCGCTACCATTGACGGTTAGGCATGTTCAAGAAGTTCCAAATTTCTCGAAAGGCATAGAGCACTGCCTCACCGGCATTCATCATGGCACTTTCTTCGATAGACCCAATGCTGCAGCGATGATGATGTTCGTTGAAGAAGAGTCCGGGCTCGGATGTCATGTACGAACCGGCGATCAATCCAGTCATTGTGCTGAAACTCAAATACTAAGAACTGTCATGCATGCGTAGTAATCATTCTCGTGGCTGACACGCTATGTCAACATTGCCAAGAAGGCTGCGGCTCAGCTAGGTGTGTGTGATGTCGTTTCCTAGTTGAGTGAATGTTTTGTAGATGAGAAGTGATGAAGAAAGGAAAGGCCGTTGCGTACGTGCGAGTTGAAGTCGGACCGAGGCTGGGTGACATTGATGATTGCCCTGCTATCACCTTTGACACTTACGGTGGGCCTTAAGACAGACATCCTAGAAGATCGCGAGTTCTAGGCATTCTATGTCGTACACAAAGGCTATCAGAAATCTGCAGTAAGTGAAGCAGGCTCGGGAGGTGTATTCTGGAAGCTCACCTCGACTATAGACAGGTCTGCCCGCTCTGTTGCATCGAGACGACGATGCCTTCTACATCGCAATTATGGCAACGACTATTGTCACCAAGCCTCGGACGAGCCGCGCCAAGACCGACTTTGTAATTTCCTTCCCAGCCACATCCTTTTCCAGAAAGAGCAACACGCAGCGATCACTGCGTGGCGGATCGCTTGAGTCTGAAAATACCACAGGGAAGGGCTTTATGACCGTCACCAACACCTGGCCGTGGACCCGTGATCAATCATGAGTGAAAGCGCGGAGCTCACCAGACTCAACAAGCAGCATGAATTCATCTCCTTGGGCCTTGGGTACGCGCTGCATCCGACAGTCGCGCAAGCTCTTCAGCATTCGAGGAAGCAATCTCCTGAGATGTTGCAAATCGCGGACGTCAGCATAGGAGAGCCATTCTCGGATTCAACGCCTTCACCATTTGGGCCTCAAGAAACGACTGTAGAGAAGGTACCGTTCGAGGCTGTGAGTGGACAAAACGATGTTCCAGCAGAATTTCGAAGCAAGTACGACGCTGTGTGCGTACGATTGCTCCACGCACATCCAAAAGCAGTGCAATGGGATCAATGTCTGCAGAATCTGGTTGCCCTCCTCAAGCCTGGTGGATGGCTCCAGTGGGTAGATTGGGATCCGATGACCGCTCGGATAGCAACAGTCAAGCCTGGTGCTCCAGACGGAGTCCTTCGCGATCTACTGAGCGACTTGGCAGATACAATGCGTGCCAAGAAGGTAGGCAACACTTATCGCATATCTAATTCAATGCGATCATATATCGACGAGGAGGACAGCGACATGTATACCATCGATCCTCAAGTCGACTTGACTAAAGTGATTGCATCTGGTGCTATATCATATTTGCAAGAAAGTGGAAAGTATACACCAATAGAAGCGAAGGAACTCTGGCAAAAGACAAATGAGGAGATCGAGGAAGCTGGATCACTGGTCTTCTACGATTTATGGTGCCATATTGGACGCAAGCCGATGCAATGATGAGCGACGGGAGTTACTCTGCTGCAGCTCAGCCACCTTTTCCAGCATGAGGCCAAATGGCGCCTTCTCATGTCAAAGCTGTGCCGATTTCCTTCCCTCAGGAATCTCGAAGACCAAGAGCTCAATCTACTTCTGGCCACTGGAAGCATTACCCATACCAATGGGTACGAATTGCTCGGCACTGCAAGCCATTGTGCCATGGCAAATCCGGCGCACGATATCCTCGATAGCTACAATCTCATCTCCAGAACAGCTCCAGGCCAGTCCTTCTCGGGAACAATGAAGTCATGGATTTGCTTGAAGCCTTGGCTCTCATAGTATCTATAGTTGTTAGCTGGCACAAAGCTTAGGTGTTGGTGGCACTTACTTGACCAATTTGCCATCATTGCCGGCGTAGCAGTCAAGGCAGAGTCTCGAAAGACCCATCTCCCGGACGATGTCCTTGGCATACGCAATAAGAGCAGAGCCAGCACCCTTTGAAAGGCCACCAGCCTTTCGGTTTGACATTAAATACGCGAGATACACGAACGGGTCTTCTTCATCTTGTTCGACGAAGACTGGGCGGACATAGTTGGGTGACTTCGCTTCCAAAACCAATCCAGCGACCGGAACCGAGTGAGTGCTCTCAGCATTCCCAAGTGCCGTTTCCGCACCGGCTACGAATGCGCGACACCATTGCGGACTCCACTTCTGTTCCTCGCTCTCACTTCGTCTGACCCATTCTTTCGCTCGATCTCCAGACTCTGGTCTTGCCTCGCGAATAGGCTGTGTACCCCACTGTCCGGAGCCACCATTTTCGGAAAGCCAGGCAATCTGAGAGTCCATGAAGTCCACCAGAAGCTCATCGTCATTCTTTTCGAGAGAAGCTGGACGAATGAGGAAGGAAGCCATGTTGTGTGCACGTGTCTCTCTCCAAGTCAGGATTGATATTGACAGGGATGTCACATATATTTAACCTTCAGCCGCAGATGAAATAGTATTCTAGGCCGACTTTATAGGTGGGAGTTGACGGTTGTCGTTCAAGTCAATATGAAGTAGCCTCCTCAAGATCTCGGAGTTGCAATTGTGAACGGAGTTGAGTAAGGAGTTCGGCGCCTTCAGCTGATCGAAGACGATAACAGCCTACAAGCGATTACATGGTTGTTTCTACAGAAAGAACATACATCATTCTTACTAATGATGCATGGCAACCTTCCCCATTTAGCGTAGCTCTCGGACACTTGCGAGTCAAGGTCAATTGAGGAGGTCTTTTTTTGCTCTCACAAGTACATATCATCGCAACTGCTCGCCTTGACCAGGATTGAGTTGAGCTAAGTTGGATGTGACAGGAGCAGATGTTGGTGCATTATTGTGCGCCGGGGAAGCCGCGTGTCTTGTTCATCAAGCTTTCTCGACGGGAGGACTCCAAAGGCGCGGCTCCACACAAAGCTTATACTATGCCGAGTAGGATCAAGCAAAGGTCAGCATTTTGCTACGATCTGTTTGGCCGGTCGTTCCAACTCGCAGCATTGTCAACCTCATTTACACATTCTTCGCTTTCCGTGCTTATGCACCCTCCCGACAGCTATTTTCGCAGCTGTGTCAACAACGATGAGTGAGATGGCGATGCAAGCTCGCACCAATATTTGGTGGGGTTCTTACCTAACGAGCCATGCCGATCGTTGGTGCCAGAGCGAGCGAGGCCCCGGGGGAAAACGGCAGCGCTGTGCTTGTCCGACCTGTCGTTGTCCATTTAGGTGACATGAGAGACAACCTTACTCCCGACTTTCCTCTCACGATTGCTAGTACCTGTACTTTGACATTGGCCCTCGGTACGAGCTCCGTTCGCACCTACCTGCTTTATATCTGGCCACTGCCGCATCCCGCATTCCTAGGACAAAGGAACAGCTTTCATTATTAGTCAAAATGAACTGCCCTTCGCGAACGGACCCCGAACTTCCAGATGAATGGAACCAGAACCCAAATCCTCTGGCATCTGATACCACGACTAGAAGCGATCTAGGCAAAGTGGCGAGTGCCAGGGTGCAACATGACCACAAGCTGAAGAGCGACGAGGGGGCGAGTGTCGAACTGAGGGCAGTGGGAGGAACCAGCGATCTTGACGAGGCCGGAAGACGATTTCGCAGCCGCGATGGAGCCTCTTCCTCCATCGCCCACTCTGGGTTTGGAGAGCAAATGCTGCAAGATACCATTGGCCATCGCCAAGATTCTCGCTCTCCAAACCCCCAGCTGCCACGCTGGCAGCAACCTTTTGACAGAGCCCGACGCGGCATCTGGAAATACATGAAGTTCATCGGTCCGGGGTTCATGATCGCAGTGGCCTACATTGATCCTGGAAACTATGCCACCGATGCAGCAGCTGGAGCGACTTATCGATTCAAGCTGCTTTTCATGGTCCTGCTCTCGAACATAATCGCCATCTTCCTCCAGTCCTTGTGCATCAGGATGAGCACCGTCACAGGTCTCAACTTGGCAGAGATGAACAAAGAACATTGCCCGCGCTGGCTGAACTATGTCCTCTACTTCTTCGGAGAAGCTGCAGTCATTGCTACAGATATCGCCGAGGTCATTGGCTTTGCCATCGCACTCAATTTGCTTTCGCCAAAGATTCCAGTCGTGGCAGGATGCGCCATCTCCATCCTTGATGTTATGTTCATTCTCCTCTTTTACCAACCAGAGGGCTCAATGCGTGCCTTGCGGATCTTCGAATGCTTCGTCATGCTTCTGGTGCTTGGCGTTGTCATCTGCTTCTGTTACCAGTTGTCACTGATCAAAGGCACCACTCCTGGTGAAGTCTTCAAAGGTTACCTGCCCTCTAGCGCAATCGTGCAGGGCAAAGGGTAAGTCATTAACAGGCCGCTGTGAAGGAGAAAGCTTACTTTGTTTCTCAGACTCTACCAAGCTTGTGGTATCCTCGGTGCTACTGTGATGCCACATTCTCTGTACCTGGGAAGTGGATTAGTACAGCCTCGACTCAAAGAGTTTGACAAGAAGCACGAAACTTACAGGACTTCACTCGTCATTGAAGAGGATGACGATACGCCAGTGACCGAACAGAAATATCGACCATCCATGGCTGCTATCAAGGGCTGCATGAAGTACTCCATCATCGAGCTTGCAACCTCGCTGTTCACCTTTGCCCTGTTCGTAAACAGTGCCATCCTCATTGTCTGCGGTGCATCTTTGTACTCCGTCGACGGCGCTCAGGACGCGGACCTCTTCGGTATTTACAACCTCCTCCATCAGCAGATCGGCCACGCAGCTGCCACTGTCTTTGCGGTCGCTCTTCTTCTATCCGGCTGCTCGGCAGGCATTGTCTGCACCATGGCTGGGCAGATGATCAGCGAAGGTCAACTGAATTGGAAATTGAAGCCCTGGATTACCCGTCTACTGACCCGTTCCATCTCCATCGTACCAGCCATTCTTGTCGCTGGCACTATCGGCAAGAAGGGTCTATCCGAAGCTCTGGTCGGTTCCCAAGTGGCATTGAGTGTCATTCTGCCATTTGTGACTGCGCCACTCATCTACTACACCTGCCGCAACAAATACATGTGGGTGCACAGCGATGTCATGGAGCGAGATGCGGATGGGCAGGAAACACCACAGTCAAGAATTGTCAACATGAAGAATCACTGGTCGGTCATGATTTTGGCGATCCTCATCTGGCTGGTCATTGTGATCATGAATGTGGCAAACATTGTCATTACTGGGCTTGGTGTCAACTAGAAGAAAGTCTAGAACAGCACATCGCGCTCCTGAGCGCAAACAAGCGATGCTACTCGCTCAAACGTGGTTATCAGAATGGAAAGTGCTTTTTGCGAAGGGTATGTAATCGTTAGGAGGCAGGTTAGGGAAATGAAAAAACACAAAAATTGGAAACACTTTCCCAGCCAACCTTTTTCAGATTGCGTATGAAGCTAGCAGTAACAAACAAGCAATAATTGAGGTTACTCACTTCCAGGTTAAAATGATCGATGTGAATGTGAACGTGCACAAGCACTTCGGCTGAACACTGTTGTATCTTCTATAGCAGAGGCCTAATGCCGAAGCATTCGGACAAAAGCTACTCCCGGTCGGCCGAATTGTTCGTTGATCGTCGTCATGCCACCTATTCACGTTGGTGTATACCAAGCTATGGAGTTCAGACTTGTCGATGGAATGGAAGCTGAACTCTAATCAGGTGGCACAGCATATGGCCTGAGCTAGTCCTGCATGAGTTGAGAGCGATGTATGCAATATATCTTGGAAGAGATGTAAGTTCATCAGTAATGTGTGTATACATTCACTTCCACCTCAACTATCATTTACCCAGAAATTTCCATTTTGGCACTTGACATCATGCTTGTTCTCATTGCAGGTGAGTGATGAGTTCTTACAAGAACGATTCCTGCCTTAATTGACCATTCTCAGGTATAAGTGGCAACCTTGGACAGAAGCTCACACAGAGCCTGATCCGACGTGGCCACACGATTCGAGGATTAGGTCGTAGTCCATCGAAACTACCAAGCGACATACGAGAGAGCTTGGAGAGTTTCGTCGAATCCTCATCTCATTACGATGTTCCGGCACTCGATAGAGCTTGCTCTGGTGTCGATGCGATTGTATGCGCGTATAGCGGAGTTCCAGAGCTCTCGCTCGAAGGTAACTTGCTGCTATTGAGGGCTGCTGAGCGGGCAGGTGTTCGTCGCTTCGTTCCAGCGTCGTGGAACTACGACTGGAGAGTTGAGCATTGGAGAGAAGCATGATACCTGAATTGAGTTGACTTACTTGACTTTATGTGCAGACATGCAGCTTGGTCAGAACGAGTCTTACGATCCAATCATCTCATTGAGACGACAGATTGAATTGACATCGACCATCAAACCGATTTGGATCTTCACAGGCGTCCTTGCGGAAGTGTTGTTTTCTGTTCCTGGACATGGCGATTTCAGTCCAGCGAATAACGGAGTGTGGAATCCTGAAACCAAGACAATGCATATCTGGGGAGATGGAACGGAGATTTGGCATTGGACGACGGAAAGAGATTGCGCAGATTTCACAGCAGCCATCTTAGAGAGACCCGATGCTGCTGATGGTGGTTTCTGGTCTATGTGCTCCGGATCGGGCACGCTCGAGGAAGTTGCTCGCACATATGGAGAGGTAAGATCGTGCCAAGTTGAACTCTTGCGCCGGGGTAGCAAGGAGGATTTGCGACAGAAGGCTCTTGAAGCTCGAACTGCCGGCCGCCTGAACAACTTTTGGTCATATATCGGTTGGTTCTATCAGGTGAGTGTGCAAACCCAACCTCGTCTTGGTCGAATGGCTGACGCAATAAGCTGTACACTATTGAGGGTCTCTGGACATTGCGAGAGTTGGACAACGAAAAGCTGAATGTGAAAGTAACCTCATTGCGAACGTTCTTGGAGCAGAATCCGACGGTTTGAAGGTAGTGCAATTCACTCCACGTAGGGAGAGGAGATGTATCAAGGTCGCGAGATCTGAGTCCCTTCACCGTCCAGCTCAAACGCCTTGGGCTCCATGTCCTTGGATGTTTCGCGTCTTCGGTTGCGAAAGTCAAGCTTTATCATGCCATGCCGTACAGATATTGAATGCATTGTTTAGCTACCCCAGGTACGGCTTCGCCGTTTGACTTGTTGCGGCTGTGCTTGAAGAATCCCAAGACCGAGGGACGTCTTCGTGTGTCCTGAGATTCGTTGCCTGGTGTATGCGGACTGGATGTCATTGATGCATTGGAAGCATGTCGCTCAGAGTCCGTGGCAGAGCCATCGTTTAGAAAGTCTTGTGTGTCCGAAGCTCGTGCTAGCGGGACTTGGTGTTGGCCCTGCGGCAGTTCCGAATGTCGTGACTGAGCCGGTGGTTGACTGAGCCTTTCCTTCAGCTCCTGCATGACTGTAGCAGTACGATGTGCACCGTCTTCCGCTGCATCGATAAGGCCTCCAAAATCATCGATACTTGGATCATTGGCAGCTCTGCCAAGTGGTCGCAGCAAGCGATTATGAAGCTGAATCAATACTCGCTGCAAAGCGATGATGGCGGTAGAGTCTGCCAGCTCGAAAGCTTGCCCATGGCGCGCAAGTGCTCGCTGCCTTTGTCGCTCGAATCCAGATCCGATGTCAAGAAAGGTGTGCTCCAAGAGGGAAGGTGGAGGTGCACGTTGATATCTCGCAGCCTGCTGTTTCATTTCAGCCAAAATTGCGAGGGCGTCATTGAACAGCTGTGCTATGTCATTGAGACAGGTCTGGTTCTGTCAGTACCCTCTATTCGAGATGGACATGCATTCACTCACTGTGAAACTGTCGTCATGGTCTGACATTCTCATCTGCGTTTGCCGCACGTACGTGTCTTGTTGGCGAAGCTGTGACCTGGGTGGTATGTCGGGAACGGACACGGAATCAGGATCTTGATCTTGAACATAAGCCTCCATATCGCCTGAATGAGACGGAGACCCAACAGGCTGGGTCTTCGAATCGGATTTCGTACTTGGCGAAGACAAGTCAGCCTCTGCCCAAGGATTCTCTTCATATTCGTTGAGCACTTCTGAGACGGTGTGCTGTGGAGCCAGTGGATTGTCTGCGAGATCCACAGGCACAAAGTGTTGCCGAGGACCAAATAGATCTTTGGCACGAGCAGCTAATGAGGCGTTGTCTGCGTCAGTCTCGTCTTCGCTCAGTTGACCCTCGTCGCTAAATTCATGTTGACTGCCTACGCCACCGCTGATGAGATAATCCTTCCTTGAACCTATAGTGTTCTGTCTTGGTCGATAGCTGGGATCCAAGTATTCATCGGATAGCCAATCAGAGAGTATTGAACCTTCATTAGCCGTTGTGGGCCATATATTGATGTCGAACTGCTCCTTGTCGTCCGCAACGCGGTCAACCACAGCGCGAGTTTTGTATTCGATCACTTCTCCCAGTGGTCGGCCTCGATGCTCCAAGCTGATGTGGCTCAAGTAGTTGTTCATTCCATTGAACACCATTGCGTCTGTCCTGCCCAAATAGACACAGAATAAGCACTTGAACCAATACTGCCCGCCTAGCACAACTCGTTGCGGGACATGACTCTTGGCGAGGAAGGACCACCGTATCTTGATCCCTCTGTCTGGAAAGACGTGCACCTTCGTCCAGAGCAGCTCTGGATCCGAGCTGAGATAGTTTGATCGAAATGCACATTTCTGCTCACGGCATGCCATGAAATATGGCGTTGATGTCTTCCTGTTCGAGCCATTCCGTGACCAGGCCCCCGCTTCCTTGTTCTTCTGGAAGGAAGCTTTTCTATCTCCATTCTGAAGATTCACGGCGCCGTGGCAAAAGCCAAGGTACTGATTATCTGGCGTAGCAGTTGGGATCATGGCCATGGAGTATGACACGGCCTGCTCGACATACCGCATACCTGGCACAAATTCTCGAGGCCAGGCAACTTGCTGCCCGACAGACGAATCCAGGTGGGCCGAGATGGAAAACGATGATCTTTCTGAACCAATCGAAGACAGAGCAGCGCGTGGAGATGAGTATGTTTGTCCTGATACTTTTCGAGCTTCGACCAGCTGTATTTCAATACTGTTGCCACCTCGTGAATGCTGCGAAATAGCAGTGGCTGTCGCCGGGTGTAAGTGAGATGTCAATGGACTTCTATGACTGCTGCGATTGTCGGTAGAGCCTACGCTCGCAGAAGGTGTCAGCCAGCCTTGCGCCGAGACGCTAGACATCGACCTCTGTTCTGCAGCTTGATCCATGTTCACAGCTTGGTCAGCTGTTTTCACTCGACGATCTTTGCAGGGAAGAGAGAGTAAGGAATATGTCCAAGTCTGCGACGATTTCCTGAAAGTTCAGCTGAAGCAAAATGACACGAAAAAGAAATGCGAGACGTAGCACAGGAAGAAAGCCGGTCAGTTGACACTGCCGTGTCTCTGCTGTCCCCATTTCTGCCTCATGGGGGCCGCCCAGCGCTGTGGCTTCTGCTGCGGCTGCAGATCGGACGTGGTGCAGTGCAACACATCTCATCGTTGTGGGATGCAAGATAAGACCTTGCGTGGGTAGATGTTTTCTTGTCGTGCTGGCACCTTGTTGCTTAACAATTCGCCGCTATGGACAGTGATGACGAAGAGAAAGAAGGTGCACAAGACGCGTGAGAGATTGTGATGGTCGGAGTCCGAGAGCGAAAGTCAAAAGGTCGAGAACTTTCACCTGGCAAGGATCCGCAAGGCACTACTCCAGATTGGAGAAGCGCCTTAGCGCGCTACTCTCACGCTGCCCCTTTCTGACTGCCGTTTGGACGCCTCCGACATTGCATACCATCTATACCATACGCGAAAGTCGAAGAGGGCATACCGACGTCCAGCACTCGTTCGCAGTGCAGCCATTCATTCACCCAATCACCACACTCCTTCCAACCCAGCCTGTCACTCATTTCGGTCGAACCTTCCTCTACCGACAGGCCTGATACATTACACGACAGGGACTCCTGCACGACGACATTCCTTCATTTGGACTCTCTCCAACACCGCGACTAGATACCTTTTCCCGTACTTCGAGCGATATTTCTACTACAGGCCAATATGTTTGCCAAGGCTTCTACTATCTTTGCCGTTCTGGCTGTAACCGCGCGGGTCGTGGTTGCGTCTCCTCCAGCATGTGTAATTGCGGCTGTCAAGTCAGTAATTTCCCCGAAGTCCTTGCAGGAGAAGGATGGTTGCGCGTAGAAATGTGCAGAGATCAGAGAGGGAGAGATAGAACCAGCGCTGACAACCATACAGCACACAGGATGACCCATCCGACTTCAAGAGCGTCTGCGGCGCAAGCGAGGTCCAGCAGTACATGAGCTCAAACTGTGGTACCTACCTCGATGACGCTCAATCGTACTTCTCGGACTACTGCAAGGCCAACGACGCGACAGTCGGTATGTTTTGACGCGCCCAACCTTCAACTCCCTCTCAGCGCATACTAACACATTGGTTAGCATCCGTCTCATCAAAGACATCCTCCGCGACCAAGTCCTCCTCCGGTTCCTCCCACTCCGCCACCGCCACCGCATCCGGCTCAGAAAGTTCCTCCTCAGGTACTGATTCCGTCTCTGGCTACTCTAAACCCTCAGGCACAGCTACCGGCGCCTACCCAGTTGGCACCGGCGGCGCGTCTGGCTTTACCACTTCTATTGCTAACGGCAGCTACACAGCGGCTACTGCTTCCGGCACCGTACCATCTCAGACTGAGTCTGGCATCGCAGCCACTAGCACTGGTGGTGCTGCACGACTCGGTATGGATCTTGTGGGCATGGCTGCATTGGGCGTGTTTGGTGCCATGCTCGCGCTGTAAAAGCCTTGCGAGAAGAGCGAAAGATATTGGCATTTTCAATGTGGGATCTTGCAGCATATGGTGTTCAGTTGGAACTTGCATGAGTGTGCTTCGGACAAAAGAAATGCATATAGAAGGCATGGAATGACAAATTTTCTTGCGAGCGGATATTCCGCCTTAATGGCGCGTGATTCGTGTGTTTAGACGTATGAGGGATATAATAAGGGTGTGCAGACTTCTTGCCAATTGCCTCGAGATGTCTCTGCAGCGATCGCGTAGTTGGTGACATGGACGTAGTGAATACAGAAGGTGATTGTGCGAGCAGATGTGAAGCTCGGCAGACACGATGGCTGCAATTTGTAGGCATGACGCGTCAAAAGTGGACCAAACAGCCCGGGTGCTTCCTGGAAGACTACGACATCTTTCGGCTTCCGATGAGAGTTGACATGGAAATTGAAAGAGATATCTCCAGGTTGTTTGACACTTGCTCGAGAACTGCATCCCGATCTGGACACTTTTGTATCATATATCAACTATGCTTTCAACGTAAATATACATCGAATATGCTAAACTCGTTACCAGAAGTGCCATTTACCTTATGAAGGGGCCTTGTATCCGACCTCGGAAAGACCTTCCTTCAATGCCTGGATAGCAAGATCGATGTCGCCCTTCTTGTCATCCATGACGCTGACGCCCATGTGCCCGAACCGGATGTACTTAGTCGCGATCTCCTTGTGCAGACCGCCGGCGAAGATTACACCCTTCTTGAGGAGACTGGGCAGGATCTCCGGAGGCTTGAGTTCATTGGGAAGGTAGATGGCTGTCATGCAGTTCGCCTGGTTCTCTCGCTTGGTAGCGAGCTGCTTGAGACCAAGGTCGGCCACAGCCTTCTTGACTTTGTCCGAGACCTCCTTGTGTCTTGCAAATCGTTCGCTGAGCGGCCGGGAGAGGATCTGGGTGAGTGCAGTGTGAAGAGCGTGGATCAATTGAGGCGATGGTGTGGCGAAGTAAGACGGCTTCTTGGCTTCATAGTTTTGCATGATTGGTAACCAGTTTTGCCATGAAGCGAAGTAGGAGTTTGGTCTTGTCTTTCTGCTCTTGAAGGCCTCGATGGCGCGGCCAGAGGCCATGATGATCGACAAACCAGCTGGACATCCAATGGCTTTTTGCGATGCTGTGAGGACAACATCGATGTCCCAGTCGTCGAAGCGGATCTCCTCGCCACCAACAGAGCATACGCCATCAACAATGAGTAGCGTCTCGGGTGAGACTTTGCGTACGAGCTTGGAAAGCGGCTCAATCTCGGAAAGTACACCAGTAGAGGTGTCCGTGTGTGTCACTGTGATGACCTTGTACTTCTTCTCCTTCAATGCCTTCTCCACCTCATCGAGTTGTGGTCGGTCACCGATGGGGGCTTTGAGCTGTGTTGCCTTCACACCGTATGTCTCGAAACAGTCTGCAAAACTGTCCGCAAAATAGCCAGTGTGCAATACCAATGCCTCATCACCAGGCTCAGTTAGGTTGGCAGCTACCTGGTCCCAGCCTAAAGTACCTGAGCCTGAGATAATGATAGGTTGACTAGCTGGGTTCTCGGTTTGAAAGAGCTTTCGAAGCATAGAGAGAGTTTCGCCGAAGCAGTTGACAAACGGTTGGCCGACATGAGACTCAGAATAATGGCTCATCGATTGAAGGACGGCATCATCGAACTCGATTGGTCCTGGAATCAGAAGCGCTGGGTGAGGGGCTTGGTTCGACATCTTGATGGCGGCAGGTTTTGCTCGTTTGCCTTCTTCCTCCAAGCTGATAGCAGACTGTGAAAGGTCTCGTCGTTGTTCGGGCTGCTTGAAAGGTCCAGCTGATTCGAACTCGTCAATAGCCTTGCTTTGTCCTCGTTCTATGGAGTAAGGAGTATTCAAGGGTACGTCGTGAGAATTTGAATAACTAAAATGTCTCGACAATTGAGATAATCTTTCTTTTGGAGGAGACATTCGGCGGACGAGGGGTACACCTCTTAAGAGTGTACGTGGGGTAGCCAGAATGCCTGCTGCCGATGACGGAATGAGAAGCCGTAGTCCAATGGCACGGTGAAGGTTCCTGCAGCGCGCGGCCAACCTTCGCCGCAATAGCCGCCTCTGAGGGCTTCGATGGAAATTGTTGTGTGCTTTGGGAAGAAATTCCCCAAGCGCTGTAGAAGTGGATAGAAAATGTGGATGCCGTTATATGAGTATACCGCTGGCGCAACAAGTGTCGTTCCGGAGTCAAGAGACTTTCCAAGATGCAGATAGGTACCCTGTACGTGGATTTCGTGTGGTTCCGAGCAGTTTTCGGGCACGAGAGGAGAAGCTGTAGCGTGTTGTGGTGTTGGTCCAGTCAGGCAAAGACGATGAGGGCGATAGGCAGACACGACTTTTTGAATCGGAAGTGTTTCAGTCGCGCGAGCGCAACAACGCGAACTTTGTCGCCGGCATTTCGTCCGGAGGGATCACAGAGTCCAGAGCGGGAGCAGCCGACGGGCCAGAAGCTAGGTATCTTGAAGTGAAGCCTGGCTGGCTGGAGAGCTGGAGACATCAACACCGCCCGCTTCGCAACAATGTCCTCACGGCTGGTCTTGATCCTGGGAGACCTCCACATCCCCGACCGCGCCATTGTACGCCCAGTGACTGATGTAGCGCCATGAGCGACACGAATCGCTGACATGGCTCCAGGACATTCCGCAGAAGGTCAGCATTCGCTACGTGACAGCTCCTGTGCAGCTACTGATGCCTCGCACAGTTCAAAAAACTCCTCACGCCGGGCAAGATCGGACAGATCCTATGTCTCGGAAACCTCACCTCCCCTTCGGCCTACGCCTTCCTACGTAATCTCGCGCCTGACCTTCAACTCGTGAAGGGAGACTTCGACATCCCGCTATCGACACCCGCGCCTGCGGCCTCCTTCCAGCAGGGTCAACAGCCCAGCAATGCCGAAGCCAGTTTTCCGATACCCACTGCTCTTAGTAAAGTGGTCACACATGGCAGTCTCCGCATTGGCTTCACACATGGCGATAGCATAATCCCACCCGGTGACCCCGATGCACTTCTAATCGCAGCGCGCCAAATGGACGTTGATGTCCTCTGCTGGGGCGGTACCTGCAAATTCGAGGCCTACGAGATGGAAGGCAAGTTCTTTGTGAACCCTGGCAGTGCCACCGGAGCCGTAAGCTGGGTAGACGAGACGTTGCCAGACGTGGGAGAAGATGGAGAGGAGGGAAATGTCCCGAGTTTCGTTCTCATGGATGTGCAGGGAGACGTCCTGGTGCTTTACGTGTACCAGCTTAAGAAGGATGCAGAAGGCAATGAGAATGTGGGCGTTGAGAAAGTGTCTTTTCGCAAAGACGTCGCGCGCACTTGAGACGAGACTGAAGGCAGACGAGATCATGCTTGGTATGCGTCCCAAACAGGAGGGACATAGGAAGTAGAAAGGAGTCGTAATGTGACCAATGACAGTATATCAAAGCAAGATCTGAGGTCGCTGGGTTCTGAAGGTAATAATTTCCGTTGACAGCTTACCGCCTTCAGGACACGAATCGTTACATAACATCACTTCTCTCGAATTTCGCTGGCCATTCTTGTCTGTTCGTATCCTCGCACTGTTGGAGACTAACAAGCTTCATCAAATCTGCGGCGAACGGCCGTAACAAGACCCATTCCAGGAACATTTCAGGCCATGCACTCAATCCGGGACCACGTCCAGGGACCCACGAAGCCAGATCTGTCCATGCGATTCTGGCAAATGAAGAACGAGAGAACGAGAGCCAGAACATGCATCGCGACCATAACTTCCAGCATTCACGAATACTATTTGGTCGTCATTTGTTGGACATGCCAAGATGATCATCCGAAAAGGGGTGGTCTAAAGCATATCAACATGACCAAGCTGGCGGTCTCAGGCACACTGCATCGGCATTCAATCTGTCCTCGCGTCCTACAACAAGCAGCGCTTTACCAATGTCGCCCTTTCTCCGACTCGTGATTCTCCTCCTTTCGACAATCGCGATCGTCAGCTCGGCACTGGAACGTCGCCTTATGTCGGACACCGGGCTCGAATCTGGCATCTTTCAACTTCGACCTCGTAGCGGCTACGGACTTCTCCATATACGCAAGCAAGGTTGCGATTGTGATGGTGGATGCAATGGCTGTCCTGTTGGTCAACAGCCTGATGGAAGTAATCCTCTGCAAGCTTGTTATTGCGAATGCATTCCGGATGTAGTTCCGGGTCTATGCAAAGACGGCAAACCAGCGCCAATTGAACGTCAGTCAACGATTGTCATACCCATGGGCTATTTTCATTGTTGACATCTGCGTAGCTCCGGAGCCATGCTCTTGTTTTGATCAATGTCAGGGCTGCAAGGGCGACAGCGATCTCAGCAAATGCTACTCAGATTGCAACTACCTCGTCTGTGGCGGCAGCGATCAGTGCAAACGGTGCAATCCTGGACATGATTACAACAGCTGTATCAAAGCTTATGGGTTGGACAATGCGCCTTGCAGTTGCGAGAATCAATGCGTGAGTTCTACAAGAGCAGCAGAGGAGCAAATGCTTGAGAGCAAGAGCAATCTACTGATGGCGTATAGGTCTACTGCTCAAGTTTTCAGGCTCAATGCGACTGCACAGCCAAATGTTGGGGACAGCCGTTCGTGGAAGATGGTTGCTGCCCAGGTCAAGTGAATGGCGGTACATGTGGGTGATCTTACAACAGACCTGAGCTCCGAGAGAGCTTTGCCAGGTAGGGCTCCGTGAGCGTGGCCTTTCAATGGTTGCTGGCAGCATTCATCATTGATACTGTTGACTCTGTGCTTCGAGAATGATCTTGAAGAGCATAACTTTGTGGTAGGACAAGACAAGACAGGAGTAGTAGGCGTCTCTATGTTGTCGGCCCGAACTCGGAACGGTGCCAAGACGGAGCGATTACACCTCACGTTCCTTTCATCGACCTGCTAATCACTTACACCATCTTGATAGCTTCCGAGTCACCCAATATGCAGTGATGGACAAGATCGACGCGATTCTAGAGAATCTCACGGTCATCCCTCGCCAGCGCTAGTTCTGCACGTGTCCCTACACCAACCTCCCGCGCTCTTCCAAACGCCTGTTGCTCAAGCAATGACCTACGCGATATCCTCGACAACAAGAAACAACAATCTATAGCCATTGAGCTTCTGGCAATTGTAGAGATCAGTTGATTATTCTAGCACGCCCTTGAGGCACTCCAGCGCATGCACGTCGAAGCTTCGCGGGCATTATCGGGATGCACGCCCATGTCTTCCACGCATGCGAGATTGGAGCTACAACATGAGCTTGGCTACAACTTCATCTACCAAACGAATAATACCTGAAAGTTCTGCTACGGCCGCGATTCTTGCTTCGTGTGACCGCACGGGTCTGGTCAAGATGTCGTAACTCCTTCTGAACCACGCCCACTCTGCACGTCCACAATACCCACACTATAAGCCGTGGACCACGAAAACGTTGCACGCGTGACAGCGAGAGTATGTTGCAATGCTGGCAGTCGACGAATCCCGACGTGGTCCGTTAGGAGCTTGTTGTCACCACCTGCCATCCGTTACGCCGTCGATCATGGCTGGACATTAGGTATGACGTTTTCTATATACTTGAGTTCCTTCCAGCACACTTACAGGCTAGAGCCAATACAAATTGGAGACTGCCTCGCCACTTGTGTGTATCAATTGATCCGCTCCCGCAAACGCCTACAATGTCGACAAACAAGGTCCTCCAGTCGTCAGTTTTGTCGCTTCAAAATGACGTTCCGTTCTTCTTAGGGAGAAAAGCAGCCTCCAAGTCATCGGCGGCATCCTCCACACTTGATCCAATCGCTGCAGCTCAAATGAAAGCGAGAGCTATTGCTGCGAACAAACAGAAAGCAGCTTTATCCAAGAAGCACAGCGGCACCTCACAAGCCTCGATAACGCCCCCAGCAGAGTCACAGTACCAAACAAGATCAGCACCATCTCCGCACTGGGCTAGGATTCCCCACGGGGTAGTTCCTCAAGACAAACGTGGCGGAACGACTTCGATCTCGAAGTAGGAGTCTTCGGGGAAGATCGAAGGGTTGTACGAAAATGTCTCGGAAGAAAGCGGAATGGTAGATTTCACTTCACCTAAAGCAGTATCAGAGAGCAGCGTCTATTTTGAGTAGTATTCAAGAGCTATATCGGCTTCTATAGGAGCTTCATTTGTGCGCGGGGGCTTGGAGGTATTGCGGGAGCAGGTGAAATGGCGATGGGCTCGTGTAGCTGTGTGCTGTTTCCATGACTTCCGTCACATCTTTTAGGAGCAACAAGTGTCTTCCAATATTGTCATGATTTGATCCACCAACAAGAGTTTCCCTTGTTGCTCCTTTTCTCATAGGCGTGGTGTTCCGATCCTCATTGCCCATAAAAGCATCATGATCGTCGATCTAGGTGTTTCGCTCTCCGTAAAGTCTCAGGCCACCTAGCACTACCTTTCGCGTTCCCGCGAACTCCCATATCGTAGATTGTCGGAAGATGAAAGCTAGGGTGACTCCACAGCCTATCGAGAAGGACAAATACACCTGTATCTCTCTCCTGTAGCAGAAGTTCTTTTGTACAACGAAGCACTACTCGAGCAGAAACACTTGGAATCAAATTCATCCTTTGATCAAAAACAACGACAACGACAACGAGAAATACCGTCAACTCTTTCGCCAACTCATCAATCCATTGCAGCTATCGACCAATCTGGCCTGGTCGGCCTTTACCCTTCCAACTCCAAGCCATCAAGTGTCAACATCTGTCCTCCCGTCCCAGCATCTGCTGGTCGAATATCATCAATCTCAATCGACAGAAGTCCCGACAAATTCCTGACACGATCAGAAAATACAGCATGGCACCAGTCAGATACCGCTATGTCTCTTCGCGAGACGTCAGTGACGAGTAAGTCGAACTCACTTGCTGCAAATCACACAAATACTGACATGTATCGTCATCAGACCCGAGTACAGTCGTCCTTCTCAAGGCTCAGCAGTAGAGCGATATGCTCGACTCATGAAGGCTTCTGAAGCTCTTGTGAAGCGTCAACAGAGCCAGAACACTTTGATCAAGATGCTCGTTATCAACCGTTGGAGGGACCACATGGAAAGGAGGAAGAAGTTGGCGTGGAAGGTATTGATGGCGTTGCGATTGAGGGCGCTGACGAGAAGCATGACGCCTGAGCCAAAGAAGTGGGAAGATGAGGCTGGACAGTTGTGTTTGGTTAGCTAGATGTAGGCATCGATAGCCGTACAATGTTTTGTTTTGAAATTGAACTTGTGATGTATGAGGTATCAATCGATGTTGTACCGGAAACGAGTGACGATGATCGTCGCCTTTCTCCTTTCGTCCATTTCGCGACTTGACTCCAAATGTTCAATTTTGTGTCAAGTTCGCGAAACGAGGCTGGATGTGTAGTGACACATAACAAGTAGGAGATCGTTGAAATCTGGAAGACGAGAAGTGATTTGCCCGGATTCACATTCCAGTCCCATCCAAACCATTTCGAGTCCTAACTTTGTGTCATAAGTTGTTTGTCAGCTGCATAGAAGTACACCCAAGACAGAAAGGTGGGATTGGTTTGAAAACCCTTGGTGAGAAATCCAAGTAGGTGAGATTGCGAACCTGCACAATATGAGCTCTTTCTAGATGCACGCCAAGTGATCACTAAGAATACACGATACTCGAGAAGGAGGATGAAATGTATAGAATGACATTCCTTGCAGAGCGATAGGTAGAATCTTAGGTGAAAACTCAGGAATTATGTCAGAGTGAACTCTCTTCCCTCGTTCCTCAGTCACTCGAGGTACTAACGAGTACTAAGCTGTCCACGTCGTATTTGGAGGCTACTCGAAACCTGCAACCGATGAATTAAAGCGAGTGAAGTGAAATATAGAGACTCACTTACACCTTAAACAGGTTTACCCGCTCATCGAAAAAGTGATAGCGAAGCTTTCCAAGTCGGAATAGGGGAGCATTCATTTTTACCCGTCCTCGGACGCTCGCCTTTCCATCAAGATTCTAGTATCTTCCAGGTGATACTTGCAGTAGTGTGAAGCACAAAGCTCTTTCTTCCAGGTGGAAACAGAATGCGAACTTCCGACATTGTGCAGGATGGAGGACAATACACACCCGCGCGGCCTCACTTCGTCTTTGATTTTATAGAACATTGTCTCAGTGCCTCTCTCAATTTTCATCGAGCATCTTGGTGTGGCTTTGAAAAGCGCAGCATTGTGTTAGTCGCGCGGCAGAAGCTGCGTTGGTTGTGCAAACGGTTTAGAGTAGAGTAGAGTAGCCTCACTTCGTCATCACTTCCAGCCTGACTCCATCCTATTCGCTCCTTCCAAACATCAGCGCACGGATCAACGGGCCGTTGACTGGACATAAACATTCGAGCTTTCCCTTCCACCAGCTTGACTCGACTTCCACCAAAACACGACGTACAGACTTCCACATTATTTGTCGCCTAACATACGGCAATCCGCCAACGTCCACGGTCATGGATCCCAACATGGATCCTGACGTGGCGCGTATGATGGCCGACCTGGGTGCATCACGTCGCGATACACTTTCGGCACCTCAGGAGAGAGGATCGCAACTCTCCGCTCGTGACGAACGCCGTATTCTTCTTCTCGCTGAGGACCGTCGAGAAACTGCTCATCTGCAGGCGAGCAATGACCACGACGCTGCCATGATCCAGGCTTGGAACACTGCATCCAACTTCAGCAGCGATACGGTTGCCGAATCGCTGGAGAATCGGTACAGCGGCCAAGGCCATCGCGAGGGACTTAGACACATCCTTCCCAAGTACCATGACTACGAGGCAGCCCACGAGTCTGGGTCATCTAGGCGGCTCCGGAGAGATGTGGCTCAGGTAAGGCTTGCTGCGACAATGCCCGTTGTGCTCACGGAACAAGCTAACTTCCATAGGACGAGGAGAACCGTCGAATGCACCAGCAGAACCGCCAGGCTAGAATGAGTGCACCAGGTTCAGGCCGGCAACGCCCACCATCGCCGAGGGCATTCGGTAGAGTCCGTTTCGTGAACGGCCAGCGGGTTCCAGCACAGCCAGGAGCAATGGCTGCAGCTGCATCCATACCACGCGTACTTCCACTCCCACCAGCATCAACATCATCGACATCATCTTCAACGGGAACGGTCACGCAGACACAGCCTGCAATTAGGGCTACCGATCTCCCAGCTCGGCCTCCCGCTGCATCTGCTCAGCTACCTGCACCAACAGAAGTGCCAGCTCCACTCCAGCCCCAGGTCCAGACTCAGGCACAAGCTCCAGCAGCGATGACTCCGCCGTTGACTCAAATGCCTCCTGGTCCTCCGACGACTGCTCAGACACCTACACCAGCCGCTCGTACCGCTCGCACCGCTCGCACTCCAATCCTCTCCGAGATCACCACAAATGTAGTCACCACTGGTCCAAGATCTTCTGCTATGGGCTCGACTTCAGATCCAATGCGACAAGTGACAGCATCGACCAACAAGGATGGGGTGCTTAGCTCTGTGCTCGCACGTCTGAAGGGTAACTCTGAGAACTCCGTCCAGGTCCAGCCAGCTCCTGCTAAGCAGCCAGCGCCAAATGAAGCCTCGACTGCAAGCAAAGCAGCGCCAGTTGCCAAGACATCTCTCGATGTGCAGGCAGTGGCAGGAATTCCCAAGACACTCCCAATCGAGGGTTGGATTGCCCTTAGCACGGCTCCAACGCACCGAAAGACGAAGCTGTGGGCGCTCTATGATGCTGCAGAGAAGAAGGATTGCGCATCAAACTGGCCGAAGGACATCCATTTCTTGCACGAAGCCCGTACCAAGATGGCTCAGGATGTTGCCCTCCTGGCTCAGCCCGGTTGGGAGCAGACGGCCAAGAAGTACTACAATGACCACAAGGAACGCGCTTGGCTGCAGGATTATGCGATCCAGGCGCGAAACGGTGCGCTCGAGCATGATTCGGACATCCCAATGGTCATTGAGATCATCAAGGCAACGAATCAGTTGCGCGGCGAGAGCACATCAGCACCCACCGCTACTGCACCTGCGACATCCAGGATCGCCACCGTTTCCACTCGTCCACCAACGCCGCCTGATAGTGCCAGCAACTCCCGCTCCGGCAGCATTGCTGGAGATGAGTCTGCCAATATGTCTTCGCCAGCGAAGTTCGAGACAGCGACGGGCAGCCTTGGTGCCATCTTCTACGATCAAAATGGAAATTTCCGCGGCAACCGACAGTATCGAATCGATGCTCCAGTCCACGCTAATGTCACCATCACAGCCAAGAACGCCGAATACGACGTCCTTCAAATGAGTGATGACATGGATATTCTGGCAAATGCTATTAGTCGTCGCGAGCTGATTCGCGCGCAGAATGGCTATAGCCTTTCGCAGAATGGTAGATTCTTCGACGGTCAATAGGCAAGTCCAAGAAGGAAGGCGCGGAAGTGTGTCACAATGAGTCGGCATGGTTGCTTTGTTTACCGGTACTTCGTTAAGGGCCAAGAGGTCGAGAGAGCGAGAAGCGTTGTATTTGACAAAAGCGAGGTTTGTTCCATGGGGCCCGTAAATCACTTTGGCGGGACCAAATTAGCGTGTTGTTTGGAATATACCTAGCTAGGATGGCACCGAGCACGAGGGCTTAGCAGGGACATCGTTCTCCTTTTCCATCTCACTCCACCTAGTGACTGCGATTGACTGGATGTAAACAGATGCTGCTGGAATATCAGTGCCGATTGTTTCAGCGCCTCTTATTGAAAACGAGCCATTTAGTCGTGATTTCGGAGACCGAGGCTCGAGGAGTCGAGCAAGTGATCGTTGTCCAGCTCAGGTTTCTGCACGTTCCAGGCGCTTGCGAGCACAAGGCCTTTCACGTCGGCGATAGAGGCTGTCACATTTAGGTCCTAGGTGGAAGGAACCGAGGGAAGTGTAATATAGAGACTCACTTTTGTCGAAGGTGTTCTACGAGACCCTGCCACCGAATCCTTTCACTCGGATCAAGGCAACGAAATCGTGACCAGCCCTTGGGACTCGTCCTTAAGACACATTGACGTCGGCCGCGACTTGTTGGTAGTATCAATCTACCACACCCTCCTGCACCTTCTGCAACGTATCATCACCCTCACTCCACCATTTCTCCAGCTGCTTCAGTCCACGACGAGCGAGGCCTGCGTCGCGATTTCGATAGACTGAATCGATGAATCGCACATCTTGAGGCGAGAAAAGGAATCGTTTCGTGCTATTCTCAAATTCTTCGTATCTCATGCCTTCGTACTGCTCAGCCACATTCTGACGAAGATGCTCGCGAACTTGTTTGAGCAGTCGAGCTGATTCCTGACCCGCTTTGACTTCGGCATAAGTTTTTCCGCCTTTGTGGAAGGCAGTCGCTTGGAACCAGACGATTGACTTGGAGCATAGAATTGCCTCGTAAATTGAGTTGAGTGCGGTCTGAGTGAGAGGATTGTAGGCGATGTTAAGCAATTGGAGGTTGGATGCCCGGATCAGGCTTTCTAGAGTGGCTGCGGAGTCGTCAGTGATCCAGTTGTAGCGCATGCCGAGATCGTCAGTGGCGAAACCCTGACCGAGGTTGAGGACCTTGAGGGACGGGTGGCCTGAGACAGCCTTGCTGAGGTCAATTACACCGGCATCTTTGAGGCCACATGATTGAAGTGTAAGACGCTCAAGGCTATGATTCTTGCTTAGACCTGGCGCGAGCAGACTGACCGCTTGGCCGATTGGATTGTTGGACAAGTACAGTGATTTTAGTGTGCAATGGGGTGATGAGAGGCAGTCTGAAATAGCTTGGCAGCCTTTTGCACCAACGCCAACAGCGTTCAGGTAGATGTGCTGCAGTGCGATTGGCCTGTCATGCTTGCTCAACTGACTGAAGAGCTGTGTAACTCCAGCATCGCCGAGCTCGGTCTGGTCCAAATCGAGAGTGCGCAGAACAGGCGACCTGGTGATGAGTCGAAAGATGTCATCGGCAGATTCCGTCTGGAGCGGATTGCGCTTCAACCAGACGTTCGTGATAGCTGTCGACTTGATCATGCCATCTAGTAATGTCTTAAACCCGCTAGTGTCGATGCAATTACCAGCAAGATACCAGGTCTCAAATTGATCTGGCTTCTCTTCGATGAAAGCGGCAATAGCCTTTGCGCCAGTTGGTCCGATGATCTGACAAGTATTAGCACATGAACCCTCGACGTATTTCATGCTTCGACTCACGTTATTACCAAGAAGAAAATGTTTCGCGAAGTTGTTGGATCGCAGCGAAGTCATGAGATCACCTATGTTCCGCGGGCCTGTGACCATTTTGCATAGATCGACTCGACCGTCGGCATATAACACTCCTTTCTCAAACTCAATGAGTTCGGTGTTGTAATATGGCTCAACGCTTGTTCTTCCGCCCGCTGCAGGAGCAACCGTACCGTTGTGCTGCAGATGCTCGAAGAATGCAGCCAAAGATGACTTGTCGGACACCTCTACTGGCATCGGCAGTGACGGCGCACCATGGAGTGACAAAGGATCGGTTGTCTCGTCCCAGGGACCTTGGGCGGAGACCCGATTGACCCATTTCTCAGGGTATATTTCTGCCGAAGCTTGATTGATGAATCTGTCGGGTTGCACTTCAGTGGGAGTAACAGCCGCTGAGCTGTCGTTGATAGCCATGTTGTCTTGCATATAATTTGACAATTAGAGCCGAGTGGGTATGGATACGGGTGATGCTCCCAGATCAAGGCTGTGATGTAACGTGCTTGATTGTGAAAGCACTCTCGAGAAGTTGGTGATTTCACGAAGTACGGGCATAGTCGCATGTAATCTCTTGCTTCAATCGGTTCACGAGCCCATGACTCTTCGTGTGACCTTCGAAGAAGTGTATGGAAGGGCGCAGCCAGGAACAGTCATCGGAAGGCAACACTTGAACCAGGATACTTCACGTGAAGGATCTCACCGGTGTGTCGATTCACTACTGTCGGTTTTCCACTCTCCCGTACTTCTTCTCGACTTGGCGGACCGAAACGCATCAGTCGAAGTGCTGAACGCGTCCATCTGGAAGTTGAAAGTCAATTGGGACACAGCGACCAGTGCGCATTCGATGAAGCGCCCAGTTACTTGCGGGAGCAGAAAGTTGAGGATTCTGGTGAAGTTGATGACTTGGTGATTGTTCGTGTAGGATCACTGGTCCAGTTGCTGGGTGAAGAGGACTTGGAAGCTCGAGTGGAGCAATCCCGAGGTTGACTCCTGCCGACCGTCACGGGCTGTTCCGACCAGCATCTAGCCAAACAATACAACATAGGTCAGCGTCGTTTCTCCATCTGCATCCTCTGGTGTTTGCTCTTGAGCTCTATCTGTCCCTTATCCACGTCCTGAGATCGCTTCTCTCGAGTAACAATCTACAGAGCTCTCGCAATAGTCCTTCGGTCGTCGTCCATGATGCTCTCATCGAAGCAGGCTACGCTGAGATCACTCCTTTCCTTGCCAGCCTCGATCCGCCCTGCAGTCTACGCGTCTTATCAAGCACGATGTCTTTCGACGATACAAGAGAAGCAGCATCCGAAAACAGCCATCTTCTTCCCTGGACAAGGAGTGCAGCGCGTTGGAATGGCTACGGACTGGCTTGAGGCATTTCCACGGACTGTGAAACCCATGCTTGAACAGATAGACGACACGATAAAGGTCAATCTCAGCAATATCATAGCCGAGGGGCCCAATAGTCAGCTCACAGCTACTGAGAACGCCCAACCTGCAATCATGGCAACGTCGATAATCATCCTACGAGTGCTGGAGCAAGAGTTTGGCTTCAAGCTTGCAGACCGAGTGGACGTGACTCTTGGGCACTCTTTAGGAGAGTTTGCCGCATTGGTAGCTGGTGGATACCTGCGAGAAAAGGACGCGCTTAAGCTTGTCAGGAAACGAGCAGAGGTCATGGCACGTTGCAGCAAAGACGCGAACGAAGAGGTTGGCATGGTGGCTCTCGTTTGCGAAGCTGATCATCTCGCCTCGATGGTAGAAGCCATCCATAGTTTCCTTGGCCACACATCGGAAGGCGCAAAGACAGACAGCCATTCGGACACGGACCTCCCTCCTGTACAGCAGGTCCTGATTGCGAATGTCAACTCGAAAAATCAGATTGTTCTATCTGGTGGCATCAAACGTATCAACGAGCTTCTCACACATCTACGACAATTTGCTGGTCACGATCCGCGTGCCGTGAGGCTGAAGGCTGACAGTCCGTTCCACAGTCCTCTAATGAAGCCAGCGGCCGAGCTTATGAAGAAAATGCTCCATCAGTCTTCACCTACGGAGAAAGGTGAGGATATTGTGATTTGGCCGGGTATCATGCCATGCATAAGTAACGTCTCTGCGAGACCGTTTCAAAGCAAGCAACAGCTCATGGATCTACTGGGACAGCAATGCGTCGAGACGGTCCTTTGGCACGACAGCATTGTATATCTCCACAAAGAGGAGAAGGTCAAGCGTTGGATTGGTATCGGACCAGGCAAAGTCGGTAGGAATCTCGTCGGCAAGGAGGTGGGAATGAAAGGCATGACCAAAAATGGTGGTGTTTGGGGCATAACGGATCCTCGCGAAGTCGAAGGCGTCCTACGAGACCTGGACGCGACGGAAAATCTACAAGAAGAATGAGTCCAATGCGCAGCCTCCAGTATTGATCACACGGCTTGACAGGATTTGCATGTGCGACAGCGGCGCGAGGTGTGCGAGCGATGGGTTGCAGATATGTGGGATGTTTTATTCGGCCCCAGTGAGGAGCACTGTAGCAGCGGCGAGCGGACGCGGCTTCTTAGACATTCTTATGAATCCTCAAAACAGCTGCCTCCACAAACGCCCGAGATGAAAGTGGACATCAATGTACGTCTACACTCGTGGCTCCATAGAGCTAGAACAAGCTCTCCTGCCAAGCAGCTCACCTTCACATGCTTTCACTTGCGACTTCGGCTCACAGGTATCGGAGATGAACAGGAGATGCCTGAGTTCAGCGAGAAAAAATCTTCCTGGCAGGTGAAGATGACTGCAGAAGCCTCTTTAGCGAGGCTGTACCTGCATCGATATGCATCCAGACTACAGCTCGTGCAAAACGTGTCAGGTCATCCGTCCTCAGGTGCCAGGACAGCCCATCCATTTGGCATTCTCAGCTCGCGTGTTCAACAATCCAAAAGCTTTCCCCACGTCCGAGGTCGCAGATCGGCAGAATTCCGTCAAGATTTGTCTTCTTTTCGAGCTACGAGCTACCAAAGACCCTGCAGCACGGCGACTCCCATTCTGCCCGTACACCCAATCATAGCTCGAGAACGTATCTTATCGATATGGGCGACATTCATTTTTTAGTGAGAGCTCACGCCTAGGTATGCTCACAGCTACGACAACTGGAGCGAACACGGCTGCCATCGAACGAGTTCTGCTTTGATGGCGTGCGGTTCTGGCCGCATTGTGGATGCTACAGCTAGCCTTGCATTGGAAAGATTGCTTGTTCTTCCATCCGGGAAGTCCTCGTGGGAGTCCTGTTGACTTGGTGACGTGTGAGCGCAAAGCATGTTACGGCGCAGCTGCTTTTTGGGACCTGAGTGGTAGGCGCGCCGGTTTTGTTGTGAATAAGAAGCTGTTTCCCTTTCCTGTTGTGTCCCCATTGACTCATTCTCTTCATTCCAACTTTCTGCCAAAAGCTCTGTCACTTTACTTTGCTGCACAGTCATACTAGAGCTCTCGGAAGCACCAACTATACAACAAAGAGACACCAGACTTACAACTAGCCACGATGTCGAAGGTCTCTGAGCCAGAGTTCCAGCAGGCCTACAAGGGTGAGATGCATTCAACAAGTGTTACACGAATTGGAAAGCTGACGTTCGTGGTTCTCAGAGCTTGCCTCCACCCTCGAGAACAGCACGCTTTTCGAGAAGTACCCAGCATACAAGAAGGCCCTCCAGGTCTCCGCCATCCCAGAACGCATCATTCAGTTCAGAGTAACATGGGAGAATGACAAGGGCGAATGCCAGGTCAACAACGGTTTCCGTGTGCAATTCAACTCTGCCCTCGGTCCATACAAGGGCGGTCTCAGATTCCACCCTTCAGTGAATCTTTCCATTCTCAAGTTCTTGGGCTTCGAACAGATCTTCAAGAATGCTCTTACTGGACTGTCCATGGGCGGAGGCAAGGGTGGCGCTGACTTCGACCCCAAGGGCAAGAGCGACAATGAGATCCGCAAATTCTGCGTTGCTTTCATGCGTGAGCTCAACAAGCACATTGGTGCCGACACTGATGTTCCAGCTGGAGACATTGGTGTCTCTCCTCGAGAGATTGGCTGGATGTTTGGAACTTACCGTGCTGAGAGGAACAAGTGGGAAGGTGTTCTCACCGGCAAGGGTGGTGCTTGGGGTGGTAGCTTGATCAGACCAGAAGCCACTGGCTACGGTCTCGTCTACTGTGAGCAGACTTCGACAAGGGAAATTCGAGAAAATTGGCTAACATTGTTATACAGATGTCCAGCACATGATCCAGTACGCTTCTGGCGGCAAGGAGTCTTTCCAGGGCAAGCGTGTTGCTATCTCCGGCTCAGGAAACGTTGCACAGTACGCCGCCCTCAAGGCAATGGAGCTCGGCGCCACCATCGTCTCCCTTTCCGACTCCAAGGGTGCCATCATCGCCAAGGACGACAAGGGCTTCACCCCCGAGATTGTCAACTACATCGCTACGCTCAAGGTCAAGAGACAGTCACTCACCGAGCTCTCCGAGAGCCCAGAGTACAAGGACAAGTTTGAATACATTGAGGGTGCTCGCCCATGGGTCCACGTTGGCAAGGTCGATGTTGCCCTTCCATCTGCGACTCAGAACGAGATCTCTGGCGAGGAGGCTGAAGCACTCGTCAAGGCCGGTTGCAAGTTCATTGCAGAGGGCAGCAACATGGGTTCGACCCAGGAGGCCATCGACGTCTTTGAGGCATCGCGCAAGTCGTCAAAGGCGGAGGGTATCTGGTACGGACCAGGCAAGGCTGCCAACGCTGGTGGTGTGGCAGTTTCAGGTCTTGAAATGGCCCAGAACTCTGCTCGCATAAAGTGGACTTCCGAGGAGGTGAGTACCTATAAGCATTTGTACCACGACTTGAGCCATGTGCTAACAATACTTCCAGGTCGACGAGAAGCTCAAGGGCATCATGGAGAACTGCTTCAAGAACTGCCTCGAGACCGCAAAGGAGTACGTGAAGGCCGCCGATGGTGAGCTGCCATCGCTCGTTGCCGGAGCCAACATTGCTGGCTTCGTCAAGGTCGCTGGTGCCATGCACGATCAGGGCGACTGGTTTTAGTTGCAGCGCGGGATACCCACTTCTACGATACGATACAGAGATGAGACGATACAGCGAGAAACGGCGTTGAAAAAAGTCGTCCGGCTGGAAGAATTTAGAGGCCGGTCCAATAAGTTCATACAATGAGAAATGAAAGTCATGTACACCATAGCATCGTTCGTCCTGATTAATCGTGCTTCCTGTGAAGTGTGTTAGCATACATGGCTACCGATCGGCTCACGAAGCTCGTCACTATCGTAAGGCAGAAGATAACTCACTCCTAGGCTTACAGAGACAGCACAGTCTGCTCATTAAGTCCTCCGCGCGGCCATCAAAATGACCCATCCTCACGCACTTCTGGCCCTCTCGTATACTCCCATCCTGCAATCTTATGTCCTTCCAGCTCTACTCGCGTAATCTCAAGTCCTGACGGCTCTGGCATAGGTATTTCAGGTAAAGTCTTCTCCGGTTCCGGTGATGTAGCTGTTAATGCTTGTGACTGGACCGTCCGGCTTCTGATAATGTCGGCAACCTGAAGTTCTCGCACACGTTGGTCATTGACCCGACTCGCGAGCCATTGCTTTCTCCTCCTCATGACATAGAACACTATTGCAGCGAGTACGCACATTCCGAGGAGACATCCTATCGCAACACCAGCTCGTGTCCCGGCATCAACAGAAGAGACTTGCGAGTTTGATTGCGGTTGTGGTGAAGGTCCGACTGCGATCTGTGTAGGTGCAGGTATTGGTGTGAGTGTTGACGTTTCGAGATTCCTGGCAAATGCTCGGTCGATACAAAGAAGTATGAGCGCCGTTATTGTGAGGTGTGACTCCATTGCGTCTGTTGGTTTTCGATATCCCTAAGGTGGGTCTCAGAAACCGCTGAGCAAAGATCGAGGTTGGTTTGCGACGAAGCGTTCGCAGTAACTGAGGTTCTCCAGGTTCGAGTTTCAAATGTAGGAAGCAGCGAGCTGTAGGTAGCATCGATAGCGTCCAGTACTATATGTCTGATTACCGCACGTCTCCGAATGAAGGGACCCCTGTGCGGGACCATATCGCGCAATCAGAGTTGTCGGCATCATCGTTGCGAGGCGTGATGCTTTGCTAATATCTATATTGGTTTAGGCCAGATTTGGGGCGGCTGTCTTCTTGCGGCAGTTCTGGAAGGTGAGAGCAAGATTGACCGGGACGCACCATTGGGCTCTTAACGCAATGAGGGGAAAACAGACTATTGAAACAGTTGCAAGTGTCAGTATCCAGTCTGAAACGAACGACTTTCTCAAGCGAACCACTTTTGCATCGTTCGCTATGCCATATCTCCAGAGGCAACCATCTAAGGCGCACCTGGAATGCAACTTGTTCCTGCTCCATACTGGTACCTTACACATTTGAACATGGCGTGGCCGAATTTCGTGATGGCTATGAATAGTCGTTTGCGCAACCGAGTTTCTGGGTTGTTGCCGGTGACAATCGAGTCAGACATCTTGGTAAGGATGGTATGCTTGGCACGATTGAGATCTCAGTACCGAATTGAGGCTCCAATCGGTTCCTGAGGCCAGCCGTGCAGGCCCAATCAAACTGCGCAAGGCGTTTCGTCTGCCTCGAAGTTTCTCATGATACCACGAATATTGCGATATGCTGAGCAGCAACCTTCAATGTCGTTCATGAACTCTGCT
This sequence comes from Pseudocercospora macadamiae, assembly GCA_012978405.1. NCBI lineage: Eukaryota > Fungi > Ascomycota > Dothideomycetes > Mycosphaerellales > Mycosphaerellaceae > Pseudocercospora > Pseudocercospora macadamiae. The sequence continues at coordinate 304,651 of WRNY01000031.1, forward strand.
GTGCGACATTGGGAGTCTCCATATCATCGGATGCTAATGGTCGAATGCTTGATCTTCTTATTCCACTGTCCATATTGACATACCTTCTGAAGTGGGTTCGCGATTTTGCAGACTTGATTTGGCATAGAAAAATGCCACCAGAGGTGCCGACGTGAATCCAGCACCATCTTAGCTGCAATTTTTCTGCAGCTGTCAGATTAAGATGATGGTTTTGACTAGGGTCCGGTCATTGTCCTCTCCTGAAAACCAAGCAGATTTGGCAAGTAGCCTCATTCGAACAGAGTCTTGGAAAAGAACGAGCCGTGAATGGAACCTTCGTCAAGACATCTTCGTTGCTGCGCTCGGTTCGCCACTTCTGCTACAAACCACTGGCAGCTCCTAGCAGAGCCTCGTATTTCTCAGATCGATATCTGAGCAAGCCTTCATTTTCTCGATCGCTGTGTAGGAGATCCCAGCAAGCAGAAATAAAGAATGGGAGAAGGTTGGAAGCCGACATTCGAGCCCAAGGGGTACGAACCGTGCGATTGCCGATTGGTCCAGAAGCAACACAAGCCAGCAGAGCCTCAATTCACGTCGTCGCCTGCTCTGACTTCTGCTTCATTTCGCAAACAAAATACCTCACGCAAACAACACACACATTCTCCAGTTACAAAGACCAAGTCCGACCGCGGACTTTACCTAAAGAAATCCCTCAACCTCAGCATCGTACCGTTGCGGCAGATAACACACAACCACTTTTTTTCATCCACATCAATCTATCCACAATGGCACGTGGCAACCAGCGAGACAAGGCCCGAGAGAAGAACTTGGCCAAGCAGGCTCAGGAGGTATGTGTCAGAAGAAAATACATCTCCATCATCAAGCCCAAAAATCCGCGGCTTCCACTTCTCATATTCCGCGCCTGTCCAGTCTACCAACCAAGGGATACGAGCACAGCTGACAATCTCACCAGAAAAGCAAGACGACTGCCTCCGGAACGCAACAGGCTCGTGATAAGGAGAATGCTGCCGAGATCATGAGGAGAAAGCAGGCTGAGGGTATGCTATGCACTCTACATCTTGAAACATTGCTTATGCTAACTTCGTGTTCTCTCAGCTGATGCCAAGAAAGCCGCTGCTGGAGTCAAGAAGTAAGCGGAAGCGTACTGCCAAAGTTCGTAAACCGAGTGGTCTGCTTTAGGAGGAGAGTCGAGAGGAGGGAGATGTGTTATCTAGTGATTCTCAAGCAATCGCTAACTTTTGATGTTTTCACGAGCGTTATGGACCATTGTGGTAGTAGAGGAATATAGAATCTTCTTCATGACTTCACTTATGCCACCATTGTGTTAGCCAAAACCGGCCTCAGTCTTCACGGCCTGGGTGGTCTGCGTATCTCCGGCAGTGTATGTTAAACAGATATGAGTGGTACTTGCTCTTGTCGTTAGTGGTACTCTCGGAGACACGTTGTACTCGTAATGGCCTCCGCATGTGCTACTGACGATCAAACATCATAGAATGGTGAAATTATGCTCAAACTGGAACTCATCTGTACTCGCGGTATCTCAACTGAAGGGAAAGCGTAACAACGTGGATGGCTAAAAACACAACAAGAGAAGCAGCAGTCCGCGGCTATGTGCCAGATCAATCTTCACCCCATCTCCGAAGACCATGCATGTCCGGTATTTCCTGATGTGATGCAAGGCTGATTGTCCCAAAAAGTAAGATATGCTCGGGTGGCCTTCTGCCAGGCTCTATCTGAGCGCGTCTTCAGCAGCTTCCTCTTCCCCATGCTTTTCGCCTGCGCATTGGGTTGCCAGGTCCCTTCCACTTCTGTACGCAGCTCCGAGCGTCGTCTCTCGGCCTCAAACACTCACCACTTCCTCAGCTTCTCTTTGCAGCTCTCTAGAAGAGGAAGTATGCAATCAGGAAGCTTAGCAGGCAAAGTGCTGCCACAATCTGAACAGACACTCCTCCGGATGGTGTTGTCTGTAAAGCAGTGGCTGGTCCAGACTTCTCAGTAGTAGCAGTGTCTCCAACGGTCTTGCGCTGCCGGAGTCCGGTGGCTTCAGCTGCTTGGCTTTGTAATCGTGAGATGGTGGCATTCGCTTCATCGAGCTTCTTCTGGAGATCGGATTGTGGGATACCAGTGACATTGGAGACTGCGGCCGTAGCGGAGCCAAAGGTAGAGTTCGATGGTGCAAAGTCTTGCTCTGGACTCTTAGTGTAGTCGCCGCTGGCTGCGGAGTGACTCGGTCGTTGTGGGGTTACTGCTGGTGGAGAAGGCGATGTGTATGCAGGAGGCTCGTCTTCGTGGTGAGATACGCCATTCGTAGACGCCGCCATGGCCGCCGGCATCGCACTACCATCTGCCGGGAGGAAGTTGACCCTAATCTTCTTCTCTTGAATGCTGGACTTGGCAGTCTGCTCGATGTTGGCCCAGATCTGAGCGACGTTGTTAACGTCCTTGTCCGCCGATATCGCGACCGACTGCACCAAGAACTTGTCGCGGCATCGCGCATCTGGTGGTGGATCCTCCTTCATCGCCTGGAGAAGCACTTGAACCTCGACCTCGCCATTTGGTTCAATGCGGCCGGAGTTGGGTCGCACACAGTATCTAAGGCTCGCAGTCAGTATCTCTGCTGAATCTCGGCGACAAGCTCATATAGGAACGGCGTGGTAGACGTACTGCTTCGGTGCGGTGGTCTTGACCTTGAAGGCAACAGGATCGCTGTTGGGATTACGGAGGCGCAGGACCTGGGAGACTTCGTGGGTGAAGGGGCCTGATATGGCATTGTCAGTCTGCGGAAGCGCATAGCAGCTAGACACGTGAGATACATACGCTTGAAGCCCAGCTCGGGTGGGTTGAGGTCGACCGACATTGTTTCTTATGGTGACGCTATCGCGAGTCGAACGGATATCGAGTGGTGTCAGGTAACTCAGGTGTCCGGGGGGCTTGCTAAGCTGGCTGGCCGCTGCGACGTTCCGCGGGAGTTGTGACGGCGGTGGAGGGGGAAGTCGCAGGTTTATGAGCGCGCCGCTATGTTCGCTGGTAGAGTCGAGGAAGGTCCGCGAATGTCTCGTAGAGTTTGGAGTGTTCGTTGAATGTGAATGACCAAATGTGGCTGGAAAGTAGCCCAAACGACCCAAACCTGGCTCCTGGCAAGCGAGTAGGCAAGCACGGACATCGACGTCACCTTTGCGAACGATTCACATGCAGGCGGGCTGTTCTGGCTGTTCTGCCCGCAGCTCCACATGTTCATTGCTACCTTGCCAAGCACAGACTCATCAATCAGATCAGGCTACTTGCATACTAAAGCACCTGCAGCCTCGACTCAACTAAAAGATATCCATCAACAAACTCGCTGCATTGCCCCATCCTCGCCACACTAAAGCTCTCTACCTGCATACTCCATCAAGGTCCCACACTAGGTACCGACAGACACCATGGCAGGCGACCTCGACTCGCTCGTCGACATGGGCTTCGACAAGGAAAAGGCCGAACATGCACTGAAGAAGGGCGGCAATCTCACTGGTGCCATAGACTGGCTCGAGAAGAATGCCGACAAGAGCATAGAAGACATCAAGGCCGATGAGGCAGAAGACGCCGAAGCACCACAATTGCAAGCCGGCGAGCAGGCGCGATCGATGGTCTGCAACGAGTGTCAGAAGAAGTTCCGCAGCATGGCCCAAGCACAGTTTCACGCCGAGAAGAGCGGCCATACTGACTTCGCCGAGTCCGCTGAAGAGCTCGCCCCATTGACCGAAGCAGAAAAGGCCCAGCGGTTGCAAGAGCTCAAGGCAAAGCTGGCCGAGAAGCGAGCCGCTCAGGCAGTTGCAGACAAGGCCGACCAGAAGCGCAATGAGGAGATCCGCAAGAAGCACACCAAGGAGAATGACGATGCAAAGGAGGAGCTTCAGCGGAAGGAGCAGATCAAGGAGGCACAGAAGAAGAGGCGAGAGAAGGCGGACGACATTGCCGCCAAGAAGCGCATTAAAGACAAGATCGAGGCGGACAAGGCTGCCCGAAAGGCAAAGGCCGAAGAGGAGAAGCGAATGCGCGAGAACCCAGCCGCATACAATCCAGGCGCACCTTCGCAAGCTGCTGGTGGAGCGGCTCTCGCTAGTGCAGCTGCTCCAAAGGCGAACCACAGCGAAGCGCGGTTACGTCTGCAAACCGATGCTGGAAACATCATGAAGACCTTTCCGGCCGACACTACGCTCTTCGAAGTCGCTGCAGCCGTTGAGCAGGAGAATGGCATCAAGCCCACCAGCTTCGGCATCAACTTCCCCAAGAAGACTTTCGCATATGAGGATTTCGGTATGACGCTCAAGGAGGCCGGACTCGTGCCATCTGCGGCGTTGATCGTGAAGTAGAAGCATTCGACTACACCGGAGAATCTGGCTCAATCGGGATCCTCTGTTCCTATTGAACCATACATGCTACGACCTGAGGGTTGTTGCGGTGAAGAAATCGAATGGCCGAAGCCAAAATGGTGAGGAGAAGAATAGCATGGAAAATGACATCAAATTAGCGAGGCGCTAGGGTGGCATTCATTGGTAGAGAGCATAGCGGAAGACATGGTATGCATCATGTTCGTGCGAATAGCATCATGAATCAAAAGAACTTCGGGCCACGAGTTTAATCAACACTCGAGTCGCTCTGCAGACTTCGAGTCCTTCCTCAAAAGTTCTACTATTTGTATTACGAATCGTAGTACTCGTCCGAGGCTCGAGGACATCGTTGCCCCATCACACTTTTGACGCTCGAGGCACTTACAAGGACCAAGCTATGCGGGTCGTGAACAGAGGCTCCTCAAAATCTGAAATCGATGAAGTAGACTCGGAGAAGTGATGTCGTAACAGCTCACTCCTACTTCGGTGCCCTTTACTTGCTCATCAAGACTGAAAGGACGAAGCCTTCCACATCGTAAACAGGGCATCCTGTTGTCTCTGCATCCCAGTCGCGGCTACTGTATGGCTCAATCTGCAGTGGGCCAACCATGCGATCCGAATAGGGCCGTGGTGGAAAAAGAGCCTCGAAGATCAAGCGTTTTGCATGGTTGATCGTCCAGGACAACTCACGTGCAAGGAGGTATACCACTACGAATTCAAGGCAATAGGTGTTGCGTGGAGACATACAAGGCAAATAGGCGCAAGGAGAAGAACAATGTGATACAGAAGATCTAGCCGAATATCGAGAGGGCCGACGCTGAGCGACTGGTGGAAGGCCAGGCTGGACGTGCTCTTTCGTAGAGAACGAGATCATTGTGAGGGAACGTGGGTTCCGTGATATATAGACAGAGACATGACAGAAAAGGTGTAGTTCAAAAAAGTTTCATGTTGTCCATTTGTCTCTCTACCGCTCTTGCGCGAAGAAACCGCATTGTTCAAAGTCTCTTGTTCCTCTCAGGCTGTTGTCCTTCATCAGGCGCTCGTGAGACTCTCACATGCGCCTGATGCGGACTAGCTTGCCAAGCTTGCTAAGAAGCAGCGCTCGCAGATCTCCTTGCGATCATACTACGCATAATGTCGAAGATGCTCAGGTATTCCTTCTCGCGTCGCTTCCTCATTGTGGGGAAAGCGGCGAAAGCTCGCCGCTATCTCTCCGCGAAACCAGGGAAACTGCCTTTGAAGTCGTCGACCATCGGGGCTATCCAGCCAAGCCCTGTCTTGCTCGTTCTGCCGGCCATGTCTGGAGGTCCTCACGCGCTCCCTGCGCATTGGTACTCTTGGACCTGCGAGTCTTGCTATCCGTGCCTCCGCCGCTGCTCGCTGCATCATCCGGTCGTCGTGTCCGAAGAGCATCATGAGTTCCCTGAGCTCTGCTCCTCTTGCCTCTTCCGACAAGTCAGCCCAGGGGCTAAGCACGTCCTCGGGTTCTTCAGTCTGTGGGAATAGCTTTTTGCGACAGATCGGGCAAGTGTTGTGCTCGTTCAGCCATTTTCGAATACAGCGCTCGCCAAAAGCGTGGCAGTCGTGGAGCACGACAGAGCGCTCAGGCAATTCTTGATGATTGTCGGGATTCGTGTTGTTGCCAGAAGAGGTCTCTGAGGTACAGATAAGGCAAGAAATTTGCTCTTGCGAAGTGTTCCTGTCCAGGGCTGCGAGACATTCTTCACGCGAGGAAAAGGCGTATTCCCCACCGGTAGCCATTTTTTGGTCGATGGCTTCGGTGAAGGGGTGGTGTTCTCGGGACTTGAAGTCGAGAGGTGGTTGCTTGACTAGCAGCGCTGTTGTCGAAGCGGTTATGTGCAGGTGAAGCACTTCTGTGACACGGAGTCTCACCTAGTGTCTTCAAGCTCTGGCGTGTGAGGGTACGATATGGTATCGTGCGGTGCGGTGTGGTTGTGTGTTGTTGTCTGGCCTGATGGAAGTCAAGTCAAGTATTGGTGTTGAAAAGTGAAGAGGGAGCGCGTGTGGACTTTATAGAAATATTTCTGGGTGCGTAAAATTGATTTTACAGGACAGGTGGAAAGCTGGAAGCGTCTTCTGAGGACATAGACTTAGCTAATCACGGATGCGTAGTGCTGAGGACGAACCACGAATTCAATCAGCATACTATCGGCAAGAGCTGGATACCTGTCAATCGCTGAGGTATCACTGCAATGTGCATCTTCGGGTCCCATGTTTTCTTAGGATAAAGAACTCCGCGGTATCACACACTGGTATATCAACTTCTCCACGGTCAGCGTGAGCATACAGCTCTAAATGAATTTTGAGCAGCGGTTTTGATAGTTGTCCTGAGGACGCGCACATGAGTCTTCGCTACCCAGGTGGTGGTCGAATCATTCGTCGCTCTCGGCATTAGGAGCTTTCACCGAAGATTTGGCATTGTCATCCAGAGAGTGTCGGGAGCTTTGCCGCTGGATGCAAGGAGGAAGAATCAACACAGCCTCGGCATCCTGATTCAGCCTTGTTGCTGCGCTTCTTGCATACTTGCCCATGCCTTCTGCTGGCCTTCGTAGAGACCTGTATAATATCCGGCGTAATACCAAGACATCATGATGTTCCTTAGAGCGTCATCCTGAGCTAGTACACGGTCAGCATATGCAATGTAGAAGCTGAGGCAAATAGATACTTGAGAGAAGAGTCTGCGGCAGACTTGCCAATCCGGGAGGTCCAGGAAGTCCAGCAGGACCCTGTGGTAGAAAGTTTGCAGCTGACTGGGTCGTATTGGAGGACGCAGCGACGACTTGTGGTACTGCTGGAGGTGCTGCCGCGGGTCCAATGAAGTTAACCGGCGTTTCAGATGCTTTGGGAACACCATTTAAGCGTGATTTCGTATTTGATGCAGCTGGGTCCTCAGCCTTTTCACCTCGGGCCGCAAGACTGTGATATTTCTGCAAAATGTACTTGTCAGTAGTTGGATATGTTTAGGGAGAAGTTAAGACCACAGACCTTGTACTCTTCGAATGCCTCGTTCCAATTCTGCACCAGATCAGAGTCATCCCACATCTCCTCATGAGTGAGCTCCTCGCCTGACTGCGCCGCCATCGCGTTCTGTTGTCGCAGCGAGTTGATGCAAATTTGAAGTCACTCTCGTCGCGATCGGACGTGTTGATGAAGAGAAGACGGACGCGCCTCGCCTGAAATGGATGGCGACGGAGCTCCGGACCTACTAGCGGCCAAAACTCAACTTCGATAGCAAAACACTAAATTTATGCATTATTTAATCGAACGATACTATAAACAGCTAGCGAACACCTAAGATAGCTATTAAACTTAAGTAGAAGTATCTATAGTACTAGAAGAAGACTATACTATATCTATAAAACTCTTAACTTTCTACTTTATTATATTAAAAGTATTTATTAGCTTCTTTAAATTACTAGATATAGAGCTAACCTTACCTTCTAAAGCCTCTAATCTCTACTTTAACTTAGCTACCTTACTCTTAAGAGTAGCTATTTACTCTATAAAAGAAATTACTAGTAGTAGTAGTAGTAGTAGTAGTAATAGTATATACTCTTTAGTGCTATAGCTAGCTCTACCTATAATATAGTATAAGGTATACGCTCCTTTAACGCTAGCGCAAACGAAATAGAGACTACTAAGTAGTCCTAGCTAGAAGTATCTAGAAAAATTAGTAAATAGCTTTATAAATAAGCTATAAATAAGTAATAACTTATAGATTATAAGCTATAGTAGCTTAAACTCTTTTAGAAGTTTCTATTATATAACTAGCGTAGTTATACTTATAGAGCTACTATAATATATTTTTTCTTATTTTAGTATTACTATTTTTAATATTATTAAGCTAGAGGCTCTATTAAACTTTAGTAGCTAAGTAAAACTAACTAATAGTTTAAGAGTAGTAGAGGTTAGATATATTAGTAGTAGAAGTAGCTATAGTAAAAAGGTATAGTTTATTATTTAATAAAAAGAAAAAAAGTTTAAAATAAGTTAAAAAGAGATATTATTAAGTATCTAATAAAATAATAGATAAGTAATAATAGATAAATAATAATAGGTAAGTAAATAAATAAGTAAGTAAATATTTAGTAAATAATTAGACTATTATAGATAAAGTCTACTTATTTTTATAATAATAGATAAGTAAGTAGATAAATAAGTAAATAAGTAAGTAAATACTTAGTAAATAATTAGATACTTACTTAGCAAATAATAAGACTATTATAGGTAAGCTTTTATAATAATATTAGCTAATAATAAGTAGATAAAAGAATAAGTAAGTAAGTAAGCGACTAAATAAAGTAATAAATAAAGTATAAATACTATATAGATAGCTTTATAAAGCTTTATTAATACTAAAGCTTATAAAGATTAAAGAGAAGATTTTTCTTTTAATAGTAATAGTAAGGTTAAATACTAACTAATTTATATATAAAGTAGCTTAAATTACTTATATTAATTATCTTATAGAGCTTATAAAATAGTATTTTATTTAGTCTATATAGTATTATATTATTACGCTATAAAGTTAATAGCTAACTTAGCTTCTTTTAGCTTTTAACTTATTACGAAGCTATAAGATCGTACGTAAAAGTACGTAAAAGGCTTAGTATAGGACGGGCTATCTTATATCTCTAACTTTTATATTTAGTCTTCTAAGCTCTTAGGCTCCTTTTAAATACTACGTCTATATCTTATTTTCTTATATATAGATATCCCTTCTTATCTCTTTAATATTACGTAGACTAACTATTAAAACAGTTTATATACTACGCGTACTAGCTCTATACTACTCGAGGTTTATTACTAAAAGTATACTATACCTAGATTTAGATTTAGATTTAGATATACTACTTATACGTACTTTCTAATAAAGTATACGTCGAGAGTAAACTTCCTAGATTAAAGTACGTAGCCTACTAGATAGTTAGGTATCTTATTTTTATAGTTACTACTCTAGAAGAAGAAGACTATAATAGCTTCTTAGCCTACTATACTAGATAGTAGAAGATTACCTAAGCCTAGTAAAAGAGTAGAGAGGTACTAATTAAGTATAAGAGTAAGGTACTATATACCTAATACTAGTAGATATACGACGACTTAGAGAAGAAGAATAAAAACTTCTTCTAGAAGTAGAGAAATAAGATTAGTAGTCTTCTACTAAAGTTAAAGTTACTCGAGCTCTCTACTAATAATAAAGAGACTCTAGCTCTAGACTTTTAGAAAATCGAAGATAGTATATACTTTATATAGTAGAAGTATAGAAGCTACTAGTATACGCCTATTCCAAAATTAATTACTAATATAGATATTAATAAAGAACTATCTAACTTTAATTACGCTATAATTAAGAGTTAGTCTATCTAACTTAAGAATTCTTAGATCTTAGAAGTTTTTACTTAGACTTAAGGCTAATTATAAGAAGGATTATAACTCTAGGCTATATCGACCTATATATTATATATACGACGTATTCTAACTAAAGTAGAAGATAATAGCTTTTTTACTTAGAAGAAGATAATACTAGATATATATCTAACAAATTTATTTATTACTATAAGTCCTACTATCGAACTACTAATTAAGGTAGGCTCTAGCAAAGCTACTAGTAAGACTAAAGTTAATATCCTCTCTAAAGTAGTAGACTTTAACTTCTATATTTATAAGAGCCTATTTATTAGTAAGCTACTTAAAGATAGTACTATATATTAGAAAGAAGACTTTATTATTAAGGATTATACTAAGTTAATCTCTAAGATCTAGTAGTAATCTAAGCTATAGTTCGATATAATCTCTTATATTACTAAGCTAGAATAGAAGAGTTACTAGAAGACTCTAAACTTCTATAAGAAGTAAGATAACCTCTATAAGATATAAAAAGACTTTACTAAAGATTAAGATAAGTAGCTACGTAACTATATAGATACTTAAGCTAAGACTAAGTATATATAAAAATAGCTTAAGGATACTTAAGTAGAGGTATTCTAGATAATAAAGTAACTTTAAGATAGCTATCTAAAGAGAGCTATAATTATAAGAATATAAGAATAGATTAACTATTTTAAGTAAGACCTTAGTAGTACTAAAGAAGATATTAATAACTTTAAAACCTCTATTTATAAAGCTAATAATAGTATTTAAGAATTAGAAGATATTATCTAAGCTATAGAAGCCTCTACTCTAACTTTAGCTCTCTAGTATTAAGCTTATATCTACTATACTCTTTCTAGTCTTAGTAGTCTAGAAATTACTATATAAGCGTCTATTATACTCTCTATATATCTATTAGTTACTCTATTAGGTATAACTCGAACTACTAACTTATATAAGTAGTATAAGTAGCTAGATCTAGAAATATTTTCTAGTACTAAGAAGAGTAAGCTTATCTTACCTAAGTTATATAAGATATAAAAATCTAAGATATAAGCTAAGCTACGAAACGACTATAATAAAGATACTCTAGTTATAGAAGTTATTAATTATATCTAGTTATAGTATAATAGAGTAGCCTAGTAAGTAATTAACCTATAGAATAAGATAGATAGTTATCTATCTCTCGATAACTTATAGGTAGAGTTTAATTCTAACTATAGAGACTATAATATAGTACTAAAAGCGTAAGCTATTCTTTCTAACTTTAGGTAAGATACTTTATCCTTTAGTAAATTCTCGATTAAGTATAAGTAACTTACTTTAAAAGTAGGTAAGAGACTTAACTTCTATAAGATATAGATAAAGTATAAGAGATACTAGTAAGACCTACTTATCTAGGACTAAGATAAGCCTTTTATAGAATTTATTAAGCTTAGTAGAGATATCGAGAACTCCGAGAATATAGCTAAGAAGATTAATAAGGTTACTAACTTACTAAAAGTACCTAGTACTAGAAAGAATTTAGGTAATACCTTATCTAGTAATACTAGTAATAGTAGAGGTAATAGTAGAGGTTATAATAACTCTAAGCCTAAGAACTATATTTATATATTATCTACGTCCTAGAAGTATAGTAAGCTAACCTCTAAAGAAGAAGCTTCTCTTAAAGTATAGAATAAGTATCTCTACTACTATTATATTAGTTATAATACTAATAACCTAATCTATATTTATTACTTATCCTATCCTTTTTACTTTAGTATTAAAGTTACTCGAGATACTCTATATGCCGAGTTCTTACGTATTAAGAATAGTAGTTCTAGTCTATCTCTAAACGTAATATCTACCTAGTCTAATTAGCTATAGTAGCTATAGTAATAGTAGCTACTAGTATCTAATACTCTATTAATACTTACTAAGAGTTCTAATACTTAAGGCTAGAGAAATAGCTAGCCTTTATACTAAATTATAAACTAGAGACTCGCTTATATAAAGAAGATAATAAAGAGCTAAAGATTAGTAGTCTACTAGATAAAGAAGAACTTCTATCTTATATAACTACTAAAGAAACTATAGATCTATAGATACTAGTAGAACCTAAGTATAAGAGATATCTAGTCTATACTATAAAAGTAGCTACTCCTATAGAATCTTAGAATACTAAAGGACTACTAGATACTAGAGGTACTTCTTCTTTTACTTATCTTAACTTTATATATATAAATAAGATACCTACTTTTTAACTTACTAATCTAAAACGACTCTAGCTTACTAATAGATATAGGTCTATAATTACCTATACTATATTAATTACTTCTATAATTAAAGGTTATACTTCTAAAGATCTCTTTTATATTATAGACTTAGATTAATATAATCTAGTATTTAGAATATTATAGTTAGAAGAATATAACTCTATTATCTCTTTTAAAGACTAAACTCTTATATTTAACTTACTAATATACTATATATATTATAATACTAGAAGATATCTATAAATAGTTAGTATAGATAGTAAGAGAAAGACTTATACCTATATACTCTTAGTATTATTATTAGAAGTAGATATCTATATTATTAGCGCTAATATATTTAACTAAATAGTTAAGCGTATAAATAAGTAATAGAGAAAGTATAACCTATTTACTCTCTAGCCTAAAGACTTCGACTATAACTAAGATAAAGATTATATTAGTAGCTTTATAATATTAACTAAGGATATTAAAGCGTAGTATAATAAGTTTTAGAAGAAGTATAATATAAAAGATAAGCTCTCTAAAGTATATTATAATCTAATTAACGTCTTTAAGTATAAGTTAGAATTTAAACTTCTAGACTATAGTTCTTCTAATTACGTAATTAACCTTTAGCTTAGTACTAATATAGCCGACCTATATAAGAAAGCGTATACTATAAATAGTAAATAGCTTATAGTTATTAAGAAATATATCGATAAGAAACTAGTAAAAGATACTATTAAAAAGTTAGACTTAAGGTTTATATCTCTAGTACTTATTATTAAGAAGCTAGAAAGTAGATTATATATCTATATCGACTATTATATACTTAATATATTAACTATTAAGGATCGGTATCTAATCCTACTTATTAGAGAAACCTTAGACTACTTATATAAAGCTTAATAGTTTACTAAATTAAATATTATTATAGCGTTTAATAATCTATAAATACGCTATAAAGATAAATAGATAATAGTATTTATTACTCGCTATAGGCTATACTAGTATAAAGTTATACCTTTTAAGCTCTATAATAGGCCTAGTAGCTAGTAAAGATATATAAATAAGATCTTATAAGAATATCTTAATAATTTCTATACTATATACTTTAATAATATACTTATCTACTCTAGTAGAAGCCTAGAAAAATACTAATAGTATATTTACTAAGTCCTAATTAAGATATAAGATACTAGTATTTCTATTAATATCGATAAGTATAAGTTCTATATTAAGAAAGTTAAGTATCTCGGCTTTATTATTACTATAGAAGGTATTAAAATAGATCTAACTAAAGTAGAAGCTATCGAGTATTAGTATTACTCTATAAATATAAAAGATATTTTAGCTTTTCTCGAGTTTACTAACTTCTATAGAAGGTTTATATATAGTTTCTCTAAGCTTACTACTCTATTTACTAAATTAATAAAGAAAGATTCTATTACTAAAAAAGATATTCTATTTAACTAGATAGAGAAATACTAATAGGCCTTCGATAAGCTTAAGTAATAGTTTACTTTAGCGCCTATCTTAGCTTACTTTAATCTAGAATACCTAATCTAAGTAGAAATAGATACCTCTAACTATATAATAGCTAGTATTGTCTTCTAGGTATATCCTAATAGTATACTAAAGCTAGTAGTATATTTCTCTAAGAAAATAACGCCTATAGAATATAACTATAATATCTATAATAAAGAACTATTAGCTATTATTAAGGTATTTAAAGAGTAGTAGTATAAGTTAATTTCTATAGATACTAGTAAATACTTAGTCTATATACTTTCTAACTATAAGAACCTTAAATAGTTTATAATAATAAAGTAGCTTAATTATTAATAGGCTCGATAGGCTAAGTACTTTTTATAGTTTAACTTTAAGATTATCTACTACTCTAGATAGTTAGGTACTAAGCCTAATAGCTTAACTTACTTATTTTAAGATCTTCCTATAGATCCTATAGATTTATAGCTTTTATAATAATACTAGATAGTTCTTAAGCTTTAGAATCTTAATATTATCTTCTAATTTATAATAGTTCTTAATCTTCTAATAGTAGTACCTACCTTAGAAATCGCTTAGGCTTTAGATAATAATAATAATAGTAACTTAGATAATAAAACTAATAGAGATATTCTAGTACTAACTAAGGATAGTAAGCTCTCTAAGAAGAGAGTAAGTAATAAAAAAGAAGCTATTATAATTAATATTACGTATATAATAATAAAAGTTTAATCTCTAATAAAGAAGATTAAGATAGCCTTAACTAATAATAAGTAATTAGACTTTCTCTATAGCTAGAAGATTTTTCTAGTAGACTACCTTATAAAGAAGATACGCCTATTTATTAATTAGCGCTTCTTTATTCTAGACTTTAAGACTCTAAGGATATAAATTATCTACTACTTCTATAATAGTTAAGCTACTAGATATTAAGGCTCTACTAGAACCTTCGAGTTAATCTAAAGATAAGGCCTATAGTAGCTAGAAATTAGAGCTATAGTTATAAGGTATATTTATAACTACCCTCTATATAGATAAGTAAACTCTTCTCGATTATAGTAGTAAAGAACTCTAGTAGCTCTTCTAACTCCTTCTTAGTACTAGAGTTAGATTATAATAGACTTTATTATAGAGTTACCTAAAAGTAAGCAAATATTAGATAGTATTAAGTATAATAATATCCTTATAGTTACTAATTATCTAAGTAAGAGAGTAAGGTTCCTATCTCTCTATAACCTAGAAGCTAAGTATATAGTATAGGTCTTCTATAAATAAATCTATCCTTATTATAGACTACTAGAGATTATCTTCTTTAATAGAGGTTTCTAGTTTATAAGTATATTTTTTACTTATTTCTATAAAATACTTAGTATTATATAAAATTTATCTAGCGCGTTCTATTTATAAATAGATAGCTAGTCTAAACGTACTAACTAAACTCTTAAATAATATCTTTAAGTATTTATTAATTATTAGTAAGATAATTAGATTAACTAGCTTCTAAATATAGAGTTTACTCTTAATAACTATATTATAATAGTAACTAATATAACTCTATTCTCTATAGAATTCGATTAGTATCTATAAAGTAGATTAGAGTTTAAAAGTAATAGCGCGTTACTATAGTAAATAACGCGCTAGTAGATAGAGAGCTATAATATAGCTAAGAATTTTATTACTAAGATAATATACTTTAAAGAATATATAAATATAGTACTAAATTACTTATAGAGTTATTATTATCTAATATAAGAATATAATACTAACTCGGCAAACTATAAATATATACTAGCTCCTAACTACTATCTCGGTATTAATAAAGTATAGCTTAATACCTATAATATTAAGATAACTCGGCTAGCTAAGAAGCTTAATAGTAAGTTCTTTAGTCTATATAAAGTAGAAGCTACTATTAGCTACTAATTATATTAACTCAAGTTACCTACTACTATATAGCTTAAGATATAAGTCTTTTATACTAGCCTTCTCTAACCTACTATATTTAACCTACTAGAAGGCTAGTATAATAATATACTATATAAGCTACTACTAGTTAAAGTCGATAATAATAGAGAAGAGTAATAAAAGGTTAAAGCTATACTAGACTCTACTTTATAGACTTACTAGAAGAAGAGATAGTATTATATTAAATAGCTTAGCTATAAGAGACTAGATTAGAGAGATTAGGATCTTCTAATACTAGGTTATAATAAGTTAGCTAAGGCCTTCTATATTAAATACCTAAATAAGCCTAAGCTAGATACTCTTAGTATAGACTTCGCTATTATATAATATAGGCTTATAGTAATCTAAAATAGGTATCCTAATAAGTATAATATAAGCTAGTCTATTAATACTCTACTATCTACCGACTACGCGACTACTAGAGTAAGAGAGTAATACTTAGATAGCTTCTATATAGATATACTTAATCTAAAAAGTAATAGTATTACGCTTAATAATAATAAAGGTACTACTAAGATTAACTATATTATATATAATATAGTTACTATAACGCTACTCCTTCTATATACTATAACTAGTCTAAACTATATTAGTAGTTAATAGCTAGTAAGAAAGAGTTATATATAAGTATTAAGAGATAGAAAGAATAAGGATATATACGCTATAGTAGCGCCTAATAAGATAGTTGTAGAAGCTTCTTTTCTAATAGAAAGAGGTACTATTATAAAGCTATAAGATCGTACGTAAAAGTATATAAAAGGCTTAGTATAAAATAAGCTATCTTATACCTCTAACTTCTATATTTAGTCCTCTAAGCCCTTAGGCTCCTCTTAGATACTACGTCTATATCTTATCCTCCTATATATAGGTATTCTTTTCTTCTATTACTATTCTAATAGAATAGGTAACTAGAAATAATAAATATCTATAAAGGATAAATTAAAGAAGACTAGAGTAAGTCTAAGAATATATATTATATATCCTTATTCTATACTTATATATATTAATTAGTACTAGTATTAAATAGAAGTAGATCTAAAGCTTTTACTATAATATATAGTAGAGTTACTACTATATTACTTAAGATATACTAGTTACTAGCTTCTATAAGATTAATATTATACTTAAGATTAAAGAATACTATATAAGCTTCTTTTTATCTTACTTTAGAAATATATTTTACTATAAGAAAGATATATACTAATAGTCTAGTAAGTATAAGAACTAGTATAATATAGATAAAAAGAAATTCCTTATAGAGATATAATAGTAAGTATCTATATAAATTTATACTACTACTATTTATATAATACTTTACTATTACCTATAGTATAGATAAACTATACTACTATTAGAAATATTACTCTCTTATAGTATAATAGAAAAGTTAAGCTTATTCTAAAGCTCTTATATTATAGTTCTAACTTTTAATCTCTATACTAGAAAAGATAAGTTATATATAGCTACTTTAGATATCTATATAGACCTAGTACTATACTATACTTTCTAATAACGTACGTCTCCGCGCCTCTCTAAGCTAGTTTAATAACCTTTTAAATTCTAAACTAAGTAATTATATACTTAATACTAACTAAGTACTTATAATACTATATATATTAGATTATAGCCTTAAGAGATTTCCTATAGTAGCTATTATCTACCTACTTCTACTAGATATATCTCTATATTCTTCTATCTATTTTAGCCTACCTAGAACGCTATAATTAGTAACTACTATTATTATTAGCTATCTATTTACTATTAACTACTTACTCTAAAGAGTATAGACTATAGTATATACTTAGATATTACTATTAAGCTTTCTATAATCTAATACTATATATAGTATACGTATAGTTCTTAAAATACTATATACTTTATATAATTATAGATACTTAGTAGTAATATAGATATAAGTATTAGAGCTTACTTAAATACTTTATTAGATTAAAATAGTTCTTTATATAATTCTATAGCTTCTATTTATAATAGAAGAGTCGCGTTTAATCCTAGAATAATAAGGTTTTATCTCTAATATAGAATAGATACTAAAGCTTATAATACTTTATTAGAAAGTCTTTATTTTTATACTTCTTAGAGTTAGCTTTTATCCTAGTAATTTCTAGTAATACTAAGTAAGACTTTATTTAGTCTATTATTAAGTAAGATAGAGAAGTTAAAAAAAGATAGTTAGAATAGAAAAGTATATATTATATATATTTATATATTATACTAATTAAACTTCTAGATAATTAGTAGTAGTATAGTAGAGTAGTAGAATAGTATATACTATCTTATATACTAAGACTATAAGTACTAGTAGAATATATTCTACTAGGAGAAAGTCTTATTATAATATATATCTATTTCTTAAAGCTTTTATTAATATCTTAGTTATACTACTAAATATATACTAAATATTACTTTTTAGTATTCTATATTATAGTAGCTCTTCTATATACTTATTCTAGATAATAAACTAAGTAGCTCTCTATATATATATATAGCTAGACTTTTAAGTATTAGCTCTTAAGTAATAGGCCGAGATTAATAGAAAGATTAATAAATTAAAGTAGCCTAAGCCTACTCTAAAATAGTATTATTAAAAATAGTATATTTAACTTATATATATATAATAGAATAGCCTCTAAAATAATATTTCTAAACTATATAGTAATTCCTTATAGTTAAAATTTACTAGTCTCTTAATAGATAAATAGTATATAGCTATATATATAACTATTATTATAGTATATAGTCTAGAATATACTTATAAAGATATAATATAAATTAGTATACTACTTCTTAGATAGTATTACTAGTATACTACTAATAATATATATTATTATACTTAGTTATAGTATTATATAACTATATTAAGTATATAGTAATTCTTTAATTATTTATATTAAGTTAAGTATATCTATATATATTACTATAGTTATAATAGCCTAATAGTATCTCTATATACTAAGTACTAAGGAAGTAACTATAGAAGCCTTTAAAGATAAGATAAAAGGCTAGCCTATAGAAGCCTATAGATTATATAGTAATAGCTAATAACTTTATTATAATTAGATTTAATACTTAGAAATTCTATATTCTCTTAGAGCTATATAGAGTATAGGATATAAGTACTATACTTCTTATATAACTTAGATTATAAAATTAATATATTTAGCTTACTTATAATCTAATTTAAATATATACTTAGTAAGAAGGAATTCTACTATAGATTAATAATAGAAGATTTAATCTAATTAGATAAAGAGGTATTATTATTACTCTAGTAGTCTAGTATATAGTAGTTATAGCTAGAGATATTATAGATTTAGTTCTTTAGAATAAGGCCTACTATATAGTTATACTAGAGTATAATACTAGTATACTTAAATAGGATAGTACTACTATACTCGATAAGATTAAAGCTACTATACTAGAGTAGAACGCTAGTATACTCGAATAGGATAATATTACTATACTTAATAAAAATAAAGCTACTATACTAGAGTATAATACTAGTATATCTAAATAGAATAGTACTACTATACTTAACGAGATTAAAGCTACTATACTAGAGTATAACGCTAGTATATTTAAATAAGATAGTACTACTATACCTAAGAATAAAGCTACTATACTAGAGTATAATACTAGTATATCTAAATAGAATAGTACTACTATACTTAATAAGAATAAAGCTACTATATAAGAGTATAACGCTAGTATATCTAAATAGGATAGTACTACTATATCTAATTAAAATTAAGCTATAGTACTAGAATCTATTACGCTACTATATAGAATAAAGTATCTAGAATTTCTTACTTACTAGTAATAATTATATCTATATATTTTTAGAGATTAGTAATAGTTTACTTATCTATCTTTATTACTATCTAGCTCTATATATCTCTTATATTTCTTATACTAGATTAAATACTAACTAAGATATTACTATTTAAGTTAACTATAGTATATTTCTTCGACCTATAAGTAGATACCTCTTACTTCTACTATTACTAAAATATTCTTTTTCTATTTCTAGTTATCTTATATTCTACTAGGTAATAGAAGTATATAACTTAAGTATAATACTATTAGTATATTATTATACTTTATAAAAAGGTCTAAACTCTAGATTTCTTACCTTTTACTAGCTATAGGTTTAATAGTCGATCTAATCTAGTACTATATAGTAAATTAGTAGTAGACTATAATATTAAGAACTATAGTAGTTACCTATATAGTATATATTATTTTTGTTTTTTAAGCTTTATAGTAATAATTAGAGTTAAGAGATAGAGTATAGAGCTTTATTATATATTAAATAGACCTAAGGCTATATTTAAACTCTATAAGTTCTCTATCTCTATTATAATAATTATAATAATAGTAGTACTATAATATAATTCTATAATAGCTTCTAGAGCTATAGAAGTAGAAGTAACGTTATTATATATATAAATATAATATTAAAGAGTATTAGTACTAGTATAATAATCTAATACTATTAACTTCTACTTCTATACTAGTTAGTCTCTTACTAGACTTTTTTATAACTATTAAATTTAAAGAATAAAAAGCTACTAAGCTATAGTTATTATCTTACTAAGGCTAAAGAAGATTAATATAAAGAGCTAGAAGAAGACTTCTATTTAGAAGGTATATAGCTACTATTAGATAATAAAGAGTAGAAGATAATTAATAAAAACCTAGAAGCTATAGAGGCTACTATAGCTAGTAACTACTATTATTATTAGCTATATATTTACTATTAACTACTTATTCTAAAGAGCGTAGACTATAGTATATACTCTAGATATTGCTATTAAGCTTTCTATAATCTAATACTATATATAGTATATATATAGTTTTTAAAATACTATATACTTTATATAATTATAGATACTTAGTAGTAATATAGATATAAGTATTAGAGCTTATTTAAATACTTAATTAGGCTAAGATAGTTCTTTATATAATTCTATAGCTTCTATTTATAATAGAAGAGTCGCGTTCGATTCTAGAATAATAGAGTTTTATCTCTAATATAGAATAGATACTAAAGCTTATAATACTTTATTAGAAAATTCTTATTATTAGACTTCTTAGAGTTAGCTTTTATTCTAGTAATTTCTAGTAATACTAAGTAAGACTTTATTAGCTTTACTTCTACTAAGGTATATAGTTAAGCTAGAGTATTAATAGTAGCTACCTACTTATTTAATAGCTATATTCTAATATCTTCTATACTCTTTATTAAGCTTACTAAATATACTTACTTAGAAATATAGTAGTAGTATTCTTTCTTAATCTCTAGAGTAGGTAATAGGACCTTATTATATAGCTATACTTTAACTATAGTAATACTTTTAGTATTAAAGTATATCTAATAGTAGTCTACTTAGAGCTAATTCTAGAGCTACTATTTTAGAGCCTAGTAAGCTTTCTAAGTCTAATTATAAGTCTTATATAATAGATCGTTTTTAGAAGTACTTTTAATAAGCTTATACTTATTTTTAATAGCTAAAGTAGCTATCTAGAAGGCCTTACTTACTTTAACTATCTCTAGTAGATAATTAATTAACTCGAGATCTTCTACTAATAGTAGATAGTTAGCTCTTAGGTCTACTAATATCTCTATACTATTTATCTTATATATAATCTTTTTATTACCTTTTTATCCTCTAACTATACTAATTATATTAATATAAATATATTAGTCTAGATAGTATATCTAGTATATATAGCTATCTAGATAGCTAGAGATTTAATTATATACTTCTTTAGAACCTATACTATCTATAGTATTTAGTACTATATAATATAAGCTATACTAGATTAAAGATTCTTTATAGCTATAGATATATTATTCTAGGTATAAGAGCCTTTTAAGTATTATACTATTACTTAGCTCTAGTACTTTTAAATTAGATATTACTTATATAACTAGAATATTAAGAACTTTATAGTACTATAGAAATAGTACTATATTTTTATTATCTAGAATTCTAATTTTAAAGAAGTCTATAGTAAAGTTAATACTTATAGTAAATACTTTATTATAGAGCGTAAAAGTAATAAAGTATAATATAGAATATATTAAAGTATTATTCTAATTAGGCTATAGAAAAGTTTTACTATATTACTAGTTAGCTTTTTCTATAATTCTAATATACTTATTATACTAACTATTATATTCTTTATATTTTACTTTTAAAGTAATAAATTCTTAACTAGACTAGATAATAAATTCTATAGTTAGTATATATAGTAGATAACTATAGATCTTAGTAGTATAGTTTAGATATAGCGTTATCTATACTTAAGTTATTACTATTCTTTTTATTTTTCTTTTTACTACTATTACTATTTACTTTATAATTTAGTAATAGCTACTCTTTACTACTAGCCTATTATACTATATTAGTATATATTATAGAGCTAGAGTATAGACTACTACTACTATATATAATTATTAAGAACGCTTACTAGACTTACTACTACTTATTCTTATACTAGGCTATATTCTTTATATAATAGAAATAGACTATATTAATAAAGTCTTTTTTAAATAGAACTAGTTTTAATTATATAGTAGCCTTTTCTTTACCTTAGAGATAATAGTTAATAAACTCTAGTAGAGTATTAGTATAGCTATAAGAAAGCTAGCTATATAGAGTTACTTATATTATTTATATCTTTTACTTATTTACTATCTAGGTCTATTCTAACTAAGTTCTTATACTATATTTTAAGTACTTAAAAGTACTATTTAAAAATAGTAGCTTATAGAGGCTTTTTCTTTATATTATCTACTAGCTATTAAAAGAAAGTTTTAAGTTTAGAGATATTTATATTATATAGAGCTTTATTACTATTTTAATATATTTACTTATAATAGTACTTATTAACTATAAGTACTATCTATATAATAGCTAGTAGATTAAGTTAGCCTACTTCTACTACTAGGTACTAATACTTTTAAAAGCTAATAAAGTCGATCTAGTATTAGGCTTTATATAATAGCTATATTACTATATATAACTTCTAAAGATAGTATAGTTCTATTTTATATAGAAAGTAGATAGTAATAGTATAGCTAGCGTCTTAAGAGCTATAGAGGCTATTATAGTAAAGATAATAGCCTATCTATAGAAAGTAGATAGGCTCTAATATATATATTATATCTATATAGCTAGAGTAAAAGTATACGCGCTACTAGACTACTATTTATTTTTGCTTAAGAGTACCGACTATAGCTTACGTAAGACGCGTAAAGCACGGACCCGACGTAGCGCACAGGCTATAGTACTTAAGGCGTCTAGGCAAGTCTAGATAGACTTGTGCATTTTATGCAGGGTTATCCGCGCCTGCTTTAGGCGACGTCGGCTGCCGTTTCGGGACGCGCCTGCACCGTTAGTCAGACTTCCGGCGTGTTTGGAGTGAAGATGATGTGACCGTTGTGACCACATGTTGCGAATGCAGACAGGATGGCTGGGGTGTCGTCTTCGGAGCCAGATTGGACGATGCAGGTTGGCCGTGGTAGAGACTGAGCGTAGGAGAAAGATAATGCGAGTAGTAGTGCGGTGATCTTGGAGAAAGCCATGATCTGCTTTGGGTGAGGTCTTGCTCTGAGTTGCAGACACGTCTCTTGCAAGTATTCATGCTATTTCATTCTTCAAGGGGTAAAAAGCTCGGTGCGCTTCCCACCAGACGGTTGACAGAGATAAAGTATTGAACTCCGTCGGGTTATGCTCTAGAGTGAGGTCGTTAATCGTTGTTACAACCATGCTCGGCATTTACTCGCCCGAACAAGCCGGGTAATAATGTACTGCTCTAGCCAGGCATTAGCCACGCTGACCTTGCTCTACATTTGTACAATATGATACAAAATACTCAGCGCAAATACTGTGGTCAGTGCTCAGCAGTCACACCGACCATACCATCGCGGGAAAGCCACAATGTCGCGAACACTGCCAATTCCACTGAGGTAGCACAATAACCGATCAAATCCTAGACCGAACCCTCCGTGAGGTACACTGCCATATTTTCGCAAATCCTGATACCACTCAAGATTGCTTCCTGCGACGCCTTTCTTCTCCATCTCGGCGAGCAAATCTTTCGAGCGATGCTGACGCATTGAACCGCCTACTAACTCACAAAGGTCTGGCACGAGCAGATCAAAACATGCCGCTGTTTCCGAGGTACCGCGAGTGTTCGTCGTCGATGTCGATGGAGGCATGTAAAATGGCTTCTGTGTCAGAGGGTAGTCGGTGACGAAGACAGGCTTTCCTTGGCCAACCTCATGCGCTAGATAACGTTCGTGCTCCGCTTGTAGGCCATCTTCTGCAGTTGGTTTGAAAGCGAAAGAGACCCTGTCCTGGGCTACTGCGGCCTGGAGGCGATCAATGGCTTCGTGATATGTGATGCGTGGCCAGTTCTCAGCGGCCATACCCTTCCATCGCTTTTGCAAAAGGTCTTCGTCAGAACTGCGCCCTGCGTCCTCGATCTCAGGCATATTCAGCCAATGCTTGCTCTGGACCAGTTCCCTGCCGATGGGAGATAGTGTCAAGTTGATCGCCACTGTGCGTAGCATTCGCTCCACCAGGTCCAAGAGTGAAGCCACGTCTTCCACGAAGCACACTTCCGCTTCCAGCATATAGAACTCGCTCAGATGGCGCGGGGTATCGCTATGCTCAGCTCGGAATGTCGGTGAGAGCGTCCATACTTTCTCGACCGCTTGGGCGAGCGCTTCCAAATGCAGCTGGGCGGAGACGGTAAGGTACTTGGGCGTCCTGAAGAAATGCTCTATTTGAGTTTCGCTCTCAGATTTGATCCCCTGTCCTGCGATCCTGGAATTGGAAGATAGCGTGAAAACTTCTCCAGCACCTTCGCAGTCGGAGGAAGTGATGATTGGGGTGTGTGTCTGCACAAATCCTTCTTCATTGAAGAATCTGGTTATGGTGGCTATGACCTGCGAGCGAAGCCTCAATAGCAAGGCATTTGTAGGTATCCTCGGTCGTAGATGTGGGATGGTCCGAAGATACTCTGGAGTCTGGTACTTGGGTTGGAGAGGGTTGTTCTCAGCATCATTCTCGCCTAGGACACGGACTTGTTCGACTTGCAGTTCGTGACTCTGCTTTCCACCTTGAGAAGCTTGCCACTTTCCTGTCAAGCTCACACCTGTGCCATATGAGAGGCTGAAAGGTCGTCAGCGCTGTCAGCGTGAGGAATTGGTCGATCTCACCTACTCTGCCGCTTGCTCAGGCTTCAGCACAGCCTGCAGGGGCTCGGTCGTGGATCCGTCTCCGAGATGAACAAATGCAATGCGTTTCTGCTTACGCACCGACCGAACCCATCCATTTACTTCAATTGCATCCTCCTGTGCCTTAGTTCGCAAGACATCTGCGATGGTGGCCTGCCGGAAGAGTGCACGTGAGGTGCTCAATGATCGCCTGCAGGCAAGCTCATATGATGTTGCGACGCATGATACTCGTCGCCAGGCTTTCATCGCCCGCAACTTCCACCGAGCAACTCTGCTTCACTTTCACGGTATCCAAGCAGCAGTTCTTCGAAAGTAATAGATGGATGTCGCGTCGTAAGGAGCAGTGTTGATGGATTTCGTATGCAGTGGCTGAATCACAGAGTTCGGAGAGGCGTGCCGTGGGAACGAAAGATCGGGTGGCTTGTCCTTGCCGGCGTCGCAGTCGCAGCCCAAAGCAAGTTGCACGTCATTGTTGGCTACGGCTCTCCAAACGCTGGGCAACATTCGAAGGCTGGACCTTTGACTGCAATTCCACCTCTCTAATAACGACCCGACGGCGGCGACTTAACGATGATGAGAAAGGCTCCGTCGAGCTCGATGCAGAAGACGTACGACGAGTGCTACTTGATCTGTTCCACTGCTATCTACTTTGAAGGCCAGGTAAGTCACGAAATGCGTGAGGCTGTGCTGGCCATGTTGACGAGACGGCATGTTGACGCCTGTGACTGCTACAGAATAATGAAGCCGAAGCTTTGCGAGCATGGCGCAATGCGCTGGACCAGATCTACTACCACAATGCCTACAAAATGCCCTCCAACTACGTTCCGCGAACCGAGACCGAGCGAGCGTTGCAGGATTCGCTGCGAGCCATGGAACTACAGTGTAAAGAGCGCGTCGATCTGCTAGACGCCTTGAAGAAGAGCCGGTTGGAGGCCGAGAAGGAAGCCAAAGAAGCAAAGGCAGCTGCAGCTGCTGGTGGAGATGCTCTTTCCAACAAAAGCCGCGAGTCCCTGGCTTCCCTGTCGCTGCAGCCAACTCCATCAAACTCAAATGGCCAAGGAACGACTTGGCTGGGTGCCAACACCGTACCGCAGGCCACCTACTCAGACATTCCGCGACCGCAATCGATAACAGATCAGCGAAGACCTCCCGTACCGCCGCCGCGACCTTCGTATGTCAGTCAGAAGAGCAACTCAGGCCCCGCAGACACTCCGCGGACCAAGAGTCTGCAGTCTAATGTGAGCCCGAGTCCTCGTCTGACTCCACCCATACCTGGAGAGCGCCAGAAGGCGAGGACGCCCAGCCCGGAGAAGAAGAGCGGCGGAATGTTGAAGACGTTGCGGTCGAATCAGAGAGATGGCAAAACATCAGGAAAGATGGCAGCGAGTATGCGGAGTCGACCTCAGCCTGCTGCTGCGAAGGCAGCATCTTCGGTATGGAGTGGACCACCACCCGTTGCTGAGAGCTCTGCAGGTCCAGCAGCACCGATGACGTGGGATCCATTGAGGAGAACTCTTGTGAGGCAGAACTCTTCGCAGCAAGATGTTCGACGAGCTTCCGACATCCCTCTCGTTCGACCTCCCAGTCCTTCCGACTATCGACCACGAGAGAGCAGAAGCTCATTCGAAGATGTCACCCACTCCAGAGGCTACCCTTTACTGTATCCAGACTACCCGGTCTTGAACCCCTACGCACAACAGTCCTTCAGCCATAGCGATGACTCGGTTGAAACAGCAAGACCGCCACCACCTCCTCCACCTCATAAGATCACTCCACCGACGCCGACAGAACAACCTCCTGCACCCACGAGCCTAGCTCAA
This sequence comes from Pseudocercospora macadamiae, assembly GCA_012978405.1. Lineage (NCBI taxonomy): Eukaryota > Fungi > Ascomycota > Dothideomycetes > Mycosphaerellales > Mycosphaerellaceae > Pseudocercospora > Pseudocercospora macadamiae. Next base: position 331,214 of record WRNY01000031.1, read on the forward strand.
ATGCCTCCAACATCGCTCTCGTACATGAAAGAGTATCCCAACAATCCTCCGCTGAATCCTGCGAAGTTGAAGAAAGCCGCCCCTCCAGTGCCAGGCAAGGTAGCAACTCGTACTTCAGACTCGGACGGGCCCTCAACCAAAGCTAGCAGGATCATAGCGGCCAGTGCAAGCTCGCAGCAAGGAATACCACGAAAGGCTGTGAGCAGAGTCACCGGCGTTGTTAGTGCCACCGCTGAGCGACAGAAGCTTGATAACATGCAAGCAGAGCTCACGAGTCGTACTCGCGGGCAAGCTTCTACACAGCCCAACTACCTCAGCAGCAGTCCTGACCTGGTCCCTCGGAAGCAGACGACCAAGAAAAAGATTGAAGGCAAGCCGGTACCAGCGCGAGCAATGACTCCACCTACGACTGATGAAAATGGCGACTCTGATTACCCGGATAGCCCTAATGAACAGCAGCAGTGGGAGCAGCGGGTGAAGAAGATCATGAAGAAACTCCCCAAAGGTGTAGATGAATGGTCAGCCAAGCAAATCTTCAACGAGATCGTGATTCAAGGTGACGAAGTACATTGGGACGACGTGGCCGGTCTAGAGATTGCCAAGTCTGCGCTGAAGGAGACTGTCGTATACCCATTCCTCCGACCAGACCTCTTCATGGGTCTTCGCGAACCTGCTCGAGGTATGCTTCTCTTCGGACCTCCAGGGACAGGAAAGACCATGCTTGCACGAGCAGTCGCGACGGAAAGCAAGAGCATCTTCTTTGCCATCTCAGCTAGCAGCCTGACAAGCAAATTTCTCGGAGAAAGCGAAAAGCTTGTCCGGGCACTCTTCGTCTTGGCCAAGGAGCTTGCTCCAAGTATCATCTTCGTTGACGAAATCGATTCGCTTTTGGGATCGAGAGGAGGAAGCAGTGAGCATGAAGCGACGCGCCGCATCAAGACGGAATTCCTGATCCAATGGAGTGACCTCCAGAAGGCCGCTGCTGGCCGCGAATCTACCGATGGCGATGCCTCACGCGTGCTGGTGCTTGCCGCGACCAACCTCCCTTGGGCCATTGACGAAGCCGCCCGCCGCCGTTTCGTTCGCAGACAATATATCCCACTACCCGAGGATTGGGTCCGTGAGAAGCAGCTGCGGACTCTGCTATCGGCTCAGAAGCACAGTCTGAAAGATCGGGAATTGAAGCGTCTCGTCTCCCTAACAGATGGATTCTCCGGCAGTGATATCACAGCCTTGGCCAAAGATGCGGCTATGGGACCATTGAGGAGTCTCGGTGAGAGACTGTTGCATATGCGACCAGACGAGATCCGGCCGATTGGTTTGGAGGACTTCGAGGCAAGTTTGCGGAACATTCGACCTAGTGTTAGTCAGGCCGGACTCAAGGAATTTGAGGATTGGGCGAGGGAGTTTGGTGAAAGGGGGGGATGAAAGGGTAAAGATAATGGTACTAATGACCGTCTCCTTTTCTCATCCTTGGATATGATGACAATGAATGCGGACAGGACAGAACAGTATAGCGCAGCACATTATGATTCACGAACATACGATATATACCCACTACACGATTGCGAGACGAAGTGTGCCTCCTTTCTCGTTGTCATGCGCCAGTGCTACGTTTTGATTTAGCAAGACTTCGAAGATACAGTGTAATATATGGCGTTGTGGTTCGGCTTTCTGACGCCACTGATACACGATGCGCTTTATTTCTGGCTGTTGCAGAGATAAATGAGGACGACAATGTTGGTTTCTGTGCGGAGATTTGGAGGTTATGTAGCTTGGGGAATGTTGCTCGTCAGGACTCCCGTTTGGTAGTGACATCTTCTCTCATGAGCAATAAGCGAAGCTTAAGCCTGTCAGATCTTGCATAACATCGAATCTGTCATTTAACTCCCGTTCTCGTACATCGTGTAATGCGCCATGTCCCGACTTGGCAAGTGACGTTGCACGTGTCACGGCATGCATTGGCATTGCGAATGCACATTCCTGAAGCGCGTCTGCCCGGGCAGCCCATCCCTACATACGCATTCTTCTATTGTTGATGCGCACCTTCGCATCCCAGAGTCGTGGTTGCTGGCTGTTTCAACCTCGACTTCCTCTTTCTCGGGCCGTACGTTCAGGCTGTCCTTTCCGACAACAGGTGGTCTTTCTTCGTTTGGCCGAGTTAAAGATCTCGATCTGGATCGACAAAGCATCTCGGACTCGCATCCTTCCACAAGCATCATGCGCGTGCATACTCTGGAGCTCATATTGAGCATATTTCTGGTCTTTGCAGACGCACGATCGATTGTTCCTCTGAGACTCCGACCTAGTATTGCAGAAGCATATCGCAAACTTGGTCCCAAACAGTATTCGCTTGCATCACCCAAAATGCCGGCTTTCTCGCAAGCAGTCAATGAATATTACGACGCCGCTCAGAACTCGGTTGGGGTCTTGTTCACCACGGCGGACACAGATGTTGAAGTCGTCCACTTTTGGTTGCCGCTCGGGAGGAAAGTCTTCACTCGTGAGTTGTATGTCCCGCGAATGTTTTGCGATTGATGCTGACTGTGACCAGGCGATTCTCCTTTGCTGCCACTTCATCCACATACAGCGCGCATCACAAGTCTGATCCATACGACGCCTTCACTCGCAGCTCCCGAAGAGCTCGATCGAATCTGGTGCGAGATCTGGACGGCCCCAAACAGGACGCATGGTCGAGGTCGTGATCTTCCAGAGCAATGGAAGATATCCTTCTCCAAAAGCGACGGTCTTGTCAAGTTCAGTGATGAACATGGCAGGTTTTGGTTGGGTGGGAAAGAGGTCGAGAGCTACAAGTGTCACTCGTAGCACGGGTGCTTTTGGGAAAGCCAGAGACGTTGTAGGATCGACCGTGTTGATGTGGCCCTGAGCAAAATGTCCTAGCCATGTGGTAATGTCTTGCAGCTCTGAACTGGAAACCTGGTTCAACCTGTCTCTCTGTTTGGCATATCGACCATTTCGTAATTGCCTGCTCCATCCCGGCCCCCACCACGTCTGCTTCCCATCTCGTAGCCTGCGCCTTCTTCAGGTGCATGGCCATTCTCTGCTGCTGCAACGTCTTTCGGCTTTCCTCCAAATGCCATGGGTCTCAGCTCGCGCCACTGGCAAGCCCACATGCCCAAAGAGATCATGAGCGCGGTCGATGCGATTTGTATCAGCCACCAGGTGACGTTCGAAGGAATCGCGCGTGTGTAGAGCGAGGTTATGATTAAGTTGATGAAATGTATGGTAAGCACAAAGTCCGGAACGAGTTTCGAGCGTGCGATTAGAAGAAGTATCGGTATTACGCTGTCCTTCCAGTCAGTATAGTTCTCATATATTTTGGCAGCACTTTTCGCTATTGACGTACGTTACCAGACTGTCCAGCATCCAACAAAGTCCTAGAGTCCATCCCGTCGTCACATCTCCGCGTATATTTCTCCAGTCAAAGACGTATCCCGGATCCATGTGACGGCCTGCGACGAAGGTGGTAAAGACGATCAAAACAATTGCAGCCATGTAGTAGAACATCTGTAGAAGGACAATCTGGGTGAGGATGCGCAAAGGGGCCAGATCCGCGAGTGCGCCTGGCCGCGGTGGTCTCCGCCGTCGAATCGGCATTATGTATTAAAGCTGGTATGAGGTTTTGGTTATCGTGTCCGTATCATGATTATGCGGAGAGGTTCTCGCTCTGGCAAAAGAAGCTGGAAGTCGATGTTGCTGTGGTCGTGAGTTCACCGAGTTCACGCCACGCTCGGCTCGCAGCTGCCGTGTGCCGATTGGCTGCAAGTAGAATAAGCAGCGACCTCATCACAAGCAGAGCAAGCAAGCAGCATTGGAGTAGACATTCACGACGACGACGACACCACCTCTCCGCTCCGCTCCGCTCCGCTCCGCTCCTTTCACTTCCACCGCCGCAATGGCAGAGCAGGAGACCCAATACCAGCCAAAAGATGCCGTCGGCGAAACTATCACGGCCACCATGATCACCGGCGGAGCGGGACTGTTCTTCTCGGCTGTACAGAACACACTCACCAAGCAGAACGTCGGCGCAATGGGTGTTTTCACGCGGACTGGAGGAACAGCTGCCGTTTTTGGTGAGAACAGACGCGATGTTGCGACAATGGATCTTGGCTGACGGGATTGCAGCGGCTGCGGGAGGAGCATACACATTCGCCAAGACAGCGTCTGCGAACCTTAGACAGAAGGACGATACTTGGAACGAGGCCATTGGTGGCTTCTTTGGTGGAAGCATGATTGGTCTGCGATGTACGTGGTGATCAAGAAGAATGGCGGAAGGAGCGACAAACTGACGCGCAACGTGTAGCACGTTCTGGTGCAGCAGTTCTCGGGTTTGGCACAGGTCTCGCTGTCCTCCTATCAGCTTTCAATTATACTGGCGGCAAATTCATGGGCACAAGACTTGACGATGGAGTGGACGAGGTCAGCCGAAAACAGGCCTTGCGAAAGAACAGGAGGCGGCCGATTGAGGAGACCATAAACGAGCTGGGAGAGGGACGAGGTGCGTACTATCTGGATACTTTGGTCAACAAGGAGCCTTAAGCAGTTATAAGTGGCGAAGCTCAACAGGTATCATGAATACTGACATTCTACAGGTATCTACGGTCCAGGCTACGAACAGAGGAGAGCGGAACGGATAAAGGAGAGATACGGCATCGATGTGCCCGTACAGTCCTCCACGGCATAGACCTACTGTGCAAGCATAGACGTACACCAAGATATGGTAGGCGCTGCTTGTCGCATGTACATATATCCTCACAAACGCAGAGATTCCCATATGTTCACGCTGGAACGGACAAAACGACAATCACAGCTAGCTGACTATTGACGTGAAAAGACACAAGTCAGGAACCATGCGGCTCCACACCTGCACCAGATTATGCACAGAAATACTATACAGAAGTACAGCATACATGCCAATTACTGACCGGCTCTTCGCCTGCTTCTAGGTGTACATGTCTTGGTAATACTCTAGTCGTGCTTGGGCCGCGACAATAGATGCCAAATCCCCCGATCCACGACTCTTGATCCGAACTATCGCCTTGCACTTCAACTTCGCAGTCACCAGCACAATCAAATCACCAGCGCCTAGTCAACAAAGGACGGCGACCAAATTCACCAGCAGGAACTCGTCTGGGCCGTGCGAACAAGGCCATTTTCTTAGGCGAATTTGGAGCGAACAACATGGTGAACGCGATTGTCAGTGCCTTGCACTTGCACTCTGCGATTCACTGGACTTGACGAGCTGGCGGCGTGCTCGGGACGTATAAAATTCGTTTCCCTGGGGCGACTTGAGCTCCTTTCCCTCTCACCAGGAACTCGATCAGAAAGTACTTGAAAACTGTCTCTCCCGAAACCTGTCTCAGACTACTTCAAATCGCCTCGAAGGACACCTACGAACGCATCGCAGACATGGGCAGAAAATTCGGACACCTGGACTATGACGATTGTCAGCAGGACAGGCGGCGTAAGCGAGATCAGCTGGGTGCAGAGGCCCGAGATGCCTTGCACGATAATCCTTTAGCCGCATTCCCATCCGACCACATGCCCGAGGGATTTCCAGAGGCCGCTCGAGATGTGGACGAGCTATGGCTGGACAGCATTGTTGACCTTGTGAAGGAGGTCGATGGAGATGCCGGTCGAGCTCAGAAATACATTCTTGACGCAATGTGCGGTCGAGGAGTAGACACGGTCGACCGCTGTGACATCAAGGAAGCTCTACGTCTAGCCCACCAAGCAACCTTCATGGAACGCAAGAAGAAACAGGCGGAGGAGAAGCGGGCGGAGAAGCGGGCGGACAAGAAACGGGCACGTCAAGCAAAGCATGATGAGGAGCTTCAAGAAGGCGAGGATGAAGGTGAGATCAAGGACGGTGGTGGGAATAATGATCTCGACCCAGAGCCGACTGCTGCCACGGACACCGACAATCTGCCTTCGACGACAACGCCGTCTCACTCTCATCCACCTCCAGCATATTCTGCCCCGACTCCCCTGAAGCGCCGTTCTCTCTTCCCAGAGCGAGAAACCATCTATGCCAACGACCAAGCTCCGTCACCTTCGCCGAACCCCAAAGACACAGTTTCAACGTCTGTGACGACTCGCGGTCGCTCAGACTTCCAGATAATGACGGGAATGGATAGTCAGGATAGTCCGAGCTATGTGCCCACATCTCCTGCTTATGACCAGTATCACCGCCCTGCTGGCCCATATTCGCCAATGTCGCCTGCCGCAAAGGACCCTGTTGCACCAGGCGAAGAAGATCGTCGCAAGAAACAGAGGACGAAGTACTGAGGCGGCAGAAGGAGAAGGCGAAAGATCGCAGTGGCTCGAAGGCTTGGAAGCAGCACTGCGAGAGTGATCCAAGGAATAGAGGAGCAGATTTGCATGCTGATGAGACTTGATCTCCAGGAGCCTCTGCATCTGGGTATTGGGCGCGGCGGAAAGTTCGATCGGTGTATTATATCTGTGGGACTTTGGACTGGGACTTGTTCAATTTGAACTGGCACTGTGCGAGACATCTACCTGCCTTGAGCTACGGCTTGGAGAAACGGTATGGGCCCCTGTAAATTAGTAATCCTGAGCTGATCTACTTGAGATAGGATGCGAACTGGAAGCATCATACTTGCTACACAACGACTCAAAACTTTGCTGTACATCTCTTTTCATCCGGTCAAGATTCTACAGTGCATAATCGCGTTTGAACCTCAAAAGCAATAGACCCGAATGTACTACACGCGACAATACTAGGTCTCCACTTCACGTTCTCAATCACCAAATTCGGTACAGTGTTGGCAGGCGGAATTCTGCCTGGATCCTCCGATTCGATTCACCACTCCTTGTGTACAACCTCCACTGGGGGGCGCAGCACTGTGAGTCGCATTGTATGATTTCTTCACTGGACCAAATGCACCAGCAAAGTGTTGTTTCCTCCGCGCGACGGGACCCCACGAACGGATTGTGAACGATAACCTCCAAAAGCCAGCCTAGCCGCGTGAATTCTGCCTGGCATTTCCGTCCCGATTCACTACGCTTTGCACACCCTCTGCACTGGGAGGTGAGCATAGTGAATCACAGCGTACAATTTCTTCACCAGACTTACTACACCAGCAAAAGTGTCGTGTGCACTCCATTCACGAGCATGGAAGTTCTCATCTGTTTAAAAGCAGGCTCACAAGTTGCTTCTCCTCCCAAGTCGAGAAACATATCAGAACGAAACAACAAGATCTCAACACTGTCTTTTCAAAAACCCTGTCTCACCACCATCACCAAGACATCAAACTCACCATGTCTCCCAGCCAGCGCGACATCTCTCAAGCCAACAAAACCGCCTCCTTCGCCCTCTCATCCCGCCTCTCAAAGTACGCCTGGATGCACAACAACGCAAACAACATGTCACTATCTCGTAGCTGTGGCGAACAACGTCTCTACGACTCCCTCGGTAAAGTGGAGAAGAATAGGAGAGACGCCGCCCTGACACGATTCGACTTCCTCTCTGGTGGCGTGCACTTCTATCAGATCATCCCAACGGCCAACGCGCCAGATGATCTCCCAGCAGATGTTAAAGACATCGGACGAGGCTGGGTTGAGAAGGGATGTTTGTTGGTGGAGAAGACGAAGGGCGATTTGATGTGTGCTCGGAGACTGGTTGGCCTGGCGGTTCAAGAGAGAACGCAAAGCTCGACGGCTGTTGTGGTTGCTGAGGACTTTGTTGTTGCTAGAGAGATTGCGATTAGGGAGGAAGGTATACGGGAAGGCAGGGCACAGGTTTTAAGGGAGAATGCGACGATTGATCTTACTGGGGAGTGATTCGGGGTTGGGTATGAGGTTCGGGATTTTGGTATCGAGAACCTTCGGTTGCGCGGATAGGCTCGTCGGAGAGGTGAATGGGTGAGGTGAGCGTGTGGAAGGTCACCTGGTTGGATATAAATCCCGGTTGGGGAAAAGAGCGATTGGGTAGGAAGCAGGTTCTCGAGGAAATAGGAAAGGTGGGGATCATTGGTCTTATTTATGACAGTAAGTGTCATTGCCTAGGACTACAGCTCGGAGTGCAATCAGCTCGACGGCGTTTCTGGGAGTTTGCTTTTAACTATAATACAGAGAGGACTCTTTAAACTGGAGAAACGGTATATTGTTCATCGACCAGTAATAAGAGCGTCTCACCCATCCCGAATGACACCATACTACCGCATCCTCACCACTCTGGATCCTTATATTGGTGATGGACGATAGTCCAAGCCTCTAGATATAACGTCAGTAAAGTGCGATCTCGGAGATCAATATATGGTTCGGTTCTCTTACCCGGACCGAAGTACTTCTGACCCATCGTCAACAACTCACCACCCTCAGTCTCCTCGTCGAGCGTCATGGCAGCTGAGTAAGCCGCCATCAGGCGCATTTGGAAGATCGACTTCCAAGCGGTGCGATCAGAGACCGGAGTCTTGGGCTTGCGGTCCTCCTGCTCAGATGAGTCTTCGATAGCGCTCTTTTTCTTCGAGAGAGTTGCGTAGACGAAAGCGCCTGCCGCAAAGCCGCAGAGGAACGACACGCCGACTGGGTGGAGCATCCTAAGGCTGTCAGATTTGGACGGGTCAGGGATGGAATAGGGAGACATACCTGAAGAGGAGTGTAGTGACCGATTGATTGATATAGGTCTTCTCGAGTGTTCGATATACGTGCAGGAGTGAGAAAAGGTAGCACAGAGAGGGATGTCAGAGGGAAAATTCTGATGTTTTTGACAACGTGTAGAGCAAACAATCTGATTTCGAGAAAAAGGTCGGTAAGTGCGAGAAATTGCGGGAGATCCCGTGTTTCATGTGATAATTCATCTATCACGTAATTGCTCGAAATCTCTATTCAAGCTTCACGGCCACTAAGTCGCAAAGGAGAACACGTATCTCCTCTGCAGACGAGGCCGAGCATTCTGCTTCCATTGGAAAGCTATCGCCTCATGTTGACCTTTTCTTCGACACGACACAATTACTAGCGTCAGACACGAACGATCCGGACCTGATCATGAAAGACGAGCTCGAGCGACAACACATTGTGAAATACATTCTACCAATCCTCATTATTCTGGATGTCTACTCCTTGCACACAACTTGCACAAGGAGGTACGACGAGTAAACCGCATCGCCTTATTTCTTCACGAGGTGCATTGCACCAGCATGTGATATGTTTCCTTTACTCAAGAGGCTGAGCATTCTGTATGCATTCAAAAGCCGTCATCTCACCTAGCCTATTCTTCAACACGACACAACCACTAGTATCAGACAGCAACGACCCGAAACTGTCTTTCAAGAAATTTGTCTCACCAACACCATTACCAAGACAGCAAAGCAACATGTCTCACCCAAACCCGAACCAGGCCGATATGGACTCAGCTAATAAGACCGCCTCCCTCGCCATCCCCGGCATTGCTAAATACAACTGGATGATCATCGCGAACAACATGGCCAATCACCCTATCCGCAGCTGTGGTCATATCCGCAAATACGCCAACGTCTTAGGACCAGAACAGAACAAGAGAACCAACGCCCTCAATGTCTTCGCTGCCCACACCAACCAAACTCCGTTCCGCGACTACTTCCCAACCGCCAACATCCCAGCTGACCTCCCGACCACGGCCAACATTCTCGACCTTGGACATGTCTGGTTCGAAAACGCTTGCCAGCTGGCCGAGAAGACGCAGGCCAATGTCACGTCGGCTCATCGACACATCACTGAGGCGGTCCGCTTGCGTACGGGAGATCCGAATGCAGTCATGGTTGCGAAGGACTTCCTTGCTGCTAGAGAGCTTGCGATCTTGGAGGATGGCATGGCTCAGGGTCTGGCTCAGGGCAGGGCTGAGGGACTGGCACAGGGCAAGGCTGAGGGCAGGAAGGAGGCTTTCCAGGAAATGGGCATGGAGGACGATTCTATCGATCTCACTGACGATTGAACACTTTCTCACGTCTGATACACGTCGATGCCCAAATTCCAACGATGGACCATCCGATTGATATCGTTGATGATTGAGCCCTTGCTCTCGTCCGATACATGGCGATGCATGCACTTCGATGGACTTCTGGGAGTTTGCTACCATGACTAGGCTCGAGACCGAGCAGTCACTTACAGAGAGACAGCGTACCATATCAATCAGTCGATTTGAGCTGATTTGCATAATACAATGCAAGTGAAGACTTCGCACCTCTCTTCTCATTTCTTCTTTGATTTCACTACTACAGAGCTGTTGTTGTCGGGAATCGACCTTGGTAGACTTCGAAGCCAAGGGAGCGAGTGATCGGGTGTAAGGCTGCGAAACTCAACTCCAAGTCAAATAAGGCTGGAAATCATAAGCTTCAAGTCTGGATTCGAAACTTGACTCAGTGAATTAAGGGTACACGAGGAATCGTGTTCGTAGATGAGGTGAATCGTGTATAAGGTCATTGTGGAGCGATGTGTTTTAGGTAAGGTCAGAATGAGCTTCTTCGGACTCGATCATTTGGACATGGGTTAAAATGTTCCTGAACGTTGCGACCACGCCCTAATACAAGACAGAGCCCTCAAGACTCTCGCTTATCTCCTGACAGCCAGACAAGGGGCAGGTCAACCATGACACAACGGCATGCGACCGAGCTCTGACGGTTACAGGTCGCTTATATGGTGGAGTACAACGTGAAAATGGAGTCGAACGGCGACGATGAAGCCGGGTTTAGACATCGCGAATTAGTTAATGACGCGTTGGAGCCGCTCTTGGAGGATAACGACACCAAAGACTGGGGCGTGTACAATTCACAGGCTTCAAGTTTAGCTTCGAAATGTGAGCCTGCTCTGTCTCCAAGCAGAACCCTTGCTGACGCAAAGAATCGTGGGTGGATGTGTAGTGCGGGTGTGGGTGTTGCACTTTCCACGACAACCTGCACTTTCTACTGCTACCTGATCTGCCTTCCACATGCGTAACTGCCTTTCCTTTCCTTTCATTCTAATAATACCCACGACTCCTTGCTACGAAGGCTTTTCCAGCTCACTATACCCAATCCAGTTGTTTCCGAAATCCAAATACCCACGTGCAGTACAGAAAGGAAGGAGGTATTAATGTTGGAAGGTATGCTGGACCCTGAAGCCCACGTAGAAGGTCCTGCTTTGGAGGCAGAGCCTGCTACCTCCCTTTGCACTGTTTGAGCGGGTTGTAGTGATTTGCATTACACTGGAGATTCCCGCGCCCTTGATGGGCAATTGAAGTGATTTATCGAGTGCAGATTCAAGGACAATCTCTTTAAAAGCTACCATGATGGCTACTCTTCAATGCCATGAGGAAGTCCTGATGAAGACAACGAAAGGGGATCGCTGCATGCAAACTTGGTTCCTAGACACTCCCCATCGCTCGAAGTAGCCCCCAGATGTAGCGCAAGAATGACTCTAGCGTGCCAGACCTACGAACAATGCTTTAGAGAAAGATATCGGTATCAATATCATCAGCATGGAAAAGGAGACCATTTTGTCGTTGGTGGGGAACTAGCAAATGGGAAGGGGGAAGGAAAAAGGCTTTCGAGGAAACGGTCATTGATTTTATTAATGACGAGTTAGTGTCATAGTCTGGAAATACAGCTCGGAGTGTGTGTAACCCAATGGCGTTCTTGGGAGTTCTCTCTCGATGGCGAACCTGTTTCCGGAGCACCATTTGATCATTCATCGAATATGAGCACGAGCTGCTTGTTTATCCCGAATACCACTACACTTTATCACAACTCTGGGAACAACGGATCAAAATCACATTGAAAAGGCAATGAAGTGAGAAGCATTAGGTGGAGTTCACAATTTCACTCAGTCAATTGGCTCTGCCCTTCAATATCAACTACTAGACCCATCACAATCGTTCTTCGATCATGGCAGTTCCGAGAGCAGCGCGACCATGAGCGTCCGGCATGTGCTCAGCACGCAATTTCACCCAAATCCACCCGCCTACAACTCGGGATCCTTGTACTCATGGTGGCCTATGGTCAAACGCTCTAGAAGTCATGTCAGTGAAGTGTAATTTTCGCGTTCGTGAAGTCGCGATAGTCTCACCATCTCCGAAGTAGCGCTTCCCCATAGTGAGCAGCTTGTTCGCCTCTGCGGTCTCGCCCAGCGTGATGGCGGCGGCCCAGGCGGCCATGAGTCGAACTTGGAAGATAGAAGTCCAGGCGGCGCGATCGTTCACCGGCGTCTTGTCCTTCTTTCCCTTCTTTCTGGCGAAAATGCCGGCCGCGAAACCGCACGCGAAGACGAGAGCCGTGCTGAGATCGTCAGGATGGGATCGGAAGGATAGGGAGAGGGAGGATTCCTTACAAGAGAAGGGATTGGATAGACATTGTGTCGCTTATAAGGCTCTTTGGGAGGCTGAGTATAGACAGGAGTGTTGGTATGGAGAACTGTCGATAGAATTGGGCGGCGCTTTTTCAATGGGAGGAAGAGAGAAGAGCAAACAACTTCATTTCTCGAGAAGGAAAAAGTGTGTGCGAGAGGGACCGGGAGGTTCCGTGTTTCATGTGACAATTCATCTCTCACACCCTCCTCATCAAGAATCACGACCTTCTCGAAAATTTCGCGTGCTTTCTTCTCAAGCATCGACAACATAGATTCTACTCAATTCGAATCAAAGGGTTGGGTGATGGTGTGGAATGCAACCTGGACTGATCACGAACACCAAAGCCCGGGAATGATGAACAGCCCGTTTTCTCCTCTATTGGACGAGCAGCAGAAAGCTCTCATATGCAAACCAGAGCTGACAGAGAATTAGCTGAGCCGTGGAAGCCATTGTTGCTGTCTGAAGTGAGCTTCTTGTCTTTACGCGTTGCACACGTCCCTAATTCTGACGGATCACGGTCTTGCAGTTTATTCAATCACCTCTCATCGCATCTTTTGCGAAACATGTGGTAGCCGAGCGTGCGCGACTACGAGAAACTAGCAGCACATATCCCGCGGTCAGAAGTCATCAGCAGAATCCAAGTCGTCACCCAAAATGCCAAAGGCGAGGCGACGATGCAGAGGTATGCCCATCCATTTCCATCAACAGGAGAGCTATAGCTTCGACTGATCTTGCCGTCATCTACAGCTCGTGCGCCAGCCGAATAAAAGTCAGTGCTACGATATGTATCGACAAGCTTCACTAACACTGGCTGGCGATATCCCCGGTCAATCTGGTGATAAAGATTGCTTGAACTTGCTACCTCGGGCTCGAGACCCAATGCGCTCTGTTCCAGTCTACAGTGCAGAGCTTCTCAGGTCAAGGATAGCTCAACGGGCGTAGGATCGACCACTCGAAGTGAAGCGGCAGTTCTAGAAAGTGGAAAAGGCCTGATGACTGAAAGCTGCTCGTAAGATCTCGCAGTTGCATGTCGTGGCCGACGTGGGATTCCATTCCATCCTCGACTGCGAGGAGACTGTGTAGAGGTCGGCGAACTTCATCTCTAAGCTCCCTTCTATTGAAAGGAGAATCTCAAGTCGGGTGTCGGCAACATAGTCCAGGATGCTTGAAGCCGTTCCAGGTATGTTTCTGTCGTTGATTATTCGGAAAACGACGTACGCACGTACGCAGCTCTGTATTACTCAACTCATGGCACCCCACTCATCGATGGAGATGGGCATCTTGGCGCTGCTTTCTCCCATGGATCGTTGCACTCCCGGATATCATTCTCCAGACTCTTTCCAGTGCGTACTCATGCTATATGTGTGGTTGCGAACCAAGACAGTGGACTGCGATATACCAGGGCACTAATTTGTCATGATGTTCGACAGCGCGAGTACATGCACCTCAGCGCATATCAACATGTATGTAGCTTCAAGCCAAGACACTAGCGCATTTGTACCTGGCTATTTCTTTAGATCACTGTAGATCATCTTATAGGGAGATGTCCCTGTGCAGGTCCATCATATCTCGATGATTGTAGCGCTCGAATGGAAGATCTTTCCATACGTCCGAGTCTAGGGCCAGTAGTGGAAAGATCCGTCTTGGGGCCCAAAAGCTGTGATGCCAAGCTACTTCTTATAGGTGTTCCTCGTCGTACGCCTTGAGACGCATGCATTTTCAAAGCACCTTGGTGGGCCAGCACTGTATTAAGTAGGACGCTCCAAACAATCGACTCTTGATGGTTGCTGCCAAGTGATAACTTCGAGGGATGTAGTGTGCCAGAATGCCCCGGACGCAGTTCCGGTGATCATCTCACGTCAAGGATGAAATCGGTTTAGACCATTGAGCGACTTCTGCTGATCAACGTGCTCTTTGAGCTCGCGCAAGTATATGTATCCATTGCTGCAGTCGCTCCAAGTCGGCGTGGTGATTCGCAAGGGTGCTGCGTTTCATTATGTGATGAATCGACGATAAGTGAGGCTTGCCATCTGATGTCCCTCGGAAGCATTAGTCAATTCACGCATGTGAAAGAGCAAATTGAAGTTCCTGCCCTGACAGATCCGAATCCGAAAGTCCCGACAGGTGGTACAGTAGTCATGTACATCCGAGATGTAACTCAACTACGTATACATGTAAGCACCAAGAGCTCAAAAGAAATCACATTTCCAACGGTCAGTGCCGTCAGTGCCAAACACGGCCATATCGCCGTCTAGAACGTCAAGGATGCTGTTACAAAGAACTTCGCAAGAGAGAACGAGGAAGAATCGGTAGCGTTGACTCCCGTTTTAGAGTTCAACGCCGCGCATCGGGGCAGAACTCTAGCTTGGGCATCGCATCCGTTGATGGCGCATGTGATCTACAGGTCCAGTGTCTGTATCATTGGTCGCTTGCAGCAATTCTGGAGCCCTTCTGTCGTCGCTTATAGAGTATCGGAAACAGCCATGACTTTTAAGCAAGCTAGGAAAAACTTCGGTGGAGTCGCTACCCAAGACGGCAGGAACGCACAAGGATGTCAGATCTTGGAGTGGTGGTATTTCCAGGCATTCGTCCCAAATGCAGTGCTCGAGCACGAACTGCCGGGTCATTGATCTTCGGCGCCAGGAACGGGACCTTGTGCTCGGTTTCCCTCCAGGTATAGTAGGACGGGTGGTAGGTGGAGCACTGCTGCATTGCAGTCTGTTCTCTCCTTTCCGTGTAACCGACAGGGCTCGCAAGGAGGCATATATGGTAGCGAGGTGGAGGACCACTGGGGAAGAGGTTCGGTGGAAGGTGTTTTCATCTCTTGTTGCTTCATCTTCGTCAAGATGGCTGTCAAGCCAGATGGTCGTGGGCCAGAGATCTTTGCAATATATACTCTCTTTTTGACGTTGACATCGATCGCTACTTTCCTGCGAATCTACTGTCGTGGGTTCGTCATCAAGCAGTTTGTGTTGCAGGATTGGCTGGCCGTGCTTTCTTGGGTACGTATGAAAGATCGTATTTTGGACTTGCGAGCCTTGTGCTGATCATACACGTCCGTTCGACCAGGCTTTCTTTGTTAGCTATGCGTCCTGTGCCATCATTGGGATCTACCATGGAACAGGGCAGCATGCTTGGAACATACATCCACCTTCAGAGATCGTGATTGGGCTCAAGGTAGGCTGAGTGTGTTGATCGAGGAAGAGCTGCGGTTGACGATGAGGCAGTGGTGGTGGATGTGTGAACCAACTTATGTCCTCTCCAACATGGCCATCAAAGGAAGCATAGCAATCATGCTTCTGCGCCTCGTGGTGAAGCCTGTTCACCGGCTTATCATCTGGGTCTCGATTATCGTGACGGAAGTGTACAGCCTTGTCTTCTTCCTGCTGTTCATCTTCCAGTGCACGCCAAGCGCATATTTCTGGACCCGGTTCGCCAATGGCACAGGCACCTGTATCACCACATCGGCCATCGTCGGCGCTGTATATGCGTACTCGGTGATTGTGTGCATCACCGACTGGACGTTTTCCATCTTACCGTTTGTGGTGGTGTGGAACCTTGAGAATATCCCTCGCCGTGAGAAGATCATGGTGGGTATTATCCTTGCAATGAGCGCTGTGTAAGTTTTGTCGTAGCCCTCGTGTGCAGTGCTCTTGCTGACTGGCGCCCAGTGCATCTATCGCGACAATCGCGCGCTTTCCTTATGTACATACCTTGGCAGACAAGGCAGACTTTCTGTATGCTACCGCCGACGTCGCCATCTGGTCGTGCGTCGAGACGGGTCTTGCTATCACCGCGTGCTCTTCTGCGACACTGCGTCCGCTCTTTCGCCAATTTCTTGGTCAGTCAAGGCTATCGTCCAAAGGCCGCAGTGGGAGCGCCGTATCTGATCTCGTCGCAAGACCGAAGCGCGCTTCGAACGGGAGGCCGTTCCACGAAATCGAGCATGGGGATGGCGATGGAGATGTGATACACCTTTCGCAGCGGCCGAAGAGTGGCACCACCAGCGGGGTGTCCAGCTTCGAGCGGCAGGAAAGCTTGTTGGACATGCTAAAGGACACGAATGGAGGGAGAAATTGTTGATGTAGGCATTTGTACTATAGCGCGTCGCAGTTTAGATGTTCAAGCGTGTTCAATTTGATGCGTACCTCGTCGGTCTTCAATCGTGTTGTCTGAGGGCGCGGAATAATTTTTTGGTATACAGCGCGGCTGACACGCCGCATCTCCGCACGCGAGCTGCACCTCGTATTCGAGGCGGTGGAGCGGTGGAAGTTGATGATACGGCCAGGTGCGTGACGGTCGCGGTCGCGGTCGCGGTCACTGATAACACTGCAACACGACGATGATGTATTATCCTTCTCCAACCCTTCGCAAACAGCGACGGAACTGATGAAAAATGTGTGCCTGACGGCGGTGACCATCAAAAATTGCCCCAGTGCTGCCCCCGAAGGAGAAGCATAGCAGTCTCGCGCCGCGCTGTGCAATGCAGGCGATTCTGCTAGATACAACCAATTCATGTGCTGGCGTATCCCAAGAAGGTAAGTATGAAGAAGAAAGGAAGAGGAATTTCAAAAGTGACTCTTCGCTTTCTTATGCTCCACGATTCTGCACAGGCCTTTTGCCGCATAACGGTGGTGCTGAGAAATGCCAGGCGTGCTGAGGAGTGAGATTAGGAGGCTGAAAAGGAAATTGATCAGGAGGTGAAGTGGCTAAATCGTGGCTGATGAGGAAGGTGCGCGGCTTGGCGCGGGAGGTGAATGTTCGGAGAGCTCCGGCGTACTACAGAATACCTTCGACTTTCACGATCACCATCTAAGTCTCGCTGAACACGTCTGAAAGCATTGCAATCATCACTTCTTCTCACGGTGACGATGGAGCCGTCTAGCACGCTCGATTGGCCGCTCAGCCGGGAGTTTTGTGGCATTGGCAGGAAGTACAGTGACAACAGGTTACTACGCAGCACAATCCAATGCAAAGCACTTGTTCTTCGCTATCCACAGCCATAAGTTTTCTTTTGGCGAAGCAGGCTCCTGCTGCAAGAGACCACCAGGAAACTCTGGAAACCAAGTTGAGTTTCTGCTCGAGCAGGCATGTAACAAACGCGGCAAGACTTACCGCAATGCCAGCCACAATGCGCACGCGTGAAGTTCTGTTGACGAGAGTTCATTATTACAGACTAGATCACGGTTGTCGCAGGTATCACATTGCGAAGGCTGACTTCCAGAGACCATGACCTCCCAAAGCGAGCAAGACGCCCTTATTCCCGAAACACTACTCAATTGCAAGCTCCTTCACGCGAATGACAAGTGCCACGCTTGCTCAGCGAAACCGGTCAATGACAAGCTGCTAAAGTGCAGCCGCTGCAACTGGGCGCTATATTGCGACGCGACCTGCCAGGCGGCGCACTGGAGAATTCACAAGCCGGAATGCAAGCACTTGAGATCAGATCCAAAGGTAGTAGCGTGTTGTCCTAAGCACATCGCAGCGACTCGCTCACTGCTGGCAGGTACTTCGAAAGGGTGTTGTATACCCTTTCGACCATGTGCGAGAGATGGTGGAGTGTATTAGAAGAGCGGGACTGCAGGCTTTGGTGAAAGATCTCTGCTGCACAGAATTTTCCAGCGAAGACTTACCACATATGTGGGTGTTTGAACGGTCGGTGGATAAGGAAGATTGGACATATCAGACTTTGTCATGCCACAGGGATGACTGAAAGGGAGACTGAGTGGAAGTGTGCTGGGCATGCAAGAGAGATCACTAGGTATGAGGAGGGAGGATGGATTGGGAATTTCTCAGCTCGGGATTCGAACGCAGAACTCCCACACAAAAAAAAGACAAACGAACTCCCTAGCACACACTGTTCGGTTGTGCTGTGCGAGAGCGTATGTACTCGATTAAGCATTTTGACTTATCAAGAAACACACTTTCGTTGCACAGAACTCGATTCCAGGACCCCGACAATTCTACCCTTCACCAAAAAAAAACAGCAAAACGAACTGCCCAGTACACTGCCGCGGAACAGTATACTCAGGCGAGAGCGAAAGTCCCCGACGCTACTCCACCACCGTGCATCACGCACTTAGCAATGATGCTGGTTTAGATGGCGATGAAGCGCATATCAAGTGACTTTTGACTTTGGATGTTACGCGAAGCTGGCTGAACCACCGCCGTGCACGAAAACGTGCTAATTTTTGGATTGGCGATGTGGCCTTGGCATGTTGAGTTGGGAGAGACACGATATCGCCGAACGTGGTAATTTATGCTTGGCTCTCCCAACTCAGCCAGCTCCCAAATAATCAGCCAGCTTCACGTAACGAAGAACACGGGATTCTGAGGAAATATATAGGTTGGTTGGTTTCCTCATGTCTTGGCGAGAGCCAGTGGTTGGATGTGGGTGGAGCCGAACTTTACAGGTAAGGTGTTAAGGTGTCTGCTGGTCGGTAGATCGAAGTTCGGGCACAGCGTGCAGTCATTCTGACGGGAGGGTATCTGGCGGGATTACGAGACCCTTCGTGAGTATGCACTTTCCTCCAAGAGCTGCACTTTCCGTCAAGTGCTACCGGTGCTGCCTTCCACGCGACCTACCTTCCAGATCGGGCCACGCCTTCCACAATGCCCAAATCCTCCTTGATACAACAAAGCCATTGCCAATCAATAACACACGACAGCTAATCCAAATACCAATCGATGCTCGATTCATGGGCAGTACAAGAAGGAAGGAAAGGAGATGTGGACAAAGCAGTTACACGGAAGCACCAGAAGCGCCTCTTGAAAGGAATTGCATTTGCTGCCTGTCACAGATCTATTGCAAGTGCGACGAGGCCTCATGATCATCGGAACATCTTTGAGACACCAGACAGCAGGTCGCTCTCGTGACCTCTTCCTGGTCGTGCCTACTCGCCACGACCTCCTGCTCCATCTTTTGCCCGCTGTTCATCCAACATGCCTTCGATCCATCGATCATATTCCACGATCCTCTTCAATTCCCCCAAAGCAAAAGTCGCAGCCATGTCCGCATCCATTTCGTCAACTCTAGCAGCATCAATGGTAGCTTGAAGTGATCTGTAGCCTTCATGTGAATCATATGCGACTGAAGATTGCCTCATGACTTGCGGATAAAGCCCTGGGCGATTGTAGTCGACTTCGCACAGGTACTTAGCGAGTAACACGGCATGCTCGGCTGGGATTGTGTTTCTGTCGATTTGGTCTGGTTCTGCTAGAATGGCTTGATCGAAACGTGCTTTGAGGTTGGGGGCTTTTTGCTTGAGTTCTTCTGCGTAAGACGTTGACATTTTGGATAGCTAGGTTCGAATCCGACTACGTTCGTTTTCGAGATGGAGGAATAGAGACATGAAGGCGGACGAATATATCTCATGAGCTCAATCTAACAATGCTACAGCAAACAGAAAGACTTTTCCAGATGCACTAAGTACCTGCTAGACCTCCTCCTTTTTCAAAGACGATGCACTACTAACACTCGTACTCAAAGAAGATGCCGCCTTAGATGCACTGCAAACACTCGTACCCAAAGAGAATGCCTGCTTACTCGACACACCAGAAGAAGACGCCAGCTTTACAATCGGACTCCTCCTCCTTTTCCTTGGAACAACAGGCGCTCCTTCCCATGCAGTATTTTCCGGTAAATTCTCCCCTTTCATAACCAAAGACAAACTTCCCAACTGAGCTCCATCAGAAACCGAACTCCCAGGCAAACAAATAGAATAAGGCTTAACACAAGACCGTTTCCCGAAAGTGACGTAACCAATCTTCATCACTCGGTCCTCGAACAAATGTGTTTGAGCTCCAGAATGTTCATTAATAACCGTCTCATCGCCAATAGTAACGACGTCGTATTCAGTAATATCCGGAGCGAGAAGTGTGACTCTTGATCCGATTTTGACTCCAAACATGCGGAGACACATTGCCAGGTAGGGTGTGCCGATGAGGAAATTCGTAAGGAGAGGTCGAACGATGGTTTCGTACGTGCTAGTGACAGCTTCGCTTAGCCAGACATTGAGACTCCAGAGCGGCCATTCGGCAGGTGTGTAGCGGCCAATGAGGATCCATTTGAGTAGAACGGTGAATAAAAGTGCAGGCAATGCGAATAGGAAGAAGTAGAAGAATGGTAGGAAGAGGAAAGTTTTGACTGCTCCGATGCTTGAGTAACCGTGGTATGCGATCTGCAGGCCGAAACCTAGGGCGAAGATCATTAGTGCTCTGGGAAGGACGATTCGTAGTCCTTCGATTGTGAGTCGGGCTGCGATACGGCCGTTTGATGGGTGGAACAGGTGTTTGTCTTGGTGACCTTCGACGCGGTGACGAGCGGGCATGAGGACCGGTGGACTTCCGAAGCAAGAAGTGTTTGGAGGTAGAGGTTTGTCGGCTGGAGGAGCGATGGAAAGCACGCCAACCAGTGTGCCTGATGCTAGTGTTGTTCCTTGCGGGATGAGCGAAGCATTCCCAGCAAACGCACGAGTCTCAAGCTTCGTCTTCTTCATCGTTAAGGTGTTCCCTCGGACCTCAGTGTTGCCCAACATGACGGCATCTGCAACGAAGCTTTCCTCACCAATCTCCAGTAGATTGAATACTAGTCCGCGAGCAGTCGAGATTTCTGCTCGCTCGCCAATTCTGACACCTAGAGCTCGCAGAAAAGGAACCACGTATAGAGAAGCGAAGACCGGGTGCAGGACATCCAGAGCCAGATCCATCACTCTCTCGATGAACCAAAGTCGTAGGTACCAGAAGCTGTAGATCTTGAATGTGCCTTCCTTGAGTTGGCCAATAAAGATGTAGCGAATGATGATCAGTTGAGCGAAAACGAGGACCTGGTAGGCGAAAGCAATGGGCATCGATAAGATCGCCACTTGTCCACATCCGCTGACGTCTCGTAAGTTGACCACATCGAACATAGTAAGACCTGCGATTTGAGGAATGAGGTATAGAAGAGGAAGCACCAAAGTGGCGAGGAAAATGTGCCCCAACACCATAGCCGCGGAGCGAACTTTCGAGGGCCGGGACTTTTTCCCGATAGAAATCTCTCCATCTTTGAGCTCCCGATCGAATTGTGCTGGAGAGCCATGAAATCTTTGATAACTTGGAACTCGCATGCCAGTAGGAACCATAGAAAGTGGACCAACTTCAGCATTCTCTTCGACGACTGCACCGCCTTCGATCACGCAGTTAGAGCCGATCCTCGCTTCGCTTCCAATCTTGACCTTCTTGAGTATGAGCCGGCCTCTTTCCACAATACTGACAGCAAGGACAACATCCGCCCCGATAACGACATCGTCTCCGATCTCGACAAGGTCACCAGCTGCACCCATCGATATCGCACCCATATGGCAGTACTTGCCAACCTTGGCACCCATCGCTTGTAGAAAGTAGCAATAGAGAGGCGAGTCGGCGATGAGTTTGGGGTTGGCGAGTGCTGCGAGACGTTCGGCGGTCCACCAACGGAAGTAGTAAACACCGTATAGAGGGTATTCACCTTCCTTGGCTTTGCCTAGGATAAGCCACTTTCCTACTATGGCGATCAAAGCCATCACGGGCGGATCGATCACGAAGACACCGTATGCGCCAAGCAATGCGTATCCGAAATTTGTGTGGATGACCAGGTAGTCGAAGAGTAGATAAGGAACCAGAATGTCGATGGAGTAGATGAAGAAGAGGAATAGAAGCGGGATGATCTGAGCTAGGCCACAAAGAACGAATTTGGTGTTTGAGACTGGCCATGCTTCTCCTGTTCGAGGACCGGTCCCGTCGGCATCGTCCAGATCATCGCCATCTCCAAGTGTGGTGGAATCTGAATCCGAGACGAAACGCGAGGCGATGTTGGCTGGAGTTCGTCCCTCGTAAATGTCTGGCAACCCGATCGAGGCGAATGGTGTCGAGCCATCGGAATCTGTGCGTGCCTGTCGTAGTCGAGATACTAGAATTGCAGCTAGTAAAGAGTGTCCACCGAGATCATCGAAGAAATCTGCTTGGGGCTTTATTCGACCAGCCTGTGGAAAGACAGTTGTCATTACTTTCAGCAGCAAAGCCAGTGGTGTACCATCATCGGCCGTGATAGTTGTTCCTGAAGCATCGTCGTCGATCTGTGCAGCTGCCGCAGCTTCTTCTGCCTTACGAGCGGATAGTTCGTGGAGGGCTTTAGCATTGATCTTACCGCTTGGTAGTCTAGGCATTTCATCGGCGGGCAGGAAGTAGACTTCTTCCGGACGCATGTAAGAGGGCAGCCGTTGTGAAGCTATTTGCTGAATTGAAGATACTTCTTGCTCAGCTCCAGGTCGTGTCACAACGAATGCCTCTAAGCGTGCAGAGTCAGAGCCTGCGTTAGCCAAGATGACCGCTGCTGCTTGTACATCTGGGTGACTGGATATTAAAGATTCGATCTCTCCCAGCTCTATTCGGAAGCCGCGGTGCTTGACCTGTGTGTCGATGCGTCCAAGGAATGCGATTTTCAAATCGTCCTGTAATCGAACTCGATCTCCGGTTCGGTAGAGTCGCTGTCCGCTTGTCGGCGCAAGTGGATGTGGTATGAACTTTTGTGCAGTCAAGTCTTCGCGTCCCACGTAACCCAGTCCGACACAAGGTCCGCCAATTGCCAGTTCTCCTTCAACACCTGCACTCAGTTCCATTGGGTCGGCGGATACTACAGATCCATCCTCTGAGATGGGAAGTAGACAAGCATGGTACGAAGGCAGTGGTCTCCCAATCGTAACAGGCACATCGGGAAGCAGCTCGTCCCAGGTAGCAGTAACCGTTGTCTCGGTAGGTCCATAGGTGTTGATGATGCGAAGTCCAGGCCTTGCGAGTCGCTTGACTAAAGAAGGCGGACATGCCTCTCCTCCAAGGTTGATAAGTCTGACTGACGGCGGAAGCAAAGTTGAGTCTCCGTCGATCTGTGAGATTCCCATGATGCCAATCAGGGTTGGTACGGCGTTCACGATGGAAACGCCGCGACTCTGCCATATTGCGGGTAAACCAGCCACGTCTCTGCATTCTTGTCTGGTACCGATTGCCAGGTGACCTCCACCGGCGACAGTTATCCACATCTCTTCAACGAACATATCAAACGCCGGGCTGAAGCCGTTCCACACGACATCTTCGCGGCTTGTTTCGAGGACCTGCCTCTCGCTTAATGAGAAGATGAGGGCTGCTGAATGTGGAATAGCAATACCCTTTGGGGTGCCGGTCGTGCCAGAAGTGTAGATCAAGTAGGCAGCATCACTTGGTCTTGGACCAGGAGTCCGTATTGGTGAGCCCGCAACAGTTGCTGAAAGTTTTGACAACTGAGAAAAGCTGCGTAACTGCAACGAAGGCTTACCAGCTGATGTAAGGTCGGCCGCTAAGTGGTCTTGTACCTGGCGAGCCCGATCTGCATGAGCCTCGTCATGGATAATGAGGTGAGCAGAGGCGTTGAGAACACACACTGCTGCACGATCGACTGGAACATCCGGATCAAACGGAAGCCACGTTGCTCCCGAATACGTCGTTGAGAGTATGCTCAGAATGAGATCGAGTCCTTTCTCTAGCCAGATGGCAATCGTTGGAGCCTGTCCAAATTTCAAGTCGCGGCCGGGATGAAGTTTGGCGATTTGGGAAGCCAGTGACGCTGCAACAGCGTCCGCCTCAGCATATGTTATCGTCTTGATTCCATGATCGGTTTGGCAAGAGTATGCAATATCGTCAGGTTGTGTGATTGCTCGATACCGAAAGAGTTCTGGAAGTGTTGTAACAGAGCCTGGTGGTGAAGGTGCAGTATCCAGGGGACTAGAACCTGTCAGGATTCTAGAGTCAGAGAGCAACAACCGAAAGTCTGCACTGGAAGTATCGTCCATCGATATCCTCCGCAGCCTTCACAGCTAATGATGGTGGGTTGCTGGAGACTTGATGTTGATTGAGCTGCTGAACGAGTAGTGACTGTGGAGTTGGTAATTGACGATGAACTAGATGTTAGACGTATTTCCCTCAAAGCACGGACGGAACGCGAGATTCGTATACAGTCAGAAGCTAGGGACATGGTCATTGTAATACCATGGATAGTTATTGCTTACAGCCTCATTGCGTGGCCCTCGCACAGCGGAGGGAGCCATCCCCAATCGAGCACAAATTTGGCTACTCCTTAGTGTTTCGCATGTTATGGTTTGGTGCCGTTGAAGCAAATCTCACTGCAGACGTGTTAGAACCGGCAAACTCACCACGCATAGCACGAAACAATGCACGATCTCGCAATTGAAGCCATTTCATGATGTCAAGATGAAAAATTCGCAGTATTGACTCCAACCATCGGCAGAAAAGATCCTTCTCGGCCATGATGGAAATGCACAGCAACGGCTCGGTGCACAGAAGGTCAGGCGGATCATGCAAGCGTCAAATAGATGTTAACTTGACACACCAGAAGTCCAGCAGCGCAGACACGTGTGAGACCCAATGTCATCGACGTGCGAACCAAGCATTGCCAAGCAACGCCAAGCCTCGGCTTTGCGTGATTAGGCTCACGCTTGACGATCTCTATTGGGTCCTGAAGTGAGCACCTCCGGGGCAGCATGTATATCCCGCAGAGCCGCTCTGATCCCGCTGAGACTGGTGGAATGGCTTCTGTCTCCTAACCACTCCAGGCACATGCTTCAGATCCCCGAGTACGATCCCCGTTCGTGGTTAAATATGGTCGCAGGTGACGCGGCCCAATTAAGCTCTATGTCGGTAGGTTCCAGTCTAGGCGCGACTTTTTGGACTTCCCCGTACACGGACCAATAGGACGCTTGGCACGCTGCGGCTCGTCAGCGCTGCAGCGGCTCTTTTGTCCCGAGGTCTCTGCTGTATTCGAGGTCTGGCACGTCTGCACTGGTCCCTGGTGCTTGGGTCGGACGAGTGGTTGTTGCAGGGCCTCGTCATTCTAGGGTGTCCAAATTTCCCGAAGGCAAGGGACAGTTGTTTGCAAATCCTCAGATGTTGTCTCTGTATTGGGTCCCACAGACATGCCGGTTCTCAAGGCCTCGTCAGCAGGCATTGAAGCTGCGTTCATTGTTTGGTACGCAGTAGTCCATCAGTCATGAGCTAGGGTCGATCTTTCAGACTCCTGAGCATCAAGGCTGCACTCCACAAAGAGGCCATCGGTTGTCATGAGCGTGAAGGCGCAGTCGCCTTCTCCGCGTCTGAACGAGAATCCTTAGCTGATTCACTATGTTGCGATTCCGACGAACAGGAACCGAGAGCTGACGCTGTGGATACAGCTTGTCAAAAGCCTTGTTGTTCCTGGGCATATACGATGGGCCACGGGTAGCATGTCTCGCTAATTGACGCTCTCGCCTCTCAGATTTGGCTTGGAGGTGGGTTTCCGAGACTCTGCCCTGGCGATCCAGTGCCTCGTTTCGCCCTACGTCGCTCACGTAACTCATCGGTCTTGGTAGCGGGCGGCGGAGTGCATCATCAACCCTGTCAGGGTCGCTCTGCTAGAATTGCTGTGCCTGACTGTCCCTGAAGGTCCGGGCGTTGCTGCACTTGGTTGGCGCGGCCGAACACGAGCTGGGCTGAGAAACACGAATATTGCGCCTCCTCTTCAGACTTGAAGCAGCCATCGCCGTGCCGCGCGCCCAGTATAGAATGTTGCTGCCTCAATCTGCGGAGAAAAGTCTCAGAGAGAACGTCAAGTCTTACATCCATGGATGAAGATGAGATTGAAGTCGCGATGGGCTTATCTTCATCCTGGCTGATAAGGAAATCGCCAAGACTTGATTCCGCGCTAGTGGCATGGCTCGCCCTCGGGATGAGAAGATGTAGACTTCACTTTATCTTCATCTTCTTGCAGGTATGTTTCCTTATGATAAAAAGGTATCGGTCTTACTCGTATGCGAGAACTATGTAGAGCTCATTGCTTGAGCTAGCCACTCGATCAATGGATCATCCCACTGCGGTACTGGGAACCTCCAATCGCTAAGTCACTGCGACTTTGCCTTCTGCTTCTCCAACCACTCTTCCGTAATACCTCTATAATCCGCAACAGTATACGGCACGAACGCCTCTCTGAACCACCTCATTGGTCCCCAACCCTTCTTTCTTGTCGGACTCAATCCAAGATCGTTCAGTAACACGTCGTTCCACGGTATAGAATCGTAAATCATGTCGACGAATCGCTGTCCAAAGCCGTACGTGTGTCTTCTCCAGCTCCATCTTAACAACAGGGCAGTCTCATAGAAGACGCGATCCGTGCCAAGGTCTCGCTGAGGATCAATCGTAAGCTTGTCATTGAAATATGCATAGATCCAAGTTCCGCTTATTTCGTCTGTGAGTGTGTGAGAGATGTTGTGAGGAGCAGTGAAGGCGAGACTACGATCTCCTTGGGCTGCGAGTCCGGGTGAAGCGATGCAGCGGAATAGGCGTTCGGGCTCATAGCGTGGTTGCTTGGGGTTCAGAAGGTCGAAAGTGTTGGCCTTGCTTTCATCGTGGACGGCTGGAGGATACTTCCTGTTCTTGAGGATCGGGAGGCGAGAGAAGACTTCAGCATCAGCTCTACGGTTGTAAGCCGCCCAGAAGTCCTTGTCCTTGTCGCTGTAGTCTTTGCTTGGGATGCCAAGTTGAGCATGAAGGCTTTCTGGTTTGAATGTGAACTTCGGACGCCATTCCCATCCTGAGCTTGCGATGAAAGCATCGGACTGGAATTTACCACCATTGCTGAGATGTACTGTATGATTTGACATGTGAGAGATATCATCTCTGTGGACCTTGACTTGCCCAGAAACCACGAAGTCGAGTATGTTGGTTGGATAGTTCAGTACCGCGAAGCTGGTAGCGATGTCGAAGTATTCGCAATCAGGTTTAATGATCCCTAGACAAGGATGTGCATCAAAGCCGCTTTGCTTCAAAATGTCTGCTCCCACGTTGCCCCAGAATCCTTGAATGATCTTTCGACCAAGCCAAGTACCGTTCAGGAAAGACCTCCACCAACCGCTGCCATCGAGTCCCCCAAAGATACAGGGTGAGAACCAGTCAATGAATCGCGTAGTGACAAGTCGCTCGGCCCAGACTCTACCAAGCAACGGTAAGGTCATGATGACATTTGAAATCCAAGTCGGACCATGCCCAGTTCTGGCGATGACCCAATCAACTTGCTTGCCTTTGGAAGCGAAGGCATAGACACTATCCCATGCGAACTTGGAGCCACCATAGATGGTGACACGTTCGATCTTTGGGTCAGAGACCAACTGTGGAACTTCTCTGGCGAGGCTTCCTGCATGAAGATGAGGTGCATTGTATGATTCTTGTCCGGGTAGTGTCATCTCCAAAGGCTTCGATTGATTTCCAGCACTGACGATGAGCTTCTTTGTGAAGATGGTCGAACGGCCTTGAGGAGTTTCGACCAGGAGTTTCCAGCCTTCGTTGTTGCCTTCCAGCTTCTCTGCTTCGAGCACCGTTGTCTGTAGGCGAAGACGTTGCGCGAGATCGAATTTCTCTGCATAGTCGTGAAGATACTGATACATTGCTTCGCCTGTAATATGCTCCTCGTATGTGATCCCATACTCGTCAGAGAAGGGAAAATCTGGAAATTCAAATGTGCCACGATGATTATTCGTCCTCAGCCCCGGATAGATGTTCTCCTTGGACCACACCCCGCCCAAGGTCTTATTGTCATCGATTATTAGCATGTTTGTGCTCGGAGCACATTGTATATAGCCTTTGGCCGCAGCCAGGCCACAGACGCCTAGTCATTGAGTCAGCAGGTCTTCTTGCGAAGCTTCCAATTCGGAACAACATACCTGCTCCCACCACTACGACTTCAAAGTCTTCATCATTAGCCATAGTTTCTGTCAAAATTGATGGAAGAGTGAAGATAAGAGAGAAAGCTGGGAAGCTTGATATCATACTTAACCTTTCTTCCCGCGTGGCATACCATCAGCCTCAGGGTACAGGTTCGCATCTAGTTCGTAATCGCTTCCGAGATCCCAGGCCGCGCAAGAATCCTTCCCAGATTTACTAAGAAGGGTGATTGCTTAAAGTTGATGCTGTAGCCACTCACTGCCGCTCAGCTGTTGCCCAGCTGTTTGCTCTTGCTGACGGAGCAGCGTTGCCGAGCCTTTTAAGGCCGACAGCTGCACCTCGGCGGTCGCATAGTCCCATGAGCCAAGAAGTGCTGAATGTCGCTGTGGCACAGTGACACGTATTGCGCATGTGCTCTGCCCGTAGAGACATGTTCTTGTAGGTGTGGCTGGAAGCCCTACGTGCCTAAATAAACTTCGCCGAGCTGAATGCACGATTCCAGGTTGAGAATATGCTGCACTTCGTCAAGCTCTTTGTTATGATGTCCTACTTCGAAAATCAGTCTGCGCACACAAGAGCCAGGTACAAGCTGCTCTCATGAAAGCAGGTCTAGCTGTGTGGATGCAGGTCGATGGCGTAGGTCTCGCTGATACTGGAGAAGGATCCGATCCTTTCGGCGATATGTGGTTGAGGTAGTGGCACGGGTCGCTGATCCTTAGAGTCCTTGTGCGGCGTTGCACGCACTCTGGACAAGATGTGACTGATATTGAACGAAGAATAGGCGCATAGAGCACCAGATTGGCGAGACGTGTGGTCGAAGAAGGAGCGACCATTCATCAGACCGCGACTTGCGCCTGCCAAGACTTCAGCAGGGAGTAGAGTATCGATAAGCAGGGCTCCACTTAGGGTAAATTTCTCGAACTCTTAGGGTAAATTTGGCGACAGTGAGGTTCATGATTTTTCTCAATGGAGCTGGAAATCACATAAAAAGGGTCTCTATATTTGAAATGGAGTTTTATGGATTAAATTGGCGTTTCTAGGGCCTGCAAACCAGTAGAATCGACCGAGAAATGTTTTGGACACACTCTGGAGAGCAGGTCTCCAAATTCTAGTGTACTAACGTCTGCAACTCATGCCACGTTCAATCTAAGGGTTGACAATCTAATCACAATTGTACCGATGTCCCAGGCACAACGATAAAATTGCGTGCTAACCACGCGATCATTATAGACAATCTACACTGTAGAAATAATTGGTATGGTGACGTGGGACAGTCGAATCAGAAGATGCTTGGTGAGGATCTTTGGTAGCTTTGCACAAGTGGCAAAATCATTATCGTAATGGGTATCGATCTAGAATACAAATCCTTTGTTTGCCACGCAAGCGAACGCCGTTCCATCTAGGCTTTCAAGCCTTGCTTCGTCCCAGTGACCAACCGGTCCCATGCCACTCATCAGATTACAATCAAGCGATCGGATCCACGTACTCACTGCACCAGTCTAGAGTCCCAGTCGTCCGCAAAGAAATCACTGCCCAGCTTGATACTCCTCATAGCAGTTCTCTTCTCCTTGTTTTCCTCCTGCGCTTTCTTGCGTTGAATTTCTGCTTTCTGAGCTGCGCTAATGATGTTGAGTTCCTGCTCACCAATCTCGCCGACAAGCGACGTAGCGAGCTGCTTGTCGAGGACCTCAAGAGCCTTGCGCTTCATCTCCTCCACTGTGACCGACAGCTTCTTCGATTCCTCAATCCGAACTTTCTTGGCAACGCGCTCCTCGGCCTCTTTCTGAGCCTCACGTTCCTTCTTCCGCTTCTCGATGAGCTCAGCGCGACGTGCCTTTTCGGCCAGATAGCGGATGCTGTGGCCACGAGGGACGTCC
The DNA here is from genome assembly GCA_012978405.1 of Pseudocercospora macadamiae. Classification (NCBI taxonomy): domain Eukaryota; kingdom Fungi; phylum Ascomycota; class Dothideomycetes; order Mycosphaerellales; family Mycosphaerellaceae; genus Pseudocercospora; species Pseudocercospora macadamiae. The sequence continues at coordinate 361,190 of WRNY01000031.1, forward strand.
TCGGGCTGGTCGACTGTGACTGGCGGCACAGTGAAGAACAGTACTCGACCAAACTCATCGCGTTGATACTGCTCGCGGACTTCAGGCGGAATCGACAAGTTGGCGGCGTCCGGCAATGTGTAGACTTCAACCGGTGGCGGCTCTCGATAATTTGCGGCGGGTGGTCGAGGCGCGTATCCTGGCGCGGTTGGGGGTGGCGGGATGCCTTGTGGAGTCTGCTGGTAAGATGGCTGGACTGGTTGCATTGGACGTGGAGGCATAGCTGCAGGCGTCTGTTGTGGAGTCGCTGGCGGATAGCTCACTGGAGTTGCTGATGGTGGTCGCTGAGGTGCAGGTGATGGTGCAGCGGACGCTGGCCAATGCTGTGGTCGCGCGGGAGTGTAGTTCTGCATCGGCATGTTTCCGGTCGCTTGCGGGCGCTGCGCTTGAGATTGTTGCGCCATTGCAGGTGTGTAAGAGTGTTGTGGAGTTGGAGGCATTTGACGTGGTGGTGGAGTCGGCATTTTCGGTGGCGGTGGAGGGGTTGGCTCTGGAGGTGGCGAGTCTTTTTCATTTCGAGGTCGTCGATGAACGGCGCCGACTTTTGGCGGCGCACCTTCCGCGCCCCATTGAGGCTTCGGAAGCTCATCCGTCTCCTTCTGCTCTTCCTTGATGAGATATGCAATCGGCGAAGGGTGCTTCTTCATCTTGCGTGGGTGGTCGAACAAGTCCATCTCATAGTCCTTGTCGCGGACTTCATCAGGCAAGCAACTTGCCCAGGTCTTGATAGTATTGAACTGATGTAGCGTTTCGTTGTACCGGGACTGACACACATAGATCTCGGTCCCTTCGGCAATGTTGCGCGGTCGGCCCTTGAAATATCGTGTGTAAAACATGATGAAGCACTTCCCCTCAACTTCATCCATCGTGTGATCTCGATACCTACCAGTTTTGACGAGCTCATTAGGGAAGAAGTGCTTATCAAAGCGATGGACGGTCTGCTCGGGTCGATAGTACCAGCACACATTGACCATGCTCTGGCCACCTGGTGCCTTGTATGTGCGATAGATCTGAGCTGGGATCGGCTTCGTCAGGTCGTTCGGATTCTGGATATGCACCCAGTCGCCAACCTTGTACAGCTCGCCATTGTGCAAGATACCGTTTGGCAGCGGCACTTTCCCCTCGTCATCGGCGAATGCATCATCTGGCTTGGCTCTTTCCTGGTCGTACAATTTTCCCGCCTCGACCTGCAGAGACACTGCGTCCTTGTAGATGGGCGAGTCATCTTGGTTATACTGCTTGGCGTTGTTAAACATGAGATTGATATCTGCCATGAAGTCCTCCAGCGTCTTGTACTTCTTCCGCTTCACCTTGCGCTTCAGCTGGTCGTACGCCATGGGATTCTTGATTTCTGTGTAGTATTCGGGCATGACGGTCTTGTCTGGTAAGCGATCAAAATGCTTGATCATGAGCTGCTGAGTGGCCTTGTTTTTGGGTTTGCGAATGCCCTTCAGAATGGTCTGCATTCGTGCTTCCATGGGAGTGAGCAGCTTTGGCGGTCTACCCCGAGCGCGCTTGCCGTCTGCATCATCGGCAGCCTCCCGCTTTGATATTGATGCAGACGCCCTGGGACCTCGTCGCTTCTTCTTTCTGCCGTCGTCGTCCTCGTCTCCATCATCATCGTCCTCGTCGTCCTCAGCGTCTTCATCTGACGACTCCTCATCCTGCGCCTCGCCATCGGCAGCTTCCGGCAAGGGAACATTCTCGTATGTCGGGATCTCGCCCAAGTCTGGCAGAGTCGCGATTTCCTGGGTAATGAGACCCTGTGTGACCAGCATCTGCAGCTGCTTCTCAATCTGCTCTTTGATGACCAGCGCATCCTGGAATGCACCACTCTCCGGTACATTGAAGACCTGCGCATTGTATGGGATCAACGCGAAGTCGCGCACGTACTCTGAGAAGTTCTGGTACTCCTTGCGCATGATCTTCTGCTTGATGGTGGACAGAGCCATGGGCTCCTTGATGGTGTCGTAGTACTCGGGAATGACGCGCTTGTTGACTTTACGCTGGAACAGCTTGCTGGGATCGAAGCCATCTTCGGTGCGGTAGTCGTAGATGGCATTCAGCACTTTGGACATTGCTGCCCATTCCGCGTCGGGAATCTGGGAGCCATCGTTCGCAGGCTCAGTGGAAGGCACTGGTGTCGAGCTGGGGCTCTTGTCGCGGCCCTTCGGCGGAGCCATCGCGCCTGGCGTAGAGGACGACATTGGTATATGTATGTGACGGCGATTGAGCGGCGTTCTCTGGTATGCACACGCGCTCGACTTGGCACTTCACCTTGGGGAGACGCGATGTATGCCGGCGAACTCTCGGTAAACTTCGGCAATACCCGTATTCTAATCCCTGTTGTTCCTTCCCATTCACTTGCCCTGGGGAACAACCACGCTTGTGAAACATCGGACACGTCGCATCTGGTGCACGCTAAGCATCGACAGATCCTCTGACTGTGCTGGCCATCTCACACAGATCTGATACATCACCACTACAAAAGACACCAGCTTGGTCAGCTCAACAGCACCTTCTCGAAGGCCGACAATCACACGTGGACAGTTGCCGTTCTTGCCACAATAGACATAGCATCACTGAAAGTCTTGCCTTTACTGCAATAACATCTTGGCGCCACATATCTGGTCCGTGGACGTTCCTGATACATTCTATCTCTTCAACGCCGTCTCCCATCGCGGGTGAACCATGACAGGGAACATCCGCCTTCGGGCGAGAGGACCACAAGGCGTGGCGACTATCTCGATAGACAGCGACGCAACTTACGGCGAACTGAAACGCGAAATATCTGAAAAGACGGGTGTTGCCGACTTCGACATCAAATATGGGTTTCCTCCTCAACCCTTCAATACCGAGTCTATAAGTGCCGAAACCAAACTTTCAGATCTTCCGGTCAAGCTTAATGGCGAACAACTGATCGTCAGTCCCACAAACGTACAGTCAAAGCTCTCAGAACCTATGGCTGGGACGACTCGCAAACCAGAAACAGTCAAAACATTACCACCGCGAGAGCTGACATCGCCACCCAAACATAAAGCTGGCGACTTTCCTGCTCAGCCACTCAGCCTGTCTCGAAAACCGAAAGGCGATGTTGAGAGCGATCCACCAGAAGTTCCAGTGCCTCAAATGGAAGGGGTCATGGTCCTCCGCGTGATGCCCGATGACAATAGCTGCATGTTTCGTGCGCTCTCCTCGGCAGTACTTCCCGGGATAGATACCATGAATGAGCTGCGATCTATTGTTGCGGAGAGAATTCAGAACGATAAAGAATTCTTCACCAAAGACGTACTGGAAAAGGAGCCCGATGCGTACTGCCGCTGGATCCAGCGCGAAGACGCGTGGGGTGGCGGCATCGAGCTATCAATCTTAAGTCAGCACTTTGGAATCGAGATATGCAGCATCAATGTCCAGGATTGCAGAGTCGATAGATTCAACGAAGGGCAGCCAACTCGGTGTATATTGGTTTATTCCGGAATTCATTACGACGTTTGCGCTGTTGCACCCTTCAGCGGCGCCGAGCCTGAGTTTGATCGGAAAGTGTTCGATGTGCTTCGTATGGACGGCGAGGAGATCGACGGAGGCGCTCTAGAGGCAGCGGTGAAACTGTGCAAGACGCTTCAAAGCCGGCATTACTACACCGATACCCAGGGCTTTTCGCTGAAGTGCAATCAATGCGGCGAGAAGGGAAATGGAGAAAAGTGGGCTCTACAGCATGCGAACGGTACAGGACACAGCGACTTTGGCGAGGCCTCTTAAGAGGAGGATTCTGCGGAAACATTAAGTCCGGTGAGGTGGTAGCCGAACCGAGGAGGAGATACTTATTGGCCTAAGGCACGAACGGTATGAGTCAAGGACGAGAAGATGAGATCAGGATTGAATGAGAAAGGTAGCCTATATGTTACCTGAGAATCGCTATCACCAATCAGGGGAGTAGCTGATGTTCTGGCTCACCGGCTAGAAACGAGATCCAAGTATCTCTATGACTCCTGCGTTGAAGACTCGTCTGAGCAGGAACCGTCAATTCGACCCTTCCCTTTTTGCTTCGCCAGAAGACTTTGCGAGCACGCTTCATGGTTCTGCTGACTTGCTAGGTATATGGGCACTCCAAAAATTTCCTGCTGATGATCTACTGAAAATGCTGGGCACTCTCCTGATCCAGAAGCCAGAGGTGCCAAGGAAGGTGGCGCTCTGAACTGGCGGCTTCCATTTGCGGCTCACTTTTGTGGTCGCAAGAAATGGCTGCATGGAAGCTTCATCTCATCATCATAGCACTGATGTCGTCTCTAGCGAACTCATCGGTCATAGAAACACCGCCAAACAATTCACAGAGATTGGATGTACTGGCTCCTTCTTTGGTCGACCTGTTCTTAAGAGCCAAGAACATATCTTGGCATTGGTTCAAGATATCAGCTGAGCACGACTTCGCCTTGTGCTACATGCGCGATGCATAAGATCCTTCTTCTGCTCTCCCGGTTCATTTAATTGGCGATCTTACGGAAATTTGGATCTCCTTTCCCAGGGCACATGCAACTCGTACAAGTTCTTGGTCGATGGCAGACTGCCAAGAAGATGACTGCACTGCAGCCGGGCTGCCCACCCTTCACGATGCGCGCAACCAAATAAGACTTCTGCGTATCATCCCTGATCAATACGACCATGATCCGATGATCCGCTGCCAACTCACTGTGCATGACAGCGAGGTTATGGAAGACTCATATACGGCCATTTCATATACCTGGGGTTCACATGGACAGATTCGGCACATTGAGGTCAATGGGCAGCGAAAGTCGGTCCAATATAATTGCTGGTATGCTCTATGGCAGATGAGACTACACCGCGTCGACGACTTGTATTGGATCGATACCTTGTGCATCGACCAGAACAATCACGCTGAAAAGGCATTACAAGTCCGGCAAATGGACCGGATTTACCATCAAGCTAAGCAAGTCGCCGCATGTATTGGTGAATCGCGTCCCGATGACTGGCTGTACCTTGGTAATCAGAAGAGTCAAACCATCCCTCGAGACTGGCCTCCAGTTTTCGAGGCGATGTCGGAGCGGTCCTATTTTCGCAGAGCTTGGACAGTCCAGGAGTGTGTCTTCGCGAAACGCCTACAGCTATTCTGTGGGCAGTACAGCCAAACACTTGACACCACCGTTTCCAGCCGAATTCGTCACTCGTGTACAATAGCAAAGCTACACATTCCAGCAGGTCGCTACGAGACCGACTACAATGTGACATCTCTGGTAAACTTTCTGGACGATTGCAGCATAGCCGAATACACAGCTCATAGCCAACGCATTTCAATGCGGCAACCACATGAGATAGTGCAATATTTCTCGAGGGACTGCTACGACCTGCGGGATAAGCTATATGCAGTCTTGTCACTACTCGGCCCAAGATTTCGACAAAGAGTGCCGATCAAATACGATCAACCACTACTGTTTGTGTTGATGGACTTCAGCAATAGTTACGATAGTTTGGCGTCTCGAAGAGGGACGGACGAAAGTTTCACCACTCTTCGCACGCTCGTTGGAGCTGTACATTCTTTACGCGGAGAATTCGCTCGTGATAAGACTTTCCGAAAAGCTGAAGAAACGTTCTTACGTGAATGTTTTACTGCACGTGCTACAACTATGAACAACCTCCGGCATACCCATGAGTCACTCATGCCCAGCACAAAACTCAAGATCAATGTGGATATACTGTTCGTCGTCAAACCAGGCATCATGCGCAAGGTCCAGCCCTGGCGAGATCCCCGACCAGGGTATGCGAATGCTACAGAGATCGCTATCGTCTCTTCAACCAGTGATCCTTCGCATGAATGGTCAGAAGTGCTCAAACACTGGCGGAAAACCTCGTCACCTCATCGGCCGGCGCCAAAGTACTACCTTCAACCAGTCACTCGTCCATTCGAAGGCGAGCAATGTCCAATGCCGAAGACACTTGCACCTAGATGTGCCGATCGATGTATTCACAACACATATGGAGTTCTGCTTCGAATCGGTCTACGAGGCACTATGTTGGCCTTCATGGCACCAGCTGACACCACTGAGGACGATTTAGTCCTGCACCACGAGGGACTGTTCTTTGTCTGCAGAAGAGACTCAGGATGTGACACTGCTGCTCACATTGTCGGTGAAGCAATCCCACTGAATGGTACAAGCCCTTTAGGAACAGTCGAGTCATTTGATTTTACGTCACATCAAGCTACATGGTGGCACCGTCGGAAGTGGGAGTGCAATATCAGTATGCATCCTGAAGACTTGCTTTTCTTCTGTCTAGTGCAGTCGGGACACTTGAATGATCCAAACCTTATAAGATTTTTGGTCAGGACACCCATCAGATCTGCACAGATCAACCTTCCTACGCCGGTCGCCGACCAGCAGAATGACATCACATGGTGCTCATTGGAAGAGGCATCTACAAGCTCCAGACAATCAGAAATTGCTCTAGAGCAGTACACGCGGGCTATTGAAGAAAGCAAAAGACTGGAACGAGAGAAAGCTGCTCTTGAACTTCGAAAGCTTAAGCAGGATGCAAAAGATCGAGAAGCTCGTTGGAAGCGCACCGAAGAAGCCAAGAACGACCAGCTCATTTGGAACAGAGACGCGAGATTATCAGCAGGAGTCATCGATCGACTTGTAGCTGAGCGACGCCGCCGTCGACGGCCAGGGAACCTCCTCAAAAGGGCAATTGGTTGCTATCACCCGAGATTATTTGAGGTGATACGCAGTCGGAGGGAAGTCCCATCAAGAAGATCCGCCGAGAGTTCAGTACATTCTTGGGAGGGCAGCAGCTCCCCGGCAGGTATGCAGGTTCGGCCACTCCTGTGGGCACGATCCCACAAGCATACTCATTGGCGAGCTCTGCAGGATCCACTGTTGACACAGTAGACAGTGTAGAGTCCTTCGTAGGCTCTGCATGAGCACAGGCTGACTCGAGACTGAAATCAGTAGTCAAAAAGATTGAAGGCTGGCCAAAGAACGAGCTGACGAAATAACTCAAGGCATGTAGAGCGAATTCCATTGCAATTTTAATTACCTATAACTTATAACCTATATCCTGACATAAACCGGTCAATTTATAATAAGGTAGTATGATCCATTCTCATTCACAATCCAACCAATCTAAATCAGTCTTTATCGACATCCCATCCGATAAACTTATACTGAAGTTCCAGTCCTAACCCACATCGCGTCTAATCATAGCTAAATAATAATTTGGGTATCTCATCGCCACGTTACTTCTGCTCAAAAGCACTTATTTCAACTTATAATCTCTTAAATTCATGAATCTCCTTCTTCAACCTCATCTTCCTCGCATCCGCCTCTTTCAATTTCTCCACAGCTTTAGTCAAACCCTGGTATCCCTCATCACTATAAGAAGCCCGAGTCAAATCCTTCAAGTCACGACGCGCATTCGCCTCGTCGGCTGCGGCCGCGCATAATGCCGAGAGGAGAGATTCAAGATCACGGCTATCAGATCGTGAGGGTTCAGTATCAGACCCTGAAGCGACAGCTTCATCCACATCACGCTCAAGCATCATCGCGACCGCCTTCTCAAAATCCTCGGCATGGGTCAACCACGCATACTGTCTTCCAGGCATCGCAACGACAGTTCTCAAGACTTTCTCCGCACGTTCTGGTTCCCCTCGAGTCTTTTTCGAGAACTGCAATGCAGCTTGTAGGAAAGATACGGACCAATCTTGGGGTTCGGCTGGAGTATCTGTCTTGTCTTCGTTTCGTCTTGGTCCTAGGTCTCGAGGGATTGCGAGACGAATGTTGTGCCCCCAGTTGGATTTGAGTGCGGAGATGAGTTGGTCTCGTTCGAGTTTGAATTTTGGAGAGAGGGTTGAGTAGCGGCGGGTATGGCTACGTATTTGTTGCTGTTGCTGGTCTTTGGTTCTGGTTTTCTTTGCGATAGCTCCGATGGAGGGTGTCTCGACTTCTGGGCCTGGGGAGCGGCGTTTGCGGTTGGTGATGGATAAAGTGTCGAATTCTTCGACGTCGATGGGTGAGTCGACGGTGCCTTGAGATATTTCATCGCTCCAGGTTGGATCTTCTCTCGCTTGACGAGCATATTCTTTTTCGGCTTCGCGATGAGCCCATTGGATATCGGGGTCTGGAGATGCTTGGGATGGTGTCGATTGCTGGACGTCGGACATGAGCTGAGGAAATGCTTCTGGTTTTGCTTGTTCTTGGACCATGACAGCAGGTTCCACGAATGGTTGTTTGCCTTGTGCCTTAGCTGAGAGAGTTGGAGTCACAGTGGCTTGTTGGCCCTGTGCCTTGGCTGAAAGAGATGAGGTCGGAGCATGACCTTGCTGGCGTACTTGTTGATCGTCTGTGGGTTGCTCTGAGGCAGTAACAGTCTGGATTGAAGTCACAGTTGGACTTCCTTGATGTCCTTCCTGTTGATCTTTGCCTTGTTCTGTTACAGGGGCCGTTGGGGTCGGAGTGACAAATAGACCTTTTTGACGCGCCTGCTGATACTCATTATAATCCCCAACTTCTGTGTCGCACCAAGATGCCGGTGTTGAAGCTTGACTGAACGTATCCAACACTTTGCCCAAAGATATGTCGACTGAAGATTTCTCTGCTTGTTTCTGTCCAGGACTCTGGTCATGGATGACAGCAGGTGGAGGAGTAGGCCTTCGTGCTCCATGTGGAGTACTTGCGTCGCCATGCCACTCAGGGAAGTACACCTTGGGTGGATGTGACTTAGGTGCAAAGATCCTCTTCTTAGGAGTGAAGGATAATCTCCTGTTCGGTGGCCTGAGAGCAGGGTTATTCTGATGTTTCATACGGATTTGTGCAACCTCCTCCATGTTCGCGAATGCACCACGAGTGATCGGTGTGGTATCGCAGTGCTGAATCCGGAGCGAGTACCAGAGACGGCCTTCTTATAGCTGACCTGTCAAGTATAGTCTTTAGTATATAGAGATGGCTCTCTAGTTGGACCGCAAGTGTCTGTACACCGTGACTATATCTACGGTCGTTGTCCTACTGGCGGAGGTACATTTAAGGTTTATATGGATTATAATATTATAATTATATGACGCAACGACGCTGAGGTGGTCTAGCGACACCCTGCAGCGACGTCGAGTTGTTTGTCTATGTTGGACTACCTAACGTTGTGTTAGAATATAGGACAAGTATTATAGAAAAGAGGAAGAATCGTACTAGAGTATAGAGTTGCTGCCGAAGCAGAAGCAAGTGTACCTTATCGATGCAGAAAGCAATCCATTTTGCTGGATTTTCGCGACGTTTTTATATGCAATGAAGAGTGCACAGACCACGTTGAGCAATATATTAAATATTAATTCTCGAGGCATCGACCCCTCAATCTAACCACTTCTGCTCTTGTGTAGCGTAGTCGTTAAGATGACTCACAGCTTTCCTGCAAGCTCATTGGACGGTCGATATCGCGAGGCCCGTAAGTAGATGATGATTGGCTAGAACAGTTGTGACCAACAGCCCTAAGGTGCATAAGGCCTGTATCTTACAGCTAGCGCGGCGTCATAACCGACTTGGCTATTGCGTTTACAACAATTGGTCGAATCGTAAAGTCCTTCCTCGACTGACTACAAAGATGTTCGTTCGATTTCTGTCGAACAAGTCCGCAAGGCAGATGTTTACGGCGATGAACAGCTGTCTGGCGGGCGTCGTTCTGGAGAAGGGTGAAAATGCAATGAGCTGGCCGGTAGCATTATCGTGGCAATGGAACTGCTGCGTTCAGTGTTGGTCGACTGCAGCCGCTATTGTTTCCAGTCGAAGCGAGGCGATTTCAACGTGCATACGTTTCCTCGCAGAGTCGCTGTAAGCTGCTTGAATGCGCTGGTCCATTGCTCTTTTAGAACAAATCTTTCAGCTTCTTACTGGATCGACCATTTGTGAGTGCGGCGCCCTCCTAGAACACCGCACCTCCAATGATGAAGACTCGTTCCTCCTCCCGTCTGATCCATTGGACTATCTTGTTGGCCCCCTGAGCTAGTTGAGCCCTGGAAGTGTTCGGACCCGCAACGCAATACAGTTCGAACAGAGGTGTCTCCCAGGCCAGCGCTGTTGAATCGTTCGCGATGCAGTGTTGTACCTTCAGGTGGGCTGTCCGAGAATGAATGCTGTCATGCAGCTGTGAGTAAAGATTCACCAGCCTGCGCCTCGCGACAGTGCCGCTGAAGTGCGGTTCGAAAGAAGGCATGACGAACTGCACATTCCCACGAGATTTGTAAAGAAAATGTCGCAGAGCAGTCCCGGGTATTATCTCTGAGCATGGCGCGTGGCCTTTCCTGATTGCAGTCTTTATGGCAGACATGCTTCCATTCGCCTCCAGCTGTGAGATAAGCTGATCGCGCATCTTTCGCAACTCAAAGAAAGCCTCCTTATTGGCACTGATGAGGACGATAGCGAGCTCGTCATCTTTTCCGGCATCTGATTGGCGCTCTTCTACAGCTTCAGTGGTGCTCTCGTTGGTAGCGAAGAAGCTGACATACATGTACAGGAACCCGGTGTTGTTGAACCCGGGCAGACAAAGTGGAATCCAATTCTCACCACCACCTGCTCTAACACTACCAGCCTCGAAAAGCATGTTGAAGATTAGATGCAAGTCTCCTGGGTGTAAGGAGTGCTTCTTGGGCCGCACAACACTGACCAGGCGGCCTGCTGCGACGATCAGGCCGTAGAGCAAGTTCTGGGAGCGAACCTTGAGAAGCGTGTCGTTGATGGTTCGACGTTGTGTCTTGCGTAGACGTAGGCACTCCAGCGCAGATAGCAAGGTAGAAGGCGAACCTCGTGTGAATCCATCAGCGAGGCCGTCAAGTAAGACGTCGGTTCCTTGAAGAGGTCGGCGGAGATCTGTAGAGGGCCGGTTTCGAAACATGGTCTCCATACTGGGCAAGGTCAAAGTCGACAGAATTTGCATATACAGCGACTCCAGCTGATTTCTTAGTTGTGCTTCGCTTTCGGGCAAGCGACTGATTGCGACCAAGTTCAGCGGACCTTTGGAGAGCATCACGAACTGAGTACCACCGGCATGAAAGCTCTTGAGAGAATCTTTCTGGCCCTGATACAAGGATATGAGCGTTTGTGCCACGCCCACGTAATGGCTGATTTGTTGATCGTCGCCATGTCTGCTGTATATCGGCTTGCCGGAAGCGGATAAGATGAAGAAATGTTTCAGTTTCGCTTTCCAGCTGGTCAGTAGGTCATCCTCGGTGGTTCCATCATCACCCAATGCCGTGACGTCGTCGAACTCATGCTGGATTTGATCGTTCAATTCTTCATCCTCTGGAAGCACTGTTTCGAACAAGTCTTCCTTGTCCCCCTGCGCACTCAAGTTCTGCCAAGCTGGTGCGCCTCCGTCGTCCACAACATCACCAAGGATACTCTCGTTATCAAGACGTGCGTCTAGAGAAGGGATGTAAGATTTAATAGACGCAGAGTCGTCTCCGTCACTCGTGCCTCCATTGCCCACAAATCGACCAAAGTGCGTGAAGGAATGTTTCCGTGACACTGCGCGATGACTTGGGGATGAACGTGGGCTGGGTTCTCCTCCATACGTCTGTGTATGTACGTTTGTCGATGTCAAAGCTGTGGTCGGAGTAGATAGGAGCTGCGGGCGAGACGAGCGTTTTGACAGCCGTAAAGAACCGGTCTGTGATAGCGGAGGCCTCGGTGGGAGTGGTGGAGGTGTCAGCTCCCGAGACTGTGCAAGCTCATGCTCTGCGCCATTCCTCTCTGACTCCAGTGGATCTGCTTTGCTGGTGGCTTCTGATGAGTCTCTCGTGGTGTCTTCGGCGTGCGGCAGAGCTCCCGCGTCACTTCCATCAATCTCTGGCATTCTTCATTGACGTAGACATCAATTCGGTCGCGTCAGGCCGGAATATGGTCCTTCATTGGCAAGTGTGGCTCCTCGTATCTCGCAGCGAATTGTTGATGTTCTAGAAGGCAGAGACTCGGGATGGGAAGTGGCGAAACAAGGCACCAAGGTGTCGACGCTAGTCCCGAAGAAGCGACACACAAAGACGCACCCTGGAAGCTGCAACGTTCGACGTGTCGTCTAGGCTAGGCTACTCTTACATACACAATTGGACGCCGGCGACCAAGGTATGTGTGCAAGATTTCCATCAGAATGATGAACGGGTAGCTCCAAGACTTCACAACATGAGTTTGAAGGCTGCCATCGGCCGCTCTTCCATGTCACCACCGAGCTCGGGAAGGTCATCGCCTGTTCCCCATCGCCAATTACGCGTGGCAGCGGAGAACGGTATGTGAGTTCATTCTAGTCAGAGCTTTCCTGTGTGGCTATTGACGTACTCCAGACCTCTTCAAGGCCGATAAGACCTTGCGAAGATATGCATCCAATATCGAGCGAGCACTCTCCACCTGGGAGATCTCCCCCGAGGAGTGGGCGGATTATATCGCGTTCTTGGCTCGTCTCCTGAAGGCCATTCAGACACATCCCAAAGATGTCCCCCTACTTCCACACAGTGGCAACATTACAACACGGCTGGCCCAATGTTTAAATCCAGCATTGCCTGCAGGCGTTCATCAGAAAGCCTTGGAAGTCTATTCGTACGTTTTCGACACGTTTGGGATCGAGTTCATTGCCGCGCATCTTCATGAATTTCTTCCAGGACTGACACCGGTGCTTGGATTTGCGTCCTTGTCGGTTCGACCTCTGGTATATGATCTTTTCCAAAACCATATTGTCCTTTTGCCGGCATCAGACCTGCGTCCGGCCTTGAGGTCGGTCATCTTAGGCTTGTTGCCAGCTCTTGAGGAAGGCCAAGGAGATGACTTCGATCACGCGTTCGCCATTCTACGCAGCCTTGAAGGAGGATTCGCGCCGAAGAGTGAGGATGCGGTCTCAAGCAAAGACTCTGATGGCTACTTTTGGCAGTGTCTTTTCCTTGCAGTTGTGACCAGTCCTTCAAGGCGACAAGGGGCACTGAAATATCTTTTGCGGCAATTGCCCAAGTTCTCGGGTCAATCTATCACATCAGGCAAGGATTCGCAGTCTCGACTGTCGCGAGAAGCGGAATGTATCGTGTCGCCCGAGCCTGGACTTTTGATACGATGCTTTGTATGCGGACTATCGGACTCGCAGATCCTAGTTCAAAGAGACTTTCTTGATCTGATGGTTACCAATCTTCCCCTGGACTCAGTCGTTCTGCAGGAGAAGGTCACGCAAGATGACCTCGATCGCTTGGTGTTCGCAGCGATGCAAGTCATACTTCGAAGAGACATGAGCCTCAATAGACGATTGTGGAGCTGGTTCCTTGGTCCCGAACCAAAGGAACAGCCCGAAGGCAGCCAGCCTTCATCACCACAACTAACACGAAGGACGTCTGGAGACCCGCACGACAACCAACAGTTGCAGTACTTTACAGCTAGTGGGAAAGCAAGCCTCGAGCGATGCATCATCAAGATGCTTCGAGCACCAGGATCAGAGGTCGCCCAGAAGTCTCGCCCGTTTAGAATCTGTCTAGCCCTGATGGATAGATGGGAGATTGGGGGGCCCGTTGTTCCTGATATCTTCCTTCCGGCGATGCGCAGTCTGTACGATTATAGTCTCATGGCTGATCCGAAAAGCTTGGCTGAAGTGATCCGGAGCGCCAACGGTTTCTTCGACGGCGTGGAAGCTAGCCTGATTTGGGAATGCCTGCTGAACATCCTGCGTGAGAGTCTTGAACAAGGTCGTTCCTCGGTGCACGATTTGGAGTTGTTCCAGTGGATCATCGATAACTTCAACATTCGTGACGAGGAGATGGTTACAATCCATGTACCATTGTCGATAGCCTACATGGCAAGCTACTGCTGCTCCAAGTCACTTTCAGGTCGCTTGCGGCTCATATTGACGAAGACTGCTACACGTCTGCTGGAGTTCATTCCGCCCAGAGTGTTCCAGAATACCAAGACATCCAAGTCTACAGCTAAGCAGATGGAATTGTCAGACATTGTGTCCGACGTTGTTATCCAGAAACGTATCGTCGACTTCTATGACAATGCACATCACATAAACGGCGATCGACTACCGTTCGAAAGAGGCATAATGTCACAGCTGTTGTTCTCGCGTACAAGCCTCATGATTGTACAAGCTCTCGAAGAGCATGATTCAAACTTGTTCTCTGGTGCTGCTGCATTCCTCAGCTTGCTACTGTCCAAGACCGACACTACTGAAGACTTCTGCGATCCGACCTTGCGATCAGGACTGGTGCGGAAATTCACAACCTCGACGAGTGGACTGCCATTTCCCATGCTAGCCACCACTGTGTCCCTCCTCTCTTCACTGGACTCTTCCGATGCTCAAGGGTTGCTCACCGAAGCAGACATTCTTCGAATCGAGCCTACACTGATCGCCGGAATTTGGCAATATATGTCTCCATCAAAGCCGAAATATCACGTTGAGGCTGTGAAAGCACTGTGGCAATTGGAAGAGCTCTTGCCTTCAAGCGATATTTTCGTTGCTTCCTTGAACGACCTGATCAAGAGCACGGGATATGACGATGCCCGCTCAGCTTCTGACAAGTCCGAGACAATACGGCGATTCACGGTACTCTGGGCGCATTCGATCTCTCCCGGTGCCGGGGGTGGAAGACGAGGCAGCTCCATGTCCGTTCTGGCAGACCCAAGTCAGGTGCTACGTGCTCGCGACATCCTAGAACAGCCGCTCATGCTTGTCCTTGACGGTCTTGAGTTCTCACGAGATCCTGCAAGTGGAGTGATCAAAAGCTGGCTTGCCCAATTGCCCTCGCTGGAGCAAGTCTTTCAATTGCTCATGACACGATTCTCCGACATTGACCTCAGGGTGGACTCAAAGATGGATCCTGCTGAAAGCGTACGTCTGAGATGGCATGACGACAAGGTACGCGAGCTTGAGTACTATCTCGGTCATCTACGAAATATACTCGCTCAGACAACTCCATGGGTCTGGCAGTGCATACTCAAGACAGCCATCAAGTCCTCCCATCATGAGTCCAACGGCGTCGTGGTCCTGGCAGATATATGTATACAGCTACTTTTCAGCGATAGACATACTTCTGCTAGGCTCAATCAGCGGACGATATCGATGTTGGAGCTGCTGTTGTCAAGCCCTGTGGCGATAGAGCTGCAAGGACTTGATCTTGATGCACGATTGCTGGATGCGTTGGAGGTTTGTATGAGAGGTGACATGCATGACTTTCAAGGCGAGTTGTTGAACATGGTGCACCTCGCCCTGAAACTTCGCCTCGCGAAGCCTTCGGAAGAAACCTCTGACCAGCTGCAATCCGACCAGTCTACTGCAAAGAAGCCTCTCCTGACGCCAACGACCCGTCCGGAATCAAACTCGTTCGCACAGCGTCCCATAATAAGGCCTCCCCCACAGCTATTTCGATGCCTTCGAGCAGGTTTCGCGAACCCTCTGGCCCGCTACCATCTGGATAAGTGGCTTGCATTCTTGGCAGACATTTTACCCACATTCGCAGACGCCATATTTTCGAATCTACTCCCACTTGTCGAGTCCTTCCTCAACGAGTTGAACAAATGTCATGAACAATTGACTGAGCTTTCCGCAAACACACCCTCAAGTACTTCTACTGCCCCAGAGTCTGTGATCATGAGTCTTTTCGATGGGCTGGAAATGATTCTCGATCGGGCCTACGACTGTCTTCTGCAAGAGACCGCGAGCGAGCCAACTCCGAAGGAGCCCGACTCAAAGCCCAGCTTTCTCAGCAATGTCACTTCAGGGGTATTCAAGTCTGAGGGCCCACCAAGCCGGACAGCAACGGCAAATAGCAGGCTGACCGTTATCCTGGCTTTTCACGACAGTGTTCGTGTGGCGATGAAGATGTGGCTCTGGGCCAGCAATGCTTCCGATGAGCCAAACTTCGATCCTGCGAGTAGTACCACAACTGCGTTCAACGCGTTAAAGGTCCGCAACAAGACGCGACATATTTTGCATCAGCTATTCTCGCTTGAACTCCTCGAAAGTCTGGAGGTTGTCATCTCGTACTGGTGCAATGCCACCACTGACAACAAAGCTGCGTCCGCGCTTAGTCTCCTACACGTCATGCAGGTCTCTCGGCCAAAGAGCGTCGTGCCAGCTGTACTTGATGCTCTGTGCACACGTACCAACTCTGGTTTGATACCGCAAGAACGACATTCGAGCTTGACACTGGATCTTAAGCCTTCAGATGTGGCTACGTTTCTGTCGTCATATCTTGATTCCACAGAAGACGATGCAATGGATGAGGTCTGGCCAGACTGTATCGCCTTTCTTCGTGATGTGCTTGCCAATCCCTTACCTTATCGGCAGGTTCTGCCTCATTTGCTTTCAATCATTCTACTTCTTGCTGAAAAGCTCAACAATACCAATTTCGGAGAGCAGCGAAAGATGCGTCGAGATCTCAGTGAGCTCTTCCAGAGACTCCTTACAGCAACATTCACAACGCTGCCATCTGGCTACGTAGCAGACCCCGCTTCAGACACCCTCGGGAACGGCGACCATAATACCAGAGCCATCGAGCTTGAAAGATCGATGATGCTCATTCCGGTCCTCAATAGAATTACCAGCAAGCTGGATCTGATTCTGGATACTCCTGAGCGGATGACCACTGCTGTTAGCAACATATCGCAAAGCCTCATCTCACCCATCTTTCACGCCAAGTCATATCCGCGTAATGTCACAGATGATATGCTTGAGCTCATTGTACACATGTCTCGCAAAGTACCAGCCGCCAAAGCATGGAAGAAGGAAGTCGCCGATGCTTTTAACGATCCTCGATTCCTGGTCTGCTCCCCAAACCTGGTAAAGAATGGCTGGTTCCAAGTCCTTCATCAGTGGTCACTCCATGAGAGAGATCGTGTCCCAGAGCTATTGTCTCGTCTGGCGCCTCCGGCAAGTGCTGGCATCATGTTTGGTGTGGGCGCGAGTGCTGCCAGACTCGAAGCAGACCGCAAGACCCAACTCAACCTACGACGAATTTGTCTTCTGTTGTTGTCATCTCCAGAAGACACCTATGTGGCTCATGTGCGAACCATCGAAGAAAAGATGTCGGAGCTTTTCGAAGCAAGTCCCACATCTTCGCCATCTTCTAATACCAAAGCCGAGCTTTTCATGCTTTGCAGAGCCCTCGCGCTTTCGGTGAGCACATACCAGCTGGCGCCGCTCTGGCCGGTTATCAACGACAAATTACAAGCGGCCTTGCATTCGTTGCTTCCAAACGCTGCTACTGACAATGAGTACACCAACTTGACACTTTTACAAGCGTGTAAGTTGCTAGACTTACTTATTGTCATCTCCCCAGATGATTTTCAGCTCCATGAGTGGTTGTACATCAGTGACACTATCGATGCTGTTTATCAGCCTCAGGGCTGGACTCCAGCGGCTCTTGCTGATCAGGTGGCCGAAGTCCTTGGCTCATCGAGCATGGAAGACAGCTTAATGCCCACTGGATCTAGTGCTGCGTCTCCTGGTCGTCGGCGACCTCTACTCGGCGACACCGTGGACAAGGAAGACGTAAAAGCGATGCCTAAGGAGGATTTCGTGCGAGCCATTCTGCGACCGTTTCTCAGCCAGCTCAGCATACATGCATATGAGGGTGTTTACAGCATGGAGACTCCCAGCGTTGATGCACTTAGAGATAATCTGCTTGCAGATCTCCTTGACTTGGGTAGTATCGTAGAGTAGAGCGGTGGGAATGGAAAGTGCGACGGACTGATCCTGTCCGGCTCCACTGCGACTGCTGTATTGTGCTCTCCGCTCCAGGTGGACTTGCCTCGATGCTAGAATTGTGCCACGCTTCGCATCTTCTCCTGTGCGCAGGGACGTTCCCCGTCTGCTATGATCACAATCGCGAGATCCAAGATCTCCGTCCTACAGCCAAGTCCCTGGCCCAGCATTGAGCACAGTAGTTGTCATGGCAGATTCGAAGGCGAAGGCTGTACGTTTGAGTCTCTTCTCTTAATAACGGTATTGATGGATCTAACGACTTCTCAGCTCAAATACGCGCAATGGGCCATGGAGAACATGGTGATCTTGTCTTGTATCATCGAAACCATCATCATGTGCGCCCTCATAGTCCACTTTCTCGACTACGATAGATTGGTCAAGATCAATCCACGAGTCTTCCCACCTTGTCCGGCCGCATGATCAAGAAGCCGTCTCGCGACTCGGATAGAAGGTGCGAGTGGATGAGAGAAAACGGCTGGAAGAAGTCCTCATAAAGTATCTGGGATGAGTGCAGGGATCACGTTTCAGGAGTATGCAGGGTCAATGTCACAGCCGACGACAGACGACATGGTCGTGATGAATTGCTTGAGCATCGCCTACAACGCAACGAAGAAGTTGTCAATGTTTGTCGCAGAGTACAAAAGGCATAGATAAGGCGAACAGCTCATGAACCTAGCAGTACTGATCGAAGGGTATAAATTGCGCGTCACTTGCACAGGACTTGCATTTCATTTGCAATCTGCCTCTCTCATTCACTGATGTATCTGGAAAGCTCACTTGCGCCAGCTTGATTTCTAGATCACACTCGCGACAACTCCAACGCCCCTACATAACAACAACAAACCCACCACAACAACCCAACTTCGACATCAACCTCACACCACCGTGAGCACCCCAACCAAAACACACCACCACCCTCCCACAACTCCCACCCAACAAATTCCAACGACCATGCCTCTCTCCGACAAGCAAATGAAATACCTCGCCCTAGCCTGGCAATGCTTCGAGACCGAACCCAAGGTAAATATCTGCAACCCAAATGATACACAACCTCATCCCAACTAACCTCACCCCTCCAGATCGACTACGAAAAATTCTACCAAATCGCAGGTCTCAAATCCCAAGCCTCAGCCCGCGAACTCATGCGCGTCACCAAGAACAAACTCAAAGAAGAGTACGGCGCACTTTCTGGTCAGTTGCAATCGACCAACGGTAACTCACCAAAAGTCACAAAGGTAACGCTATCACCAAAACCTTCTCGAGCTCGCTAACGCTCGCTACAGTCCTCTGCTGGCGGCAAGCGTGGTAGGAAGCCAAAGGTGAATACGCCACCAGGTTCGGATGAGGAGGATGAGGAAGAGACTCCAGCGGCGAAGAAGACGAAGAAGACTGCGGCCAAGGTGGTCAAGTCTGAGCCGACGCCTGATGATAGTGAGAATGATGGTCTTATCTAGAGCGGAAGGTGGTTGAGACAGTATGTTGTTGGTTGCTAGGATTACGACAGCAAAGTTGTTTCTGGCCCAGGTGACGATCGACATCATGCACTGAACTTGGTCCTGGGATAGCACTCCACTTTGGCCGAAGAGAAGCGACACGATCACGGAAGAAAAATCTCTTGATTGACTCAGAGCTTTTCATTTGACTATACAGAACAACATCATCTCTCTACCGAGAGACAAGGGACATTTGTCTTCTTACTTCTTACAGAACCTTTCTTTCCCCATATGCAACAAGTTCATTCGTAGCTCAAGTAGCTGCCTGCCCTTGGGAATTGTCTATCCTTGCCATGTGATCGTTTCCAAAAATCCGATCCCACCAACGCCAGCGCTCCTGATATCTCAATTATGTTGCATTGCCATTTCATGTAGTCCGCAGAGTAGACTCAAGGCCACTTTGTCGGTATTCGGCATCATTAGCGCTCCAAGAATCGCGTGACCTTGCGGTATGCCTTCCCACTTCGGGTGGGACTTCAATTCGGCCAAGTCGTCATCCTCATCTCGTGGATCGACACCGTTAACGACGCCATTTGTTGTTGCAGAGACGGCGCCGTTGGCTTCTGAAAAGAGCTTGTGCACGCTGCCTTTGCCAGCTTTCTCTGCGAGCCGCTTCATCATCGCCAAAGCCCGATGAGTGATGAGCTTGAAGGTCTCGGTGTCCATGCCCAGCTCGCGTCCTTTCTGTGCCGCTGCTTGGTTGCGATCAACAGACAGGAGGGCAGCCAAATTAAGGAGACCAACCGCCCAGCCGTCTTCGGATTCGATCCAAGAACGAGCAAGGTCGGTATCATTGCCTGGTGCAAGCGTGGTCAGGATGTCGGCAGCTAGCATGCCTTGCGTCAAGTAAGCTTTTCGTGCCTCGACAATGCGTAGCTGGGCCGTGTTGCCAATGGAACCTTTCGATCGATCTGGCAGCACTGAAATTGAAAGTGCGAAAGCTCTTGTTAACAGGTCCAGTGGTGATTCAGATCCAGCGACGGACGAGCCGCTGGATGTGAATATGCTCTTATACAATGTCCGGTTTGGGTCCTGTCGCGCAAGCAGCTTGGCGAGACAGTCAATTGCTGGAGGCAGATACCTATGCAGCAACGGCGAAAAGCTGGCGAAGCGGATCTTGCCCCGGCTTTCGCTGTAGCTTGAAGCCGGCTGCGGTGCAAAAGCGAGGAGGAAATGGAGAATGTGCAAGGCGTCGTCTCTTGAGGGTAGCTCCAAGCTCTGCGTCACGTTCGAGAGGAAGATGATTACGTCCTTG
Source organism: Pseudocercospora macadamiae (assembly GCA_012978405.1). Taxonomy (NCBI): domain Eukaryota; kingdom Fungi; phylum Ascomycota; class Dothideomycetes; order Mycosphaerellales; family Mycosphaerellaceae; genus Pseudocercospora; species Pseudocercospora macadamiae. The sequence continues at coordinate 381,695 of WRNY01000031.1, forward strand.
AAGAAGTCCTGTGTGTTGTAGTACGTCCGTAAAAGCATATTTCGTGTTCCGACAAGTCGTATCGTATTACTGAGCCACTTGATCAGAGGCGTCGAGGTCAGAAGGCGGTGGTTGAATTCGTAGAAGGAGAAGTTCCGTAGCACAGTCGTAATGGCTATCAGCTTGTCGGCTGCTCGGTCGAGATCGTATTCTCGTGAGCCAAATTCGGGCACTTCTTGAAGTGTTTCGGCTTCCGTCTTTGCACCGCGCATTACATCTTCGTACGGCGGTAGGTCCAACGCGTCGCTGACTTCAACCGCATCCTCGGACAAAATCTCAGCTTGATCCTCGCCACAGTCGACCAGAACATCTATGAGGTCCTCACATTGTTCTAGGTTCAGCGCGACTCGTTGATCATGCGAGATTATCACCAGAGTATCGAGCGCGTACCGCACCTCGCCATGTATCCCAGATGCCAAGCTTAATGTTATGGCCTTTGTGTCAATCACACCCATCTCGTCTACGGATGGCATGTTGGGCATTGCTCTTGATATGGTAGTGCCCAGATCAAACAACACTTGTATATCGTGTCCTCCGTCTTGCTCAATTGACCGTACCTGCGGTACATAATTTGTACTCTGCGGCTCTTCGCTCTTCATAACAGCGCCTGTCTCTTGCTTGACCGAGGGCGTCCTTTGCTGCTTGTTGGCCAGAGGCGAAGCAGCTGTCACGGGTGTCGCGCCAGGCTGTTGTGGCGTCATCTGTTCTGGTTTCCGTATACTGCTGTTTCTTCGGTGATGCATCGCAGCTGCTTGGCCCATCATTTGCTGAGGTGTGGACATACCATTCTGCGGTAATGACGCGTTCGCTTGCACGGGCGTACCTTGTTGTTGTTGCTGCTGATTCTGTTGCATCTGCTGGATTTGCTGCTGATATTGATTTTGCTGGCCCTGACCTTGCATCATCTTCGTTGGCGATTGCTGTGGTTGTTGCTGAGGACCAGAAAAGCCGGCCATTTGCTGCGCATGCAGTCTCGCCTGCTCTTGTTTCTGTTGCATCTTCATTTGAAACCACATGCGTTCGTATTGCGATATGTAATTCTGATGCATCATTTTGAGCTCCTCGGCAGCGGATGGGAACTGCGGCTGCGGAAATCCTAGCTTCAGTGCTATTGTTTGCCATTGATTATTGCGGTCGACTTGCGCAGCTCCACCAGCGCTCGTAACAATGGTCCAGAGCATGTACAGGTCGACTGCTTTCCCTCCGAGCATAGGCTGAGGATTGAATGGCCTCCCCTGCGATGCTGCGTGGCCCTGCAGCGTCTTGAGGAATGTCGCTCGCTTCTGCTGCGCCATTTGCATCTGAGAGTTTTGCTGCTGTGCGCCTTGCATCATTTGTCCAGGCTGTCCCCCGACCGAGCGCGGAGGCATGACGCCTTGCTGTCTCAACTGAGCTTGGTGCGCGAGCAGCTTGGCCTGGTAGGCGCGTTGCGCATTTGTCGCGTTATTTGCCTGCATGTTGTTCATGCCGTTCATCGCTTGCATCGAGGGCATGCCTGCCATCGACATGGCCGGGTTCATCGCGTACTGCTGTCCATACTGGCCCATCTGGCCCATCTGTCCCTGCTGCATGGCATTGGTGGGTGTGCCTGGCATGCTGTTGCCAAAGTTCTGGCCGGGAAAGGGACTCGGCGACGCTGCCATGCGCGGTTGCTGGCTGGGCGGTCGGAACTGCTGATTCTGCATCGTGGGCGACGGCGTGGCATTGTTCGAGCCGGGTTGTTGTAGGTGTTGATATGGAGTGGGCGCGGCGAAGTTGTTGCCGTAGCCAGGAGTCTGTGAGCGCGACTGTGGCGGTGGTGAGCCCGACATGCCCGAGCCATCGTGTTGGCGTTTCTGAGGGATGGTCGACTGCAGGTTAAAGGTCTGGCCCTGTCCATTCATGTAGTTGGCCATCATCGCGCCTGGATTGGCTCCCCATTGGTTGTAGTTCTCCATCGCTGCTAGACATCGTCAGTCCATGGCATGGCTGGCATGGGGTGGTGTCACGCGGATGGGATAGGCTGGCTGGCTGGTGGTGGTAGGGCAGGCGGGCGACGCGATCATAGTGTCGTTGCCGGTCTCCAAAGCTTAGCCACGGCCGGACAACAAAGTCAGACGCGACTGTTGTTCTCAAGACGTGAAACCAGCAGCGAATCTGGCAGCGGCTGACTTCGGAAATGATACCCGCAAAACAAACTGGGCTGGGGAGGATATCTGCAGCCCGTGCCGAGATCGTGTATCTCACGTGGCCTGCTCGATGCGATTGCGATGCGTGAGGATGTATGGATGCAGTCACTTACCATTTGCCGGGTGACCCGATGTCGCCTTTGCGCCTCTGCTGGTCGCGCGTGTTGCTGCATGAGTTGAGGAGCGTTTGGAGCAGGCAGCGCGCTAAACTTGAAGTCGGCGGGCATCGTTGCTGACATAACTCGTCTCCGCCGCGCTCAACAGAGAAGACGGTTGTAAACAGTGTAGAGAGACGACAATCGACACTGAGACCTACACATGTTCTAAAGGGCACGCCAGGCAGGAGAGAAACAGGTCCCGCAACATGCTTGGTGCATTCCCGAGCATAATAAGAATCGACCGAAGATGAGATGCTGGCGCTATGAATAGTGGCACGCACGATCCACTCGCAGACAAGCCAACGCATTTGTATTACACCTCGACCATGATTCTTATTCGCGCGATACGTGATGGGCACACTCTTCAGTTTCGCTTGTGGCCTCTGTGTTTTCTTGCCTGTCGTTTCTGCCTCCCCCTCGCCCTCCGCCCACTGTCGTGTCTGCCCGTGGTGGCGGTGACGAAGCCCTGATCACGCTTTCCTCTACTTCTGCCTCTTCTAGTCCGCCTTCGATCACCACATGCCGGATGCTTATAAGAGACTAACTAGCCTTCCTTGGAGAGTTTCGTCAAGTCTCGTACTCCCTCCAACCATCACGACCAATCAAGCTGATGAAAATGAGCTGCGACTCTGCGAGCTACAGATTGGTATTGACCAGGAGGGCTTCTGCCTTGGCCCTGCTTTGCGAGCCATGTTGAGTGCCTCCCCTTCCACCAACCACAGCACAACCCTTTTGGTCCGCTGATAGCGGCACAACTCGCTTCCTGCGATTTCATGCTGGCTGCCACTCTCCGTCAAAAGGGTGACGCCTGAGCTGCGGCATTTACTCTGTACAAACAAGAACCCAGGTACCACCACTGTCGCTAATGCCTGTTCCTCTTGGCGAGCCCTCTTTTGGACTGAATCCATAAAGCTTCAGGTATCCGCACCATCGTGTCACACACCGGGAGTATTCCCTTTATCATTTCGTTGGACAGCCGGCTTATCGTCCCATCTCTCTCCTAGTTGCTTTTCAAAATGGCGGTCTCGGTGACCGTGGCTAGGCCGGCAAGTTGCGGCAGCGGTTTTGGATCGACCGACCCCTCTGTTCAGCAACTTTCTGGTTACTTGAGTAGCGATCCACTAGAAATGCTATACGTGGGCTTGTGATGGCAAAGGTCACCGCCTTTGGTGCGGCGACATCCCCATCCCCATTCTCACAACCAATTGTTGATATCCAGGCAATCCGGCTATGGCTATGAGACCACGACTTTTGGCGGTCGGAGGAGCAACGCCTGTGCCGACGCCATTGCTTAGATCTATTACGCCCATCAAGCCATCTGCCATTGCAAACTTCGCTCCAACGACTTCCTTTCGTGCAATCGAGTTGCCTTGAGAAGAGGGACGCCAGATCGAAACTCACATCACCCACTGTTTAGGCCATCCTTACCGTGAAGTGCTCTCACCGCGACAGCGATCCTAGAACCCTACGACCATAGCAGGTTTAATCACGTACGTCCTGTCGAGTTCTTGGGAGAAGATGGGGTGGTTTTCCTCTACTGGTGCGGAGAAAACCACGCTTGCAGCGCCTGAAGCCTCCAAAGACGGAGGATACATTGCGCCAGATCGGACAGCAAGAGCAGCGTGTTGGGAAGGCAGAGATCTATTCTTCCAATGTCTGGACAGACACGACATCATCGACAGCGCCAAAGCTGAGGGAGATAAAAAGGCAAGAGAAAGCTGTGCAAAGGAGCTTGCAGAGTTTGAGAAGAACTGTGCCAGTAGTTGGGTAAGTCAGACACTGGAGATAATTGGACACCATTCACTTGTATCACAATATCGAAAGCCCGCAGGACTAGGCTGATAAAGATCAATGCAGGTGACATACTTCAAGAAGCGAAGAGTGATGGAGTATCAGCGAGATCAGACGGTGAAGAAGTTGAACGCAGAAGGCGTACAGGGCGGACAGTCATTAGGGAGATGATGAGCATGAAAGCATATGGAACGACTTAAAATCTCCACTCTGGCTCACAATACAGCGGGAATAGAAGAGCGTTGCTGGAATAGAAGAGCGCATCGCTGCCTTGTGATCAATGCCCGCACAAATTTGGCACTCGGTTGAGGGAAGACGATCCGGCAACCACTTCTCGGTGGCCTAAGCTAGCTGGTTCGGTTCGGCGAGGGTCTTCTGCGGGCAAAGATAAGTTGTTCTTGAAGACAATCTTTGGTGCTGGCGCGCCATGTGTTGGGATGAACCGGCTCTGCCGATGCTGATGAATATGCGGCACTTCGGGCTCAGGCATGAGCAGGCAGAGTGCTCAGATTAGCCGACCTCAAGCATTAGAGATCGTGTAAACTAGTGTACAAATGAATGCTAGACCGACTATGAGCGCAATCACGAGCAAGTTCTTATGCAAGTCAGTTTTGACATCCTGAGGCACTCACGACGCGGGCTTAGCCGAAACCTAATTTATCCTCTTACTTTACTTTGCACTTTGCCTTCTTGATCCACCCTCGAGACTTCATTGCACCGACACAGATTTCGGCTATAATCGCATATTGCAACCGACTGGCGCTTGAACAAGACTGTCTCTAACAGTCAACAACAGCTCCATGTTATCTCGGAAACGGAAGCCTTTGATTCGAGATCCGAGCGGCGGCTGAGAGGGCGGTAGTGGTGGACAGGATGGAGAACAACGCGATAGAACAACGAAAGCCGCATGGAGGTAGCGACAACACCACAGAGTCTCAAGACCCTTCATGTGCGCTATGTCAGAAACGCAACATCGGCTGCGATCACGGCAAACCATGCAGCAACTGTTCTAGGCACGGATTCGAGTGCTTCTACTGGAATGAAGTCACGAAGCGACCAGTCTTCTACCCAGAAGGTGGATCCACCCTCGATCAAAGTGCTGGCACTGCCCTCGGTCATGGCCTGCTCAATGGATTTGGTGGTCGGCCCAGCCATCCCGAGCCAAGCCCACCAACCTTCAATCACTATTCGTCATTTCCAAGTGTTGTCCCTCAATCTCAGCCAGGCTCTGATGGAATCGCCGCGTATAGTGTTTTCCCTGGGTCACAGAATTTGCAGTCGAACGATGGACAGACCCCAACCACTTTCGGTCAGTCAACAGCCACCCGTGCTGAGGACCTCAACGAAGCACAGTTTCTTGCGCGCCAGTTCCATACGAGGCATGGTGATCCAGGCGCAAATGCGGTTCGTCTATCTACAACTCCTGGCCAATACGCAGACGCAGCAGATGGTGGTCCTGGTCGAGATGGTGCCCGGCACGCCTGGCGCCAAGCAATCACCTACAGCAGCACTCACGACCATGATGAAGAATTTGACATCTCCGACATAGATGGTACAGAAACTCTGCTGGAGGACACGGATCGGCCGAATACTAGAGGTGGGACTAGCCGCGGTCGTGGTCGTGGTCGCGGTGGTTGGCGGAGACTGCTCAAAGGCACGGAGCATGAGGATGTTGGCAGGAGTGCAATGCCTAACCCACGTGCTGGAAGACCTAAAGGTAGTCGTGGTGGCAGGCGCAGCAAGCCTATAGATGCCGGTCATGAATTCCGGGCGCTCATGCAGTCCGCGAGCCAACTGTGGCTCGACAAACAGTACGAGACTGCTGCCGATCATTGCCGTCAAGCGATCGGCATCAATCCTGAAATCTTCCAAGCGCACTCGCTCCTCTCGGCAATTTTGGAAGCGCAAGGTCGTCACGCGGACTCCATACAAGCTCTGAAATTCGGCGCCGTGACCATTCGAAGTGCTGAGATTTGGGAAACGTTGGCTCTCAAGATTCTTGCCTCCCCTCTTGAGCATCGATCACAGGGCCTCATTAGAGATGCGATCGAGTGCTATGGTGAAGCAGTCAAAGTGACAAAGCCCGAAGATCAGTTTGAGCTCAGGGCGAAGAAGTACGAGCTCCAGAAGCAACTATCTGACTCGAAAGGTGCGCGTCTGGACTGCAAGAACATTCTCAGGATGTGGCCCCATAAGACATACTACGTAAGAGAGTTTGCGCAGCTGTGTGCGGCCTGGCGCGACAGAAGTGAGTTGAAGAAGGCACTTGACGAGTATGAGGCTGCATTCAAGGTATACGAAAAGGAGGAGACCTTCGGCGATGAAGACGATCCCACTGACGCCTGGGACCATCTCAATACCTACCTTGAGCTCGCCGAGATGGTCGGTGATCCTTGGACTGGCATTCACAAAGCGAAGCAGATCTCGAGATGGTTTCTCGGCCGACGAGATGAGACGTTCTGGGAAAGATACAGTGCTGACGATCGTGAGTTCGACCTGGACAACGAGCGACGTGCGTATGTTCCGGAATGGCAAATGGGAAAGGCCAGTCGCGACAACACGCAGTATGGCGAGGGACTGCCTATCGAGATTCGAGTTCGTTTGGGGATGTTCCGACTCAAAATGGGTCTTCAACATCACCAAGAAGCACTGAGACATTTTAGACCACTTCTCCGAGAAGCTGAGGCAATTGAAGACTTTTGGGAGGTCTTTCTGCAGGTCGCTCAGGCTCTTCGTGGCGCTGGCTTCTTGAAAGAGGCTGCTGAGTTCTATGACCCGCTACGAACTATGCCCGACGCGATAAGCAAGCTTTATGGCTTGGATGAGAAGACTTGGATGGCTTTGGGTACATGCTACCATGCCATTCGACGATACGATGATGCTATCGCCTGCTACGAAGTGGTTGTTGGTCGACATGAAGAGAATTATGGGCGAGCTAGCGCGAATCTCGCAAAGCTCTACGAAGACAAGGGCGAACTAGACAAGGCTCGATTCATTTGCAGTGAATTCATCGGCATCGGTAGGCACGATCTGCTCGTCGATGCTGGCGTGCAGATGGTACCAGAAGCTGTGAGAAAGCTGCCAGCGAAGATTCCTTTTCCACAGCATATACCATCTGGAAAGGCTAACCCTGCAATTAAGCCTCGCATTCCTAGAGCCCCGCCCAAGCCGATATTACCAGCCGGTGCAGCACCCACAGACCCAGCTACACAGCTCGCGCCTGCTGCCTCGAGTGGCGTCACGCGCAGATCAAGCAGCTCAGGCAAGCCACCAACCACAAGAACCTCAGGGCCTACATCAATGGAGTTTGAGCTGCCGCCGGAACCCAAATCTCGCATCACTGCCGGTAGATCACGACTCAAGCGAAAGAGAGATCAGCTCGATATTCTAGAGGCAATCAGCGGACAGGTGGAAGATCCTGAGCTTTTCGACGAGGCAAGTAAGCAGCAAGGTCCCGACATGACGCGGCCGAGATTGACGAAGAAGCCCAAACCTCTTTCAAAAGCTGCAGAAAAGGAGCAAAGCATACAGCAGCGCATTCACGACACTCAGGCTCGCGTACACGCCTACTACACCACAGTCAAAGTGTGTTGGAAGGCTGCAAGAGCAGGGAAGGACGACGTCGAGGTTGAGAAATGGATGGATGCTGCTCTTGGCATGCTCGGTGACTTTGCAGCCATGAAAGTCTTCTTTCCGTACAGGGACAGAAACGTGGCTAACAAGGTCGATGAAAAAGGAGACGGTTTTCAAGACTCTCCCGCTAAGCCTAGACCTCAAGGCTTCCTGATGATACCATTCGGCGAATGGCACCGCATCTTCGTGGACCTCGCGCTTTTCTACGCCCGCAATGCCGAGCAGGACAAGTGCTACAGGATCTTGCAAGACGTCTTATTCGGGGCGAACGTCTTCTTCCAAAAGCCAAAGCTCAAGTGGACACAATATGCTGCGGCGCTCCACTGCGCGTATACGTTCAACGATAGTCAGTATCTCATTGAGCTATCACGAGAAATCATCAAAGAAGGCGAATGTCGTAGTGGTGAAGGATACCAGCTATTGGCGGCTGTCAATCGTCTATCTTTCGGTAGCAATTGGTTCAGTGCTGGTCCTACGCAAAAGTTCATGTTGCGACAAGTCAAAGCTCTGGACTACTTGGCCATGACCCCAGAGCGTCGCAAGCACTTTGACTGGTCTGCGCAGGCACCACCGCTGCAGAAGAGAAGCGAAAGGCCAGTCGACGAGCCGGCAGATCTGAATGCTGGTGTCTTGTTGACGTACGGCCACATGGTCGCTGTCGCCAACCACTCTTTCAGTTCTCTGCCATACTACTACCGTGCTCTCGCACTACAACCAGAGAACATCTGCGTCAATCTCAGCATCGCCACAATGTGGGTGCAGAACTCTATGAAGAGGCAAGTTCCTAACAGGCAATTTGGCATTACACAGGGTCTCGCATTTCTCTACCGCTACTACGATCTCCGAGTCGCAAGCGGGAAGGTCTGTCATCTTCAGGAGGCCGAATACAATACTGCTCGCATGTGGCATTATCTTGGCTTGAACCATCTGGCAATGCCGGCATATGAGAATGTGCTGGGTCTCAGTCAACAAGTTCAAGTAGAAGCGCGACAAAATGCTCTTGGTGGACAGGATGAGAGTAGCGTCTTCTTACGGGAGGACGGCACAGTGGTTGAAGGATATCAAGTCGAAGACTATGCTCAAGAAGCTGCACTTGCACTGCAGCAAATGTACTCTCTCACGGGCAATGATGAGGCTGCGCGAGCTGTCGCGGAGGATTGGTTGGTAATTTGAGCGAGGCGCTTTGATTTTGAGATACCCGCATGCTTAATCCGCATGTTAAAGTCCAATTTTGGTTCCTAGAGTCACCTACCACGTTGATAGTGTTACAAACCTCATCATGTGGCGTCCCTCTGTATCCCCTGCCAACTTTATCTCAAAGGTATCATTTCTCCAACACCAATCCTTGCAAGACATTTACGACCTCACTCTTCTTTCGCCACCGCATGAATTCCGATTCAAAAATGACCTTCCTCCTACTTCTACTCATCGCCACCGCCACCGCCTGGAAATACGTCGCCTACTCCGACCCAGATTGCGGCGGCCGAATCCAAGAAGCAGCCTACGTACGTCTCGTCTACTCATTAATCCTCTCCCTACCCAACTCACCCTCATCAGTACTCAATCTGGACCAACCTAAGCGGCTCAACTCCCCTCAACTCCCCTTCCGAGAACGCCTGCATCTCCTTAGCCCAACCTAGCCCCAACATCTCAGAGATCGATATCCTGTTTCTCGATCATTTAGGCTATATCGAACCCACCGAACAAGGAACATTCACGACTCCGAAATCTCAGTATCTGAAAGCTAATGCTACGTGCGAGATTTATCCAGGGAATTTGGTATGTGAGGGAGAAGGAGTGTTGTTGATGCCGAAATTGGGGGCGATTGCGAATATGAGTAGGTGTATTAATGGGAGTTTGCCGGAGCAGGAGGGGGAGTGGAGCATGAGGTGTAAAAGTGTGCTGGGGCAGGTTGGGAGTAGTCCGTGAGGGAGGTGGAAAGCTTTTGATCTGTTTTGTAGGTTGAGCGCAGAGCTTCTCCTTTTTCCTGTGCGTGGCGACTATGACTATACTTAGTAACACGAGACGACAATACTCGGTTCTGTCACTGTATCCCTCGCGACGACCAAGGACGCTTGATTTCTCCTGCAATCTTTCATTGTGCTCCTTCTGCTACTCCATCCAATGAACTCGGCTCTTATGAGCTGTGCTAGGTGAGCGTAGGCTTCCATTTTCTTCTTCTGCCGCATATGTTGTGGCCGTAGTAACACGAACCGACGCTTCTCGTTGCTTCAGCCATGCCTCTTGCTGGCTCTTTAAATACTCTCCATATGTTACCAATCTATGTTCCCCACGCTTGAATACTCCCCGAGCTTGGCGGGCTTTGACCTTTGCATACTGTCGGTGTGTCATCAAATCAAGCTCTTCAGGCTTCGATGGCTTCGGATTCTGGCCCTTCCACCCGTTTTCGATAAGTCCATCCACGCGTTCCCAATCTCTAGAGCTCAGTCGTTCCACCTTCGCCATCTCAGCCAACTCGACGAATCGATCAAATACGTTGGATAGCTTGCTCTGGCCCTTGAATTCCCACTTGTACGTCACTGCTCCATGAGATCCATCCTTGACTTTGACATCGAGCGTAAAGGACGATGCCCCTTGCAATGCGTTGCAGGTCAACATCTTCCTCCAAGAAGCCTCCGGTCGCTTCCATGCATCGCCAAGATATCGCAATCGTTTGGCCAGATCCTTCAATCTACTGAGAGATACCGCGCCATGAAATCCGCCTTCCTTGTAATTGCGACCGTGAGAGTGCATTGCGCAGTGCAGGACTCCGCCGACCAGCCATTGTACGGGTGAGTGACAAGGGAACTTAGTGTCGAGTTTGCTGGTATCGGTCGGCTCTAGGAACATCAGTCTTCGTAGTAGTGTCTTCGAGCCGGCGATGGTGTTGTTGAAATCGCGACTGACCCGTCGAACTTTGAATAGACGCTGTGGCATTCTCTTGGCGAGACTTGTTCGTGGTTCGACGTGACCCGTTTCGTATGCGTAGAAGAACAATATGTTCTCAAGAACCTCCTCTATTCCGAAGGCCCTCGTTGCTGCATTAGTCTCCATGCTGATTCTGATATGTTGACTCCGGTCCAGCAAGCATTACTACTTAAAGTCGAAACTCAGATGGAAAGAGAGTCACGTCCAGGTACGAACGGCGTGAGGTTCGTGCGCACGGGCTGCGCATGAAGTCGTGTAACGTCCATGGTGGGGGTATTCTAGGGCCTGCGAATCTCTGGTCAAAGCTCAGTCCAGTCCGATTTGTGAGGTATCATTTTTTAACAGACGCGGGCGCGTACTTGCAGGTTATCCAGGTATGGGTTTCAGAATTCCTTTAGCGAAGATTGGCAGGGGATACAAAGGGACGCCCCATGACGATCTTGTGCTGCTATGAACATGGTAGGTGATTCCAAGTTGAGCGTCTTGTTTCATACCTTGACCTAGACTATGGCTGTGATGGTAGTAGCAGCAGTCGCTGTTAATTTTCGAGCTCATGTCCCTCGCCAGCCACGCACACTAGGTCCCTCCCACGTCCTTTCGTCTCGGATTTGCAGCCTGGTTCGCCACCAGCTTTCAGAAGTCGAGTTCTTGCATAGGCCTAAGCCAATTATCGAAATCTGAAATCCGCAGCCAGTCAGCCTTGTTGAACGGAAGGCGTTGCGAGAGTGAATGCCATGGGAGGCTGAACTTCAACGAGTGATATTATACATCTACTCATCGTCATGGTTAGAACTACATGGACCCGAGCCTCCTGTGGTCTGACTGAACTTTCCTATCTCACAGAACATCTTAGCGCTCCCGATAGTGGTAGCCGCTTCGTAACAATGCTCAATAATGCCTCAAAGACCGAGCTATCTTCTGCTCAGGTGAAGCTGCCCAGCTTGAAACAAAGCACGCTTCTGTTCGATAGGCGTTGTTTGCAGCAAGCCCACCATCTTAGCCGGTTCCAGCCTGGTTCCGGAGTATGCGGCTGCTGCGGGTATAATGCGAAGGATACTGTCAATTTGAGGCGGTAATGGTGGAGCCGAGAACATAGGCGGCTGTGGAGGGAAGCCCGGAGGAGCAGCTTGTGCTGGTGGTTGTGCAGGCAATGGAGCGTTCGCAGGAACGAATGTCTTGGTCGCAAATCCTCCCTTGCCGCCTGCGCCAGTAGACTGGCTGACCATGCGCACAGCACCTTGTCCAGATCCAAGGACTGCGGAAGCGGACGTCTTCATAGGACTCTCGCCTCGCATAAACTTACGTTGAGGTGTGTCTGCATCGCTATCGTCGAGCGGTCGCTTGGGCGATGCGACGTACGGGCCATTCGGTCCAAGAAGGATTTCTGGTCCAGCAGTACCTTCTCTGAATTGGCGTGGAGCTTCGATACTGACGATGGTTGGTACGGCAGCAGCTGCTGCGATCTGAGTCGGATCGAATATCTTTGGTTGGGCTTGGGTTGGCGACAGAACCAGCTGGACGTTCATAGCGTCGAATGTAGGTAGGCTGAATCTGCCACTGAAGCGAGAGACTGTTCGAGATTAGCGTTTGCCACGGAAATTGCGCTGTCTGGTACTACTCACTTTCTGGCTCGTCTGGATAGAGCTCCGACATCCTCTTCTCGATCTTGTGGATCTGAGCGAGATCGCCGTACTTGCTTTCGAAATCATGCATGTAGACGATAAGGTCCCTACACTTAGCCTTCTTTTGTGAATCAGAAAATTCCGCCGAGCCGGTAATCTTAGGCAAGGTCGATTCGAACACCACTCGCGCATTCGTGATGTCGCCGATGCTGATCAAATGCTTGATATACTCCAAAATGAAAGCCTCGTCGGTGGGAAAGAGCTTCATGCCACGCTCAAAGATCTTGACTGCGGCGCCATCTCTGTAGCATTGCCACTCCATGAGAGCCGATGCGATGTACACGTCACTACTGAGCGAGCCTCGAGGTCTAGCATCGGCAAAGATGCCTCTGAAGCCCTTGACGACCTGGGTGTTTTTATCGCCCTTCTTGGTCGGCTTTCCTTGGCCTTGAACACGACGGAAAGCACGCATCTTCGCAACCCATACGTAGGAGATCGTGCGCTTGATAAGCTCCATGCGTTGTGCTGAGGCAGTTCCCACCGCGTCAATTTGCTCTTTCATCTGGTCTTCGCGCGACTTTGGCTTGTCCTCGCTGTCAGAATCGTCGTCCTCGCCCGGTGGGTGAATGGGTTCCTCTTCGGGCGGTAGTGAAGCAAAATACTCCTGAATCTGAGCAATTGCTCTCTTGTCCTTCTCTTGCGTCTTTGATCGCAAAGCGTAGAGTGCTGTGTGCACCGTCTCATACGGAGCATCCAACTTCTCGCCATTTTTGATGAGGACCTCATCAGTGTTGCCAGAGTCCAATGTGCTCTCCACACGATCGGCCTTCATCATAGCCAGAAGGACAGACTCGGGATTAGCAGCCATGCCCTGGTTGAGGAACTTTTCGCCTTCCTTGCTCATATCCTCGATTCCCAAAGAGAGGCACCACGATGCAGCCTCGAACCAGATTTCTGGGTAGAAGCAAAGCGCCATAGTCGCTTGCTTGTAGACATATAGCACACGTTGACGCCATTTGTCTTCTTCTGCTGACCCTGTCGATGCGTCCTTGTAGGCCAATGGATCCTCGTCTCTCTCCCACTCGACCCAAGAGCGCCACTTTTCGACTTGAAGGCCAAATTCATCCTCTCCTTGGCAGCCATAGATGGGTGGCAGGCGCGGGAATGAGTTTCGGTCTAGGCCAGCGAGCTTTTGCTCAAGCTGCATCTTCGCTGTGCGTGCCTGCATGTAGTGTGCGCTCTGCTCCTGTATGTGCTTTCGGCCGTTGCCCTTGTGCAAGCCCATCTCGAATGTCTCGTACTCTTTCCACAGGCGCATGAAATCAGAATGTGGAAGCTTGACTGCGCGCTGATATGCCTTCCGCAGAGTGTCTTGCTTTTGCAAATCTTGCCAGCCAGTTTCGCCTATTCTGCCTGGTCCATCCTTGATGAAGTCGATGTACTCACTCCAGATGATACCAGCGTCCGGATCAATGCCAACGTGTTCCAGAGTCAGCTCAAATGCCTTCAAGATTTCTCCGCGGTTCTGCCCATTCGTATCGTTGATGAGAGGAAGCGCGCGGCGGACGTGGTCGAGGTAGAACTTCCAAATATCCACGCTAGGCAGGTCCATGAGCGACGCATTCAACATGATAGCTACCTGGTCGCGTTCGTCGAGGTCGTTCTCCATTTGGATTCGCTTTATATACATTGAAACCTGCGACAGTCAGTACATGCATCTTCGCCACTTCTGCCATAGCCCGAGAACCTCTGCCTGTGCCAATTTATATTCTAGGAAACAGTGTAACATACCGCAGTCGGAAATACTTTGAAGAAGCGGCTGTAGACCTCTCGTGCTTGTGTATACTGGTCTTTATCGACGTAGTGCTGGATCAGTGCGAGCCATGCGTCGGTATCACCTTTCGGGTCATCTTTGATGCGATCTTCGAGCTGACCGACTTTGTCGTGCGGCAGTCTGGTGATAGGCGCGATTGTAGTAGCGGCGACAGGCACAGCTGCTGGGGCGCTGTGCATAGGAGATTGGACAGGCTGAGCTGTGTGTGGTGAGGGCGAAGGCGCCATACTCTTCTGCTGCGGTTGTGGAGTCGCTTGCGCGGAGGCGACTGCTGGCGAAGGAGCCTTACCCTGTTCAAAAGCGGGAGCTGGAGCTGGAGGCTGCAGTGAGGAATCTGGAGCAGTGGAAGAAGTAGTAGACGCTGGGACTGGAACAGTGGTGGACCCATTGAGACTGGTGCTAGTAGGAGTAGCGGTGTCTTGCGGTTCACTACGTAACAATACATCCTGCACCTCATGCGCGCCTGCGTTGCCGTTCACTTGGTACGGTGCAGGCGGCGCGACCGAGTCTTGCTCATCATCACTCTCTTCTACAATGAAGCCGGCGACTTTCTGAGGTTGTCTCGTGGGAGGTGGGTCTTGTGCAGGCGGCTGGGCCTGCTGTTCGACCGGTGTGGCTTCAGCGGAATCGCCATAGGCCACACTCGATGGATCGTAGTCATCGTCTTCGTCGGCGGCGTCGTCTTGCGGGAAGCTCTCGGTCGGATCGTAGCTATCCTCGTCGCCATCGTCTGCCGCAGCGTCGAAAGTCGGCGGCTCGGTCGGATCGTATTCGTCGGCCATACTGGACAATGATCGCGTGTATGCAAGACCTTGCGTTGCTTGCGCAGCGCTGATCGCGCCTGGTGCGCCGCTGTCGCTACAGTCTCCGATAGATGCGATTCGGTAGCAAGGTGACGATAGCGAAGGGAATTTTCTGGTTGTTAGTGCAATGAAAGATGATGTGGTTGTTGGTGTCGAGGCAGTGTGTGGTCAGTCGCAAAGAAGGAAACGCAATGGAAAGTCAAAGGAAAGGCGCTCGGACAAGCGCTAACCGAGTCCGAAACTTTAACCTGCATCGCGACTTCAGTTTGCAGCCAAAGGATGTGAAACAAACAACATCATTTTCGAACGAGCTAGGACGACTTTACACTTGACAGACCTCCGCCAATACTCTCCCATTTCAAGCTACCGAGATCAATTGCTTTTCCCCAGCAAAACGCCTGGACTCGACTTCGATACCAGTGCTTACGTACATGGAATTCTAGGGGCTGGACCCAGAAACGAAACGTTTACAAATAGGAGCGAGAGACCGAGTCAACGACATTGCTACAACTCCAACATCATGTCGACACAACGGAGAGGGACCAGCATGCGGATACCGCCTTTCTTCCGGCGGCTCTTCAAATTCACATCTATGGACTTTGAAACGGCAAGTCCCGCCACCCGGAATGCGAGGCCTGTACTAACAGCAATATGCAGGCAATATGGGAAATGACACATCTCATCATAGCGCCCAAGAAGGTTTTCAGGAATATATACTACCATGTGGGCCATCATGAGCAGCTCCATGTCGTAGTATGCACTTGCTGACGCGCACCAGAAACAAACAAAGAACTCCTACCACCGAGCAGATCCGGCCTTCACATACCTGCTGTCCTTCTTTCTGCTACTGACCGGCATAGCATGGGGTCTGGCATACGCAGATGGTTTTGGTCGCACGTTACGAGTAGCTTTGATGTTCGTTTTGGTGCACTTCCTTGGAACATCGCTTCTAGTGTCGA
Source organism: Pseudocercospora macadamiae (assembly GCA_012978405.1). NCBI lineage: Eukaryota > Fungi > Ascomycota > Dothideomycetes > Mycosphaerellales > Mycosphaerellaceae > Pseudocercospora > Pseudocercospora macadamiae. The sequence continues at coordinate 397,630 of WRNY01000031.1, forward strand.
CGGCCATGTACTTTCTGGTAGGACGAGTGCTTGGCAAACGGCGGCAAGGATTATTTGGACCTCCTTCGACTGGAAGCCTCAACAGCGACGAAGGCCTCGAATTTGGATATTGCTTCGACGTCTCGATTCGGGCTTACCTGCCCATCTGGGCATTTCTCTATGTGCTACAATTCTTGCTTATGCCGCTCATATGGCAAGACTATTGGGTGTCGAACTTGTTTGGAAACACGATGTATGCCCTGGCTTTGGGCTACTATTTCGTGATCACTTTTCTTGGGTACAATGGTGAGTTTAAAGTGGCGAGTCGCAGTCTTCCCTATGCTAATCTTGTACAAGCATTGCCGTTCCTGAGCAGGACGGAGATCTTGCTTTCGCCCATTCCCGTTATCGCGGTTCTCTGGCTGATCAGCCTTTTCACCTTCGACTGCGCATCGAACCTGGCCCCGGTGCTGTGGTGTGGCGTGAACTTGAGAAAGCCGGTCTAACATGGGATTGTGTCGAAACTTGTGTAGAGTATATACACGGAAAAGCAAGCATTGAACTACTCTAGTGCGGCATTACTTGCAGGCCGGATACAATCCATTCAACATTAACAAGACAACATATTGCTGATGATTGAGCCCACAGCGTCTTTGAGCACACTCTCTACACAAATCACGTCAGAACTAGAAACCGCCGGGAAAAGCGAATGGAATGCCAAACGCACCTAATACGACAGTCCCAAGCATCGGGAGAAGTGACATCACCAGCTTTGTCCCGGATCTGTTCTTCTTTTCCTTCTTCTGCATGGCATCAATCTCGGCTCTCATGGCTACTTGTTGCTCACGCCGAAGCTTGCTTTCATTAGCCAACAATTGCGCCACGGTTTTGTCGAAATCGAGTTTCTGCGCACCTAGCTGTTCTTCCAATTTCTTGTTGTATGCAGCTTTAAGATCATCCATTTCATTCTGCATTCTTCTTGTCTCATTCCGACGCTCGTATCGCAAAAGTTCCTGCTCGTCGCGAATCTTGTCTAGTTTTTTTTTCGTACTCCTTCTTGGACTCCATGAGAGCGTCCTGGATCTCCTCGTCCTTGGCCGCGACGGCTTCTTCCATTTCTTTCCGGATCTTAGCAAGCTCTTCCTGCATTTCCTTTTCCTTCTTGATGGCTTCCTCGTTGACTGTCGTGCCGGCTTTGGTGTCGATGAGACGTTTGTCGTCATCGACCAACTCGGTTTGGATTTGTAGAACTTCTGGAGCGGAATTGAAAAAGCCACGGATTATGTCGAGGGCAGAATCTCTGGTGTCTTCCCAACGGAGCATGTGGGAACCGCGTTTAATCAGTGGCTGCCAGAACTTGGGACTGTTGCGTAGCTCATCTTCCTTGGCGATGGCTTTGTCGATTTCACCACAGTCTCGAGCTTTATTCCACCTGTTCGTAATCAAGCGTACGTTCTTCATTGGAGCCTCGCCACAGAGGTCTTTGAACATCTTGAGGTTTCGCAAAGAAGAACCATACATGCGAGGATCTTCAATCGATTGAAGGTATATGATACCGTTGAGCTTGAGATGTGGTGGATTACGATAAGTAAAATCCAGATAGTTGGCAATCTCTGTGAGAACTTCTGCCTCGCTACGGGAGGTGTCATTAAAGCCCGGCGTATCTATCAAAGTGACTTGGCAGCCATCGAGCTCGAATTCGTATGGTGCGACGTCAGCCGTATCTGAGCTATGTTAGCTGCCGTCTACGATCATGATATTGATTCTAACCTACAAGACTCGTAGCTGTGGCCAACACCGACCCCACGCATATTGGTGGCCCTCTCGATGAAAGTGCTTTTGCCAGATCCCGTCACTCCCATGACCGCTATGCGGACCGAAGGCATGTTTCTCGACGGCATAATGAACGTCACAAGCAAAGGCTTGTCAGGATAGAAGCCTTGCAAAGCACGATTGGAAGGCCGAGGTAAAGTCTGCGATCTGAAGTATGAGCGGATGGGCACACAGAAGCGGTCGTCCTCTCATGTACTCAAGCGCCATCATACGAGGGTGAGTCTTCGCCAAAGATCGCGTCGCACATGTTAGACGCCCTCGTGCTCAGCCTGTTGGCGAGGTGCAGCTCAAACATTGGGTCCGGACTCAGCCCAAAGGATGTAGTTCACAGGAACTCGTGGAATGCTGATGAATTGGGTATACAAAGCAGGGGCTGCCAGCCACAAGCATTTCCCGTCGAGCCATGCATCGGTTCTGGCCCCAACAATCAATGCAGGCCAGGTCAGGTCAGGTCAGCTGTGGTTGCACGCATTGTCGTGCATTGGCGTGAGGTTCAGCACAACAGCTGGAGAAGGAGCGAGCCTCGCACGAGCATATCGCCTCGTGGCACCCCTGCTAGCTCTCGGGACCACCCATGCACGGCCCGCTTTGGCTGAGACCTCTCCTTCTTTGGACTGGCTTTCCTCACACTCGCATCGACATGCAGACACCACTACGGATCACGGCACCAACGAATGGGGGCCAGGACAGGAACCAGAATTAGCCAGCCTGATCGCTTACATTATGCTTGCAGCCCCTCACAGCGGCCGCGTCAGATTCACTCACCGGAGGCCGCAACGCCACACGGAGCCTTACACGCTCCCCTGACTGCAAAGGGCATGTGTTCTCCTCCAGAATGAGGAAAACATCCGCTATCCTTATCTGCTTCTGTCATTACCATCAGGCTATACCACACTCTCTGGCCAACCGAGGCAGCTGAAAATGATGTCTGGCGCTAATGCACAGCAAGAAACATGCTGGAATGCACCATTCATGTATGCACATCGCTGAGTGTCCAGTGCATTATCCATGGGCTAGGCTAGGGTAGTCTACGTGGCCTATCGTTGCACAACACGATCATCCTTCGACGAACTCTCTAAATCCAGCCATACTATGGCAGGTGCCCATATTTCAGTCTGGTCATAGCGGTCACCATCCCGCGTTCCTGTAGCCACAATTGCTGGATGGACCACGATTTTTGCCGCCAATCCATTGAAGCTTCGATCTTCCGGGTCATCAATTCTATGGAAAGGGTGAGCTTGCATTCTCTTCGAAAGAACATCGAATCTCTCCCGTGCCAACTTGGACAGCCAGCGGCATTTAAGCGACGGTCGCTGCACCCAAAGACGTATCGACAGCCGCCCAGCCTCTTGGAAGATCTCGCGGAGACCACATTGAAGCTGGTTCTGCATACTAGTCTCCATCGGATGAAGCAGAGCCTTGGGTATTTCATCTGCACATTGAGACGCATACAATGAGCAGGTATCGTTCAATGCTGATCTGACGAAGTCTCGTCGTTCAGCCGCTGGGCCATTGCGAGGCAAGTAAAGTGGATTGAGGAGCCTCAAGGTATCAGAACGCCATAGATTGGCCTTCTCGATATCATCTAGCCTCGTTAGCGGGAGCACGACAAGAGCGCAATCCAACTTACAACTGCAGCCATCTTGCCAGATCTGACGCAAAGTTTCCGTCGCATTGCAGCGGTCACGCAGAAACTCCAGTTCTCTATGCTGAGCAGTAAGGCTGTCAAATTTGCGATCCTTGCCATCATCTACGAAGAAAAACGGGTTCTCCAATATCCTTGTATGGGCTTGTCTGGAGATGAAGGCCTCTAGACATAATCGAGGGCCCTTATCGATCCTTTTGATCTGTTCGAACGCTGGAGAAACATCGGTCCTAAAGGCGATGGAGTCCTTCATGGCAGACATGAAATGGGCAATGGACTGTTCGTCGAGACTTCTGAACATGTCTGGTGCGTAAACTCTGGCCAATTTCTTGATCGACTCACGCATACTCTCCAATTCGGCTCTAATCGAGTCGGTGCTCATTGGCATCCAGTGGGCATCTTCCAAGGACTTGAAGGAAGATTCTTGCAGAGCAGCAACTTCATTGTTTAAGCCTCTTCTGCTCCAATATGAGCTCATCGTTGCTTTGTTGAAGCTGAGACCTGTCCTTGGAAAGATCATCCATTGCAGATTGTAGCTGCGCGATGAGAACCTTCTGTTCATGAACCACGACATTCGGATCGCGATGCGGACGTTGTTGCTCCCCTCCGTGTGGGCTATGAGATTTCGGCGGCTTCTGCGATGGTGTCTTTGGTGGCAACGGAGGGCCTTTTTTGGACGATGTTGCCTGGACAGGCATCATGTTACTGGACAGAGATACGCCGTTTGTCCCTACGGTGCTAATAGACTGCACTTGAACCAAGGACCGGTAGAGACTATTGTCGTCACCTTGGTCGCTCGAGCTAATGCCGGTTTCACGATGCTTTTGCGCTGAGATCAGCCCAATCGACTGAGCCTTTGTACCAAGGCTGCCGTCAAGCTCGTCTCTGAGCACGGGAGATTGCTCAAATTCAATCCTGTTGGGAAGAAATCGTTCCTCGGTGTATCTTGTGCGATCTGCGTCAAGGGCAACGACTTGCAGCTGCGACTCTGGATCGCGTGTCTGAACTCCGTGGCGATTGTCCGATGCTGCTCTTGATCCCGGCGGCTGACCGTATGCTAGGTGCTCTTGATCGCTGCGAATTATCTGCTTTTCAGTCCTCTATCAAGGATCAGCGAAAGCCAGAACGTCGCCCTGAGCGTGCAACATACCTTCTGATGTACGGACGGCTTTCGACCCAAGAGCTGCGGGTCTCCTTGCGGCGGATAGAAACTCTTCTTGAATTTACTTGCGGCACTCCTTCTTAGTGCGCCGAACGATGTTTTGGTGTTTTGTTCTTTGGTGGAATCTGGAGTCTGTTCACAAGTGGAGGACATGGTGAGCTTTCTGCTGGAGGAAGGGCATGGTGATACGCAATCAGCTATGTGTTCAGGCTGCACTTTGTAGCTTTTTGTGGGTTGACTGGACCACAACTTCTGGCAATCCTGGAAAACTGGGTCTCAGCCATGCAGGCGGAAGCCATATGCTGGACGTGGTGGCGTATGCACCCTGCTAAATTGCGAGGCCCACATCGGTAGACGACGCCATGCATTCAGCCTCACTGCTCGACATGGGCTCGTCTCGGTCGCCATATGGTCAGATGAGCTCCCAAATATGGAACTGGACCAGAGTCTCGGCAGTGACCAATTCATGCTTGCAGGTCAGGAGTCCAGTCGTGGCCGTTCAGAGACGCCCACGGGCTTTGCATACATTCTCCCTGCACCTTATCAATACCTTTCCCACTGCTCCTCATTCTGAGCTATCTTGACACCACTGCCGGCACTTGGGAATGCATATCGTTTAGCTTGCAAAATCATAACTGTCAGGGCAGCAGATCTACCAGGCATGGCTCGACATAGACTTATTGTCGGAGTTGACTATGGCACAACGTATTCCGGTACGTCTTATTTGGCACGAAGTGAACATGCTTCTAATGTTAGCAGGCATAAGCTACGTCACCACCGACAAGAAGGACTTAGATGACATAAACGTCGTCCGATCATGGCCCGGCAAGGATGGTGAATGGAAGGCTCCCACGAGGATAGCCTACGCTTCAGAGAATGACCATCTCAGTGAGCCACTGGAGCGCAACATGTGGGGATATAAAGCAGAAGCTCCGATGCGAATGTGCTCTTGGACGAAACTTCTTCTGGATGGATCTGCCAGACCAGCGCAATCCGATGATCAAGGGCTGCAGGCGGCGATCGAAGGCGGCAAGTTCAGACTCCCACCAGATCGCACTGCACAGGGCGTAGTCGCGGACTATCTATCTGAGCTTTACAAGCACATGGAGACCAAGTTAGTCAAGGAGCTTGGACGAAGTGTCTTTGACTCTACACCAATGGATGTGTGGCTTACTGTACCAGCAGTGTGGACAGATGCCGCACAGAGCGCGACAAAAGCAGCAGCAGTAGAGGCAGGTTTTGGGACCCGCCCTGACGACACGATTAGCATCATCAGTGAGCCTGAAGCGGCTGCTGTGGCTGTTTTGAAAAATATCGCTCGACCTGAAGCCCTAAACAAGCCACAACCAGGAGAGAACATACTCATCTGCGACTGTGGTGGTGGAACAGTAGACATTACCAGCTACACAGTCTCCCAACTCGAACCTACACCAGGATTTGAAGAGATTTGCGTTGGCATAGGAGCTAAATGTGGCTCCACGTCAATCGATCGAGCACTCCATGAGCTTATGCGAGACCGATTTGGTTCAAATTGGGATCGCATCGAAGATCGGCGGAAAGGACCTGGCAGCAACTTCATGGAGAAGTGGGAACGAGTGAAGCGTCAGTTCGGCGACCCTGGCGACGACCGAGTTCAAGAGTTGCAGCTCAACATCCGTGGTGCTAAAGACCCAGCCTACTACGACGATGATGAAGGCATGGTGAGACTGACCAAAGCAGACGTCAAGCAAGTCTTCGATCCTACGGTACGTGAGGTTATCAACCTGGTAACCCAGCAGAACAACTCCATCAAAGCCGCCGGCAAAAAGCTCAATGTAAGTAGTCTGGAGAATTGTCGGAAGAACTCCGTGACTGACACTCTCCGAAGCGTCTCGTCCTCGTCGGCGGTTTCGGAGAATCCCAATATCTCTTCAATCGACTTCGAGAATGGTGTGCAGCAAACGGCAATATTCAACCTTACTGCCCCCAATACCCTCAGGCGGCAATTGTTCGAGGAGCAGCTCTCCGCGGCTTGATTGGCATCGCGCCTCGCACGAAACGTTGTCGAAGACATTATGGCTGTAAAATCGGCATGCCTTTCCGGAAGTACGTTGATCCAGAAAGTGATGCGTATTACCGCAAAGTCGATAACATGAAGATGTGTAAGGATAGGATGATGTGGATGATCGACAAGGTAAGATAAAGAATCAAATTAGTCTTGATACGATTCTGGGCTAAAACACAGTTGCAAAGGGTGCCGAAGTCAGTGAAAGCACGCGAGGATCGCATAATCTATTCTTGGGAACTAGAGCAAAAGATGCGGATCAATCCACAACGTTGAGGTTGTATAGCTCTACTGCAGAAGAACCTCCGGATCGATATGAAGACGGTGGTAAGTTCTACACTACATCAGTCAATGATATACTAACGGCCTACTCAGGAAACATGGATCTGGTCGGGACCATTGCTGTCAACTTCAATAATTGCACTTTGACAGGTTTGAAGACACATCGGGAACATACGTTCTGGGGAAGCAAGTTTCAGCAAATACCTTTCGAAGTACAAGTGGAATTCGGGGCGAAGAGTGGATTACTTGGAGTTCGGGCGCTGTATCAGGGTATGGTGACGGGATCTGCGGATTTGGTTTTTGAATAACAATAATATGGATGGTTGACTTTAGTAGAATAGTGAAACTACTGGCGATTCTGTCCCGAACTTTGTTCCTTTGCATTGATACACAATTGTTGCCTGAGGCTCGCTCTTAGGGTAATTTTCCAACGACTAGGGTAATCTTTTTTCAACAAAGTTGTCAGAATTACAATTTGAATGTATCATTCGATAGCTCGTGTCGATAAAGTAATGTATGTGTGTTTTGGGTTCATTTGGGCCTCGTTGTGGCTCGCTGTTTGCCAAAACTCGATTTCGGAATGTTCAGGAATTGCCGGTTTTAGCGAAGATGGATGTCAAATTTTGCAAATGAGAGACAACCTTAGGGCTTTGTTTCGAACAACCCTGGAAATGATTCGCACAACGCTTTCGACAGCGGATTATCTATCTTCATAAGCATGTCAATATTGGATATTAGGTCCTTAAGACGCTGAAGGTTGGGAATTGGCAGAGGCGAGCCTGTGTACATCAAGACACAGAGAGAGAAGCGTAACAAGGAACCAACAAGCTTGGATTAGATGGAACAAGTGCTTAGGAGCGTCGAGGTAGTCTGGCAAAACCTTTACTCAGACGGGAGGCGCCTCTTATCGAAGTCTTGATTGCTCAAATTTCGAGATGTTCATGCCTCTTTTCGCGATTCGTGTCTGATAGCTCTGATTCTACTTTCAACATCTCGGTATGCTCTCCCTGCCAACAGCTGCAGTGCGCTGTACATCACTCATGACCGGCCGCGGGCCTTGCTCTGATCTTTTGCCCTGGCGGAAGAGAAAGCTGGCAAGTCTTCGAGACCTTGGTGAGTTCATCAACATTTCAAATTGGCACATCACACCGCTCATTCGCCTCCCTCATCACCGCCTCCTGGCGGCCCTGACTTGCCCATTTGTCGTGCTTTGAGCATTTCATCGCAGAGGAGCAGATTTGACGCGATCCCAGTTGAGCTGGCAATGCTGTTTCGCAGCACTCGGAAGCTGTCGTAGACGCCTTGCTGTACTGGATCCATTGGCTCGCCGAGAGTGAGGTCGAGGCCAGCGACGTGGCCATCGGCGTGCTCGTCTTGAAGTGTGGCAACTGGAATAGTTAGCTGTCTGCCAAAAGTTCACACCTTGGGATAACTTACGGCAATCCTGGATGTCATGACCACTATTCGCCGCCAATGTCTTGGGAATGACGAGCAAGGCATCAGCAAAAGCAGAAACTCCCCACTTCGCCTTGCCCTTGACCTGCTTCCGGAAGTCGTCTGAGTTCAGTCTCCTCGCGGCGGCAACCTGGAAAGCGCCAGCGCCCGGCACTACACTCCTGTCTACAATCATGTTGTATACCGACCTCAATCCGTCTCGCACGGCGTCCTTGATCTGTGTGATAGTATGCGCGTTTGGTCCCTTAATCAGAAGGGTGACCGATTTCGGATCCTTGACTTCTTCGATGAAAGTGTACTTCTCCTCACCAAGCTGGTGTTCGTAGACGTGACCCGCCCAGCCAAGGACATCTGGAGACAGATCATCCACGCTGTTCTGTGCTGTGCCACCGCAAATGAGCTGTAATCTCTCCATGTTCCTCCTCTTCGCTCTCCGCAGCGCAAAGATGCCGTTCTTCACAAGAACATCGAGAGACAACGGATCGATACCCTTCTGGTTGATGATGACAAAGCCCTTCTTAGGATCATTGCCGCACACCTCCTTCTTGAGCTCAACAATCTTCCTCAGCTTGTCATCCACAAATCTCCGCTCGCTCTCGACCAGCTTTTCTCTCTGCTCTGCGCTGGAGTAGTAGAATCCACTGTTGATCTCGCTCTTCTCGTACTCCAACGACACATTCAAAGTCAGGATGAAAGCGTTCTTAACGTCTTTTGCCATGTCTGGATGTCTCGCGCCGTGGTCGAGGGCCAGTCCGCGAATGAGCTGGGTGTCGGCTGCGGTTCGGTGCTGCATGGTCATGATCTCCACCATGTGCAGATCTGGCTTCGCAGGAGCTTGGTAGATGGCGAGAACCGCATCGACGATGTCAGGTGTGAGCTGTTCGGCGAGAGTCTTGTTGATCTTGGTGCTTAATGATGTCCGCGCAACGTTGATCAGCAGTTCTCGGTCTACCTCTCTGGCCAGCTTGAACTCGTCCAGGAAGCGCAGCGTCTCATTCTTGGCCACTTCATAACCGTCCGTGATCACTCGTGGATGCAGACCTTCGCTAATGTACCGGTCTGCCTGCTTCAGCAATTCTCCCACCATCAAGACGACGCTCGTTGTGCCGTCTCCACAGATCTCGTCTTGTGCTGTTGCCGCCCGTGCAATCATGACTGCGGTGGGGTTCTGGATCTGCATTTCCTTCAACAACACGCTGCCGTCCTTGGTGAGCTTGATCTGTCCTGAGCCATCGACCAGCATCTTGAGTGTGCCCGTAGGCCCCAGGTTGGAGGCGAGCACATCTTGCAGGCCTTCACCAGCCGAGATGTTGACTCGCAGTGCTTCGCCACGTCGTCGAGATTCGGCCTTGGGATTGAGGAGTTGGGCTGCCGACATCTTTGCAGTGTGCGTGGTGGTATGTGGTCGATATGATTATTGTGCTGGAGCTCTGCGCGCGAAACGCGACTTCCTGCGTCAAGAAAAGTTGCTTGTCCTCAGGCAACCACGCAGCCAGCCCTGACAAGGGTGTGCTTGCCGATCTCCGAACACCAGCCTTCTGCTCCTTAGTCCCATACCATTGACTCAAATTGTACACTCACACTGCTTGATAGGGCGTGAAGACGCCATTCCTTCTGTAAGTAGTCTTTCGTTCGAAGATTGTTATTCCTACTCTCGTCTCCTACCTAGCTTTTGGGACTTGAGTTCACATCTTGCCAACTTCTTCTCGTTAGACGTGGCATACGAAAATGGTCAATAACACGATTTCGCCGGTCCTCCCGGGTCCTGCGGCCCTTGCCAATGCCAGGAATCAACTCAGGAAGACGCTCCCGATCCAAGGTCTAGGAGAGGACTCTGCTCTGGAACACATCAGACAGGACATTGTGCCAGCATTAAGTGAGTGACCCAGATTGTGGATCTTGAACAGCAATTCTCGCTCAAAGTATTGGCGTGGAGAGTTGCATTTCAGTTATATATAGTGAAGGTGAAGCTCAAAACTCTGCTGACCGACTTCTTCGGTTGTAGGCAACAGTAGCAAGTCTGCAAACTATTATGGCTTCGTCACAGGTGGAAGCACAAATGCAGCAACCGCAGCAGATCATATCGTCACAGATAATGATCAGACAGCTCAGGTTCACCTGCCCCATGAAACAGTAGCCACAGATGTCGAAGACGCTGCTTTACGGATGCTGCTGGACTTTGTTGGGCTTCAAAGTGATATTTTCACACACCGCACTTTCACAACCGGTGCCACTGCAAGCAACCTCATTGGTTTGGCATGTGGTAGAGAATGGGTCATTGCAGAGCAGTGTCGAAGGAAGGGCCTCCAAGCTAGCGTTTCAAACGATGGACTTGCAGTCGCCATGCGGAAAGCCGGGCTCGAGGATTTCCAGATCGTTACCACTGTACCGCACTCCTCCCTAAAAAAGGCAGCCTCCATTGTTGGCCTGGGCAGAAACGCTGTCAAGGACATCGGACTGTATCAAGCAAAGCACAACTTCGACTTTGCGGCCCTCGAATCAGCTCTCCAGGATTCGAGCAAAGGTTCGATCGTTGCAATCTCTATGGCAGAGGTCAACACAGGCTTCTTCGCCACCTCTGGAGATGACATGATTAAGATTCGCAATCTCTGCAACACCTACGGTGCATGGCTTCATGTAGATGCAGCCTTTGGCCTTCCAGCTAGGATCCTGCCCTCTGATGACAACCAGTATGCTGCCCTCCTAGACGGCGTTCGCCACCTCGAACTGGCAGATTCGATCACTGGAGATGCACACAAGCTGTTCAACGTGCCCTATGACTGTGGTATATTCCTTTCCAAGCACCTCGACATCGCCACGGAAGTCTTTCAAAACGTCGGAGCTGCGTACCTGCAATCCTCGGCAGCGGTCACAATCCCATCACCTCTCAACATCGGCATCGAGAACTCGCGTCGATTTCGCGCATTGCCAGTCTACGCCACTCTTCTCGCTCATGGTCGAGAGGGCTATCTCGACATCCTACAACGACAAATCGGGCTTGCGAGAGAGATTGCCAAGTATATCCAGAATTCACCCGCATTTGAGTTGCTACCACGATCTCCACCCAGTTTTGCCAAGGTGAAAGAACAGGGGGTGAACAGAATATACATCGTCGTGCTCTTTCGAGCTGTAGATGATGATCTCAACCAGGAGCTCGTGAAGCGAGTCAATGCAACTAGAAAGATCTATATCAGCGGAACTAGCTGGGACGGACAGCCTGCTGCAAGATTCGCGGTTAGCAATTGGCAGGTCGACATTGAGAGAGACATTGCATTGATCAAAGAGATCCTTCAGTCGGTCCTGCCGCAATAGCAGAGGCGATCTCTCCAAGAACGTTCGTGCTGCCAGGAACCGACAAGAGTCGTTGCCACAACTTCACGCAACACGGCAGTATTGTCGTGAATTGCCGATGCCTTCCAAGATGAGACACTTCTCTAGTCTGCTGAATAATAGCGAAGCAGTATGGCATCGAACTTTGGGTGCACTCGAAGGCTTCCGATCCTCCTTCCCTGTTAGGCGTCGGGAAATATTGTTGAGTAAATATACTGTCCATGAGTTAGCTGATGAGGAGATGGTAGCTCTGTACATAGGCCTGATAATTTCAAGCACTACCGCATGTCATCCTGGCAATGAGACAGCAATGATGGAACCTTTGTGTTGTGGTCCAAGTTGTTGTGGTGCTGTCGCTGTTGCCAAGAGCCGCCCCGAAGCCGCGGTCTTTCCTTGCTCTCGACCTCGAACGCACAACGCTCTCATGCTTCCACGTCGTACTCTACCAAATTTGTCCGACTCCCGGCATCACGCGTGAATCCTCGACCGCAATTGTCGCCATACTACAGCAATGTGCCCATAAGCGCGGCTTGCAAAGCTGAGCGCTGTCGCATGGCTCTCTCTCCTCCAGAACTGGCCACGAATGCACCAAGCTATTCTCTCGAGTACCAGGAGCCGATCTCGACTCGCTACAAACCGAAGTAATACTGACATGTCGACATATTTCAATGCGCTGCACCATCGATTGATTGGCAATGATGGAGCGACTTTCTGCTTCTGCACAATGTGCTTGATGTAGAACCGGCTTCAGCGACCAGAGTGTTGACACGTCAAGATACTCCAGGCGATGTACCAGAGAACAGCAATAGCAGAGACGCAGATTCATAGACGCAACGCCAGTGGCGTGGACAGGCTGTGGTCACCATGAATACCATCATCGAACTCTGCCCTGCTCGCGATTGAGGGCCAACGCGCGATCCCAGGCGCCACAAAATAGCGGATGCAAGCTGGGAGAGCACAATGAGACCATCAGAGGCCAGGCTGCGCCGCTGCCTGGAAGCAAGAAGGATGCCGCGACTGCGAAGCTGGACTAGAGGATATCAACTTGCAGGATCCAACAGTCGCGGCTCCTCGCCAACCCCAAAACTGCTAGGACTGGGCTACGACCATTCGTGGCGGCAGACGGCCAAGGATGGATCTGCTTGCGGTATGGTATAGACACTTTCATGTTTCTTTCTTGATCAAGATAGTAAGAAGCCTGAGGCTGCAAAACGATATCTTCCATCTTTCTTTTCCAGGCCCATACAGGCAACCTTCCATTTCTCAGGCGTGTCTGCCGAAGCAAGAAGATTTTTGAATTCTCCTCACAACATACTCAAGGGACCATTCGGATACGACTGAAGACAATCGATCCCTCATGATCTTCGTGAGAGTTGATCGCGGCTTAGCATCACCTTGCTGTGATGGGAGTGTTGTAGATCCAGCATATATGTACGATCCCAGCATCCTCACATTAGCAAATATGGTCCGGAAGTCCAGGGAAATATCAGGTCAATGACATGATCCAAGTCGAAATGATATCGGAGCGCGCAGTACACTTGCTGCAAAGTCCTTCTGTGGCACGTTCAGCCCTCTTGTCGATATATACTTGCCCATGGTCTCTAGCAAGTGCAGATCCTGGGAGCACGACCTCACCTTACCCAGCTTTGACCTCGTCCGGTCACACTTGGCTGCTGGAGTATGGATCCAACATATCTCTGCCACTTCAATCTGGAGTATCGAGAGACAATCCAGGTTGGATGTACCCAAATATCGTCAATGAGTCGACTTTCAGCAATGCTCGCGCTATCATCGAAGCGACGTCCAGGCCTATACTCCACGATTATCCGTTCGAGTGATTGGTTTCGACCTGCCAGCTGGCGAAATGGGTGACATTTGTTGTAACCTCTCACTGAGCAGTCCAACAACACCACACCAGATGCAGCAATCTTACGGCATGCCTCCTCGTGAACGATGGAAGAAGAGAGTCAACAAGACGAAGAAAGATCGTCTGCCCTGTCACCGATGGACATGAGCCTCTAGAGTATGCGAGCAGAATGGAGCCACCACACGACTGGATGCAGAGGTCACCAGCAAAGCAGTGGACTGGAAGGTCGGGCCGTGCCTCTTTCACGGAACCATCAAATCTTCAGATGAGAGGATCGCTGATGGCAACTCCACCAGTCTTGCACCATCGGTATGCAGATCTAGGGAATGTTTATCTTCAGCCATGAATGTTCTTGCTCTTCCATCGCCGCCACAGGAGCGGGTAGCTTGATCAGCGCGACTCCGCCAACCAAGCCTTTGCTTCAAGGGAAGACAGGTGGTATTGGCCACATAGCTGATGTCGAAATTGGCTCCCGGCGTGGTGCAGAGGCTCATCAGTACGGCACTCGTCTTGAGATGTAGCGAGAATGTCAAGAGCAGTGTGCTCTGACTGTCTGCATTGTCGGCGGCTGATGAGTTTCGTTTTGGCGCCGGTGGTTCTAGAATCGGTCTGTGCCCTCTGGAAGTGGGACATATTGCTGGAGGTCGAGCCATGCTGCGCACGCCTTATTCTATGAGGCGTTGTCTGACGAGAAGCAAGCTGAGCGCATTGCATGGAGAGCCTATGAACAAGTGATCGACCAACTGGAGGGGAAAGGGAATCGGAATTCGTCCTCTACCTATACCCAGTACTCTACATGTCTTACCTGCGGATATGGATGCCAATGCCTACATGAGGACTATCTCAAGTATGATAAGATACTCCTCCATTCAGTACTGGAGCTCTGCATGCACGTTGGTGGTCGTTTCCAGCGCACCTTCCTTGGGCACACCGCCGCCAAGCAAGAGCGTTTGACGCCCGAAAGGCTCACCGGAGACCCGGCACGCAAAATTTGTGCTGCTTCTTGCACTGCTTCCTTCTGACTCTCCTTCCTCTACCCACACCCACCATCTGCACGCTCAACCACCTCCTGCACACGCAACCACCCTCACCGTCGCCGCCGTTGCACCATCGGCGCCATCACAAGTCACTTTGACTGCTCCATCACAGGCGGTGAGCCTCAGTTCAGGTCAGTTCACAAGCTCTTTCCTTCATCACACGCGTGTTCTTGACCGGTCGTGGTCAATGCGTTCTCAGCACGCCGACCGTGGATAAAAGGACCGCCCTTTGCTCCAGACTCTTCCTCTTTCTTACACACACACATCCACCACCACCAACAACATCCAGTCTCAACACCAACTGACAACAACATCAGTCAACCACAACCCCCTTCCAACATCCAACACCCCATCAGCATCAAGCTGAACTCAAGGTACGTGGTCGGCTGTCAGCGCCATACTCAACCCATCCATCATCCTCGACTGCTCAGCAGTTGCGCATCCCCTTCCCCATCACCCTCACCATCATCACAAGCTCCGCCATCACTCAAAGCACGATCATGGCCTCGCGCTCTTGCCTCACAAGCAGCGCGACCGTTGATCAATGCTCAGCTGTCGCGCATATAAGGGCTCCTCATCTCAGACATTCTTTCTTCCTTCCACATCAACCACCTCCATCAACCACCACTTTGCATCAACACCAGTACTGACTTGACATCAGCATCATCTACCAACAACACCAAGCACCACAAGACCGACACAATGGCGGGTCCCGCTCAGCTGCGTGTCAACAAGGAGGCCGAGCGCCGCCAGACAACCGATGGTCGCTCCGTCTCCAACTCCAATTCAGGCACCACCTCGGCCTCCTCGTCTGGTCATGCCACCCACTCAGTGCGGTCGGCCGTGTCCACCTCGCGTTCCCTCCGTGGCGCGGCCTTCGACGGCAATGCCGATCCAGGCGCTGTCGCCGAGCGCAACCCAGCTACATCTGCTGTGAAGCTCGATACCAGCAAGAAGTTCAACTTCGACCTTGGCATGGCTGGTTGGGCTACTGTGCGTGGCACAGAAGTCTCCTCAACTCTTCCACCTCGTCAGCCGCCGTCCAAGTTGGGCGCTGCTTGCAAGGTTGGCCTGAACACCTACCACGTCACCAATTTCCCAAACATGCCCATCTACCAGTTTGACGTTACCATCGGCAATGGAGTAGAGAAGCGTGGTGTGATTAACGCCGTGTGGAACTCCAAGGCTGTTCAGTCTGAGATCGGCGCTGGTGCTATCTTCGATGGCAACAAGCTGGCTTGGTCTGGCAAGCCAATCTCCCGTGAGGTCCGCATCCTGGTCAACCTCGACGAAGAGAAGGGTCGTAAGCCAGGCAAGAAGGGCCCCGATGAGCACCGCGTCATGATCCGCCAGACAAACACTGTGGGTTTCCAGACTCTGATGGCCTACCTTCAAGGCAAGGCGGCATTCAACAACACTTGTCTTGAGGCTATTGCCTTTGCCGACCACCTGTTGCGTCAGACACCATCCAAGCACTACACAGCCATCAAGCGTGCCTTCTTCGCGCGTGGTAAGGATCGCGTCCATCTCTCTGGTGGCATTGAGGCCTTCAAGGGTGTGTACCAGTCTCTGCGTGTTGTGCACCCCGGCCGCCTCTCTATCAATGTCGATGTCGCCAACGGCACATTCTGGACCGCTGATACCATGCTCAATATTGTTGTCCAGGCTTGCGGCGCTCAGAACCCCGGCGACCTCATCACCGGCCTTCAGCGTTACGGCGAGAAGGGCAAGTACGGCCTGGGTCTCAAGAAGTTCCGCAAGATTCGTGTCATTGCCAAGCATCGTGGCAAGGACATTGAAGATGAGTATTGCGTCGAGCGTTTCATCTACAAGTCAGCCAAGGCACACATGCTTGAGGGCGTCCCTGATCCTTCAGGCAAGGAGGTCACCATTTCTCTCTACGACTTCTTCGCCAAGAAGTACAACATTCGCCTCAACTACTCTGACCTTCCGCTCTGCAAGATGACCAAGGGTAAGAACACTGTTCTACCAATGGAGATTCTTCGTATCAAGCAGAACCAGCGCTACGCCTTCAAGATGGATGAGAAGCAGACGTCCAACATGATCAAGTTCGCTGTCACTGCACCACCGGCTCGCTACGCCGCCATCCAGCAGGGCCTGGACATGCTTGCTTGGGGCCAGGACCCAGTGCTTCAGAAGTACGGTGTCACTGTCAACGCCACCAAGTCCGTTGTGGAGGGCCGTGTGCTTGTCGCTCCCACTGTCAAGTTCGGCACTGGCGAGGCTAAGCCTGGCACCTCTGGTCGCTGGGATCTCAAGGGCAAGAAGTTCTTCCAGGTCAACCCCCAGCCACTCAAATCTTGGGCTGTGTGCGTCATCTCCGGTCGTCGTGGCGGCAAGCCAGACAAGTCCACGATTGAGAAATTTGTCGCTGCGTTCGTCCAGGGCTATATCGGCCACGGTGGCAAGGTCGAGAACCGTCAGCCAGCAATGTCGCTTGCCATGGGCGAGGACGTTGGGTCTTGGGTCACCGCGGCTTGGAATGCTGCCGGCAACCAGTCTCAATCTCGGCCGCAGATCCTGTTCTTCATCCTTCCCGACAAGGACTCCCAGGTGTACGGGCGCATCAAGCGTTCTTGTGAGTGCCGTTATGGCGTGGTCTCGCAGTGCGTGCAGTACTCTCACGCTCAGAAGGCTCAGCCGCAATACATCTCCAACGTCTGCATGAAGTTTAACGCCAAGCTGGGCGGTGCGACTTGCCGTGCTGTCGGCCCCAAGACCGGTGGCGCGAACGGTATCTTCTCAGTCCCCACTGTCATCATCGGCGCTGATGTCTCTCACTCGGCTCCTGGTGTTCAGACCCCGTCCATGGCTGCCATGACCATCTCTATGGACAAGCTTGCCACTCGCTATGCTGCTCTGTGCCAGACCAACGGCTACCGTGTCGAGATGATCAACACCGACATCATCAACAACGAGCTCAAGCCCCTCCTTCAGTCTTGGATGCAGAACGTTGGCGGCGGCAAGGTTCCTCAGCGTGTCATCTACCTTCGTGACGGCGTGTCCGAGGGCCAGTATCAGCACGTTCTCCAGCAAGAAGTTCACGACATGAAGATGCTTCTCAAGCAGGCTGGTCCAGTTCCGAAGTTCGTCGTTGTCGTCGGCTCTAAGCGTCATCATGTGCGCTTCTTCCCTGAGAAGGGTGACCGCAACGGCAATGCTTTCCCTGGTACCTTGGTCGAGTCGGGTGTGACCAACCCTCATGAGAACGACTTCTACCTGTGCGCTCATGCTGCTATCAAGGGCACAGCTCGTCCAACTCACTACTACGTGCTTGCCAACGAGGCTGGCATGTCCAACGACGAGCTGCACACTCTTCTCTATGAGCACTCGTACCAGTACTCTCGTGCTTCTACCCCAATCTCCCAGCACCCAGCCATCTACTACTCTCACTTGGCCGCTCTTCGTGCTGCTCCTCATGATCCGAAGTGGGCTGGCAGCTCTGATGGTCCTTCCACCTCAACTCAGAAGCAGCAGAAGACTGGCTCTCAGTCTGGCGGCTCTCAGGGCAAGTCTGGCAGCAAGGGCTCCTCGTCTGGCATGCCGAGCGAGTATGACAAGCTCATGCCTATGCCAAACCAGGGCGGCATTGCCACCTCCATGTGGTTCATCTAGACGACCACACCCTCCATCCGTCCTACCGAGGACATCACTTACCCATGACCGCGACAACACTAGTCTATCTCCATAAGATTGACGACTTGGTGTAGAAGTTGCGGTGAGAAGCTCACAGAGACTGAGCTACATGCATGAATGAAGTCATGAGATGATGAGATCATGAAGTGACTTGGAGAAGGCGAATGAGTCTTCGAGCAGAAAAGCGTTGCTTCCTTGGATTTTGTACTAGTTTGCGACAGAAAATGATACCAGATGCCCAAGTGGCACACCAAAATTTGTTCCTCCCTTCTCAGTTTCCTTCCACAATACGATCATGATGTCCAACATGGTCGTCGGCGCCTTATTCTACCTTTGCATCGTCTTCCGTGCGCACTGACTGAGCAACAGCAGGACCACCAACATTCGACACTACAGCCGTATGCGATCCGTACGAGTAGCATTGCAGTCGATGGAACTCTCTCAACTTCGCACGTACCAGATACCATGAGCACGGCGATCTCTCCGCTCTTCTTGCCACTTCACGATCACAACATTTACGTGCGCGACTCTGAACCTCCTCCATCCAAAACCTCTTCTTTCACCACCGACTACCACGATCAAAACCGACTACCAAGATCAAAATCCTTCCCATCCTCCATCACTCAAGGCGCAATATACCTCAACCTCTCCCCTTCAAATCCACTACTCCATCTCTCCTCATTCGTCCAACAACTTACTTCCACCTCAACATCCTCATCAATTCTAATCCCCAATTTCTTCAATTCTGCTTTGAAATTCTCGAGTAATGCTCGACGACACCAGCCTAGCCATCGGATTTGTATGGAGCGGATTAATGATGCGTTGATGGGGCTGATGGATGATAGCCAGGAAAAGTCGGTTGGGGAGAGGGAGCCGGTTCCGCTTGAGGAGGTTGATATGGAGGGGGTGAAGATGAATGTGTTGGTGCCGTAGAATATTGGGAGGGTTTCGGTGCGGATTTGGCGGGATACGGATGTTAGGGGAGGGGGAAGAATTGAGGGGGAGGAGGAGAAGGAGGGGCGGGAGGTGACTGGATCTATGAATTCGTGTTTGATGTTGTGGTCGAGGAGTATGTAGCGTGCGATATCGATTCTGGAATATTGTGGTTAGAAAAGGCAGATTCTAGAAGGTGCGTTGATGGTGGTGTTTTCATACCCAGATGTTGTTGTGTTTTTAAATCTACAAACCCAATGTCTAGGCCATCTCACCGGTATCCCAATCCTCGCAGATCCCGAACAACTTCTTTCCAAACCCATCGTAACGAGATCTTTAGGACATGCTTTTGCGCATTGTTCGCATACGACGATTTCTAGACATCCGGATAATTGGTAGATTGTATTTCTTATTTCTGCGGGTAAGTGTAAGAATGTGGTTTTGAGTCGACGATCGCGGATTTGGATCCTGTGGTTTTTGGTTTGGAGGGTGAGCATGATTGTGAATGTTCACTTGGATCAGATCTGATAAGATTGGCGTGGGATGTTTATTTTAGTGTGAGATGCGTTCGCCGAGATCGGAAATAGAGAAACCCTCGGCTTCCGTACTACAGGGTTCGGGTGGTTGTGGAGAGAAGGTTCTGCCAATTGGATTTGGGGCTGTGGATTGCGTGTGCACTGAAATGGTTCGACTTGCAGATTGGTTTTGGTGTTTGCTTTGGGTGTGGCACGTTTCGGAGCGCGTGCATTCGGGGCTTTGCTACGCGTTGAGACGCGTGCTTTGCTTTGCACTGAGCTGAGCGATTTAAAGGCATGCATTCCTTAGCAAGTGCTGTGTATGTGTGATTTAGCAACAGATTTGGTAGCCGTCTTCTCGTTCTTCATGCAGCATATTGTATGTGTATTGCAAAGCAACAAACATTGTGCACATGACACCCATGACAGCACATGTTCTTCAAGCCAACATGTCCACACTCATCTGCCATCACAGATATCGCAGTATCTTTCCCCATTCACACTCATGTTGCCATATCTTTTACATCTACTTCCAAGTATCATCAACCTCAAACTCCTCCTTCATACCCTCAATCGTCTCCTTGTCATCAGCCAGACCTTCGAGAATAGTCTCCCAAAGCTCCTTCCGAATCTTCTTCCGATTCTTCGCCTGGATCGAGATCTTCTTGTACGTCTTGTTGATGCGATCGCGCTTCTTGGGGTCGACGGGCTTGACGCTGCCACTCTTGAGCTTGGCCAGACGTTCTTCAAGCTCTGACTTCTCGGCCTCCATGGCGATGATGTTTTGCTTGATCTCCGTCAATGGCACGAGATTGGCACCTTGACGGAGGGAGAGGCGGAGATCCTTCTCTTCGTCTTTGAGTGCGATGACTTCTTCGCGGAGACGAGTAGTCTCGGCAGTGGTGGCGGCGAGCTTGTCGTGGAAGTTGGGCTCTGCTTCTTCCTAAGTAAGGTATTAGCTGCGAGAAGATGCTTGAGAGGAGTAAATGCTTCTCACCTGCAGGGCAAAGTAGACGCAGCTCTTGCCCGATGCTTTGCCTTCGATCTCCTTCCGCTCGTGCAAGTCCTTCAGCAACTTCTGTGCCGCAGTCTGAGTGATGACTGCTGTCTTGGCGGCTTTGATGTTCTCGCTGATCTCTTTGGCAGAGTATGGACGATTTGTTTGCTTCAGATATGCGACAATGGCCTCAGCCGACTGCTGAGGCGTGAGCTTTGGAATCTTGTCCTTGGCTTCCTCCTTAGTCTTGGCCATAGTGCTAGTTGCTTGATGGTTGATGAATGATTGGCTGTGCTGTACAGTGACTGTGAAAGAGATGCTGCGGAAGAAGAGAATAGAACGAGATATTCGGCGTGGGATTTGTGAAGGTGAAGTTCTGTTTCCTGGTGAGCTTTTAGACTTTCACGCGTCTGTCGGACGCGCCTGCCTGGCCAAGAGCGCACCTTCCTCGCGTTTGCTTGCGCCCAGATATGACTAGCGAAGAGCGCGTCCTTTCGCCAATAGAAACCATTTGGGAATGAGTGGGCGTGGAATTGTGTGCTGGCCTCGACTGCGCGGGTCGCGAGTAGCCTTGGTGATTTCGATCCAGCTTGAACGTGTTCACCGATGCAAGAAGCAACCCTCAATCTGCTATTCGCCAGCAGCAGACATCGCTGCCAGCGTACGGTGAAACGAGTCCGACACAGCCGATTATCCAGCATCTGGATCAGGTGCAAGCGTCGCCTCCTGTTGTACGCTGGTAGCGATGTCTGCTGCTGGTGAATAGCAAATTGAGGGTTGCTTCTTGCATTGGCGAACACGTCCAAGACAAGTGGTTCCTATTGGCGAAGTTCGAACACGCCATTTAGTGCAGACGGCTCTGAAGTTTTCCGACCAAACACTGTTGTAGCTTCTCTTTGGATCTTATGCAACGCTTTCCCAGATCTACAGACCTCATCGATGCGTTCTGATAGCCCCACTGAGAAGCACTGTACCGCCCAGAACCCAAGCTGGCCACCATACCGACCACAACACAAGATTGCTCCAAGCACCTTGTGCAGACCAGCCTTTTGCCACCTCTAGGAGTATCCAGCCGAGGTCCTTCTCCGTGTACCAGCTCAGTGCATAAACTGCGGCGGGCGGCGATAAAACCAACCAGAATAGTGCTGCTGGTACGTGCAGCGCAAACTGTACATACTTGGTGTGTTCGAGAACGATAGGTCGGGCAAAGCTGAGTGGGCTTGCGAGCAAGCCCACCAGCAGTGCCAGCGAGAAGTTGATGGTTGCCCAAGTGGAAAGTGTCGCGCCGAGGAAAAGCAGTGAGAAGGACTGCATGACTTGAATCTGCTGGGAACTGGCATTCATATATCGGGTGAGGAGAACTCCGAGATAGGCCGGGAACGCGTAACTTGCAGCGGCAATGGCTGTAAAGGCGAAGGTCAGGCTCTAATTGAAACTCTGGTCAGTCTTGGCTCAATCTATTTCAAACCACGTTATCGACTTACCGCTTTGTCAAGATGCGTCAGCAGATACAGCGGCACAACGCTGGCTAAGTGCACTGCGAGGACCACAGTCGCGGGAAGCAACATCTTTCTCTCGACAGACTCCAGCTCTTGCTTGGCCACGAGAGCCACATGCTGCCCACTCTTGACAGCCACCATCTTCTCTCCCTTCGGCTTGTCAGTCGGATGGGCCTCCAGCGCGCCAGGCTTCTCCACAGGTCCTTTCCCACTCAACACCCACAGCGCGAGCGCATTGATGGTAAAGCTACCTGCTACCAACATGGCTGCAGGTAGATAGCTTCCAATACTCACGAATCGATGCGTGTTGAGCAGCATATAGAAGAAGAAGCTTTGGTGAAATTTCTCCAGCAGGTTGTTGATGCTCCTGAAGACGCTTTCCGTAACGCGTCCCAATGTCATCTCATCGTGCCAGCCATCACCGACTGTCTTCAACGTGATAGCGTCGACGTGGTATGGCATGAATGCCGAGTGAGGGCCAGTAGAGTGTCCAGCTGCCTGCGTCACGACGCCTTTCGCAAGACATTTCAATCGATCTTCATAGCTGTCTTTGTGGTCTGAAATACCATGGAGACTGCAGCCAATGCCCATCTGCCCGCTCGCGACCTGCACCGCGGTGTTGAGCAAGTCCAGATTCGGCAGAGCGCCGTTGATCCCGTCATAAGCTACGTCCAGCTTGTCGAATCTCTTTCCCCAAGGTCCGACTGGGTAGTCCAAAGCAACAGCTCCCTGCAACGCTCCAGCTTTGATCGGGAGTACACTCACATTTCTGCTCGAAGTTGGCACGGCAGCTGTGCTATGGTATGCGCTCACCCAAGCCTCTGGACCGTATGTACTGTCGTCCGGCAACAGCACAATAACGTCCTTGCTCCAAATGCTCCACCTCTTAAAGTATCTCGCCATGGTTAAAGCCAATGCCACGCCAGAGTAATTGATCTCTCCATCGAAGTTTTTCCAAGCAGCGATCAAAACCATGGCCTCGGTAGCATCAGCTCTGGGTCCTTGAAGCAGACCGTAGACATTCTTCCCTTGGATCTTTTCTCCTGCTACTTCGAACTTCCAGTCCTGTACCGCAGTCTTCAGTCCTACTTCATCCAACACTCGTCTGAGACCAGCTGTTCTCTCCTCATCGCTCTGTTGGCCAAGTGTCCAGACTTCTTGACGATATGCACGGAAGATGTTGTGCTCGGATCCGCCGAAGTACGTATGCACTTGTCCGGGTAGGATGGCATTCTCGGAGATGTACGTCTGGCGGGAGTATTCGTTTAATGGGAGTAGGAGTAGCCAGGCGACCCCGATGAGGATGCACAGGAGTGAGAGGTATGGCGGGAGCTTGAGCAGGATGGGAGAGCGACGTAAGGTCAGAAGGCGCGCAGCTGTTTGGTTATAGTCAGCTCAATCATTTCATTCTCCAGCCTGAATGGGCCCTGAACCTACATAGCGCCATGGTGGGATGTCTATGGCATTGAGTGTTTGTGTTGTGAAGGTGTTCTGTATTGATTGAGGCCCATGAAAGTTGATTGAAGACCTCCACTGCATGTAAATTCGTGCCGCGGCGAGCGCGGTGCTGACAACGCGTCTCTGGCCGGGTCCAGTCTTGCTTCCAGGATGATCCGAGTCTTTTGAAGCAGGACATGCGACACTCCCAACTTCTCGCCAACCCACTTTCCTCTCACCAAACCACCTCCGGATTGCCTCGGAGACGTTGCTGTGTTGCATGGCGTCAATCAGAGACCAGCTGCCCGATGCGCGACGGATCCGTTCATACCTGCTGAGGCTGCCGCTGGCCACTCGTGGCTTGCTGCTGGTCATTACCGCCTTATACATTGCGCATTGGTTTGTGCCAGGTCTCGAGCAATGGGGCGCATTGATTCCGAATGAAATCAACATCGCGACACGTATGGTTTCACTGTCCCCAGGCAGAATGTTCTTTGCTAACGATTTCTTCAGTCCATCGACTGAATACATACCCGCTCCTCCACGTCTCCTTCCTCCACTACATCCTGAACATCATCTCCCTCGTGCCGCTTCTCGAACGCTTCGAGTCCGAACACGGAACCATCACCACCGTCGCGCTCTTCGCCGGTCCCTTCGGCCTTTTACCAGGTGCTTTATACACGATCCTCGAACGATTCGTCTTCCACCTCAATAGCTCTGTAATAGGGAGTAGTGTCTGGGTCATACTCCTATTATGCAACGAAGCATACAAAACCTACAAGACAAACCCATACTTCGAGATCAGCGGCTACAAAATCCCAACTTGGACCACACCTCTGGCTCTAATCCTCGTAATCAACTTCTTAATCCCACACACCTCCCTCCTGGGACATATCTGTGGAGCAGCAATCGGCTACCTATGGGGACTTGGATACATTCGCTTTCTGGCACCTCATGACAAGATTCTGAAGTGGGTGGAAGGGAAGTTGAATTTGCTAGGAAGATTACCACATTATGTGAGCGTGGATCAGAAGACGTATGGGAGGTATGGTGTGCTCCCGAGCACGAGGAGTTCGAGCGTTGGACCAGGGAGAGGGACGTTAGGAGTGGCGAATGGCGTTGCGGTGGGACCGGTGGGATCTACACAGAAGTTGGGTCCCTGACTATATGATTATGGGACCTTCCAGATGTCCATGCTGAGGAGGCATAATTCGTGAATACAAAGATACAAGAGCCGGTGCACTGCCTAGGCATTACACTTTCAAATGGGTCTCACAGTGGTCTGCCGACTGTCAGGCCCAAGCGTCAGACCCGATGATCATGCCGTCAAGTTCGAGCAGCCATGCAAGCAGCGAACGCCAATGCAAGTCCATGCTGGAACCCTCAGGAAACGGCGGGGCAACCACCATGCGCCGCACCCGACTAATGAGCTGTGATGTGAAGGCTCTCGTTGATATACGGCAACCATACCATGGAGCTGGGGTAGTTGAGTGGGCAGAAGTAGACGACGAGTCCGACTAGAACGTGTGCGTATGCTGTTGATGCAAAGATGAAAGATGTAGACACTCTACTGATATCCGAGCTATGGAAGAGCAGCTAGAAATGGACTCGTGAAGCGTTTACGAGCCTTTGATCATTATCTTGCTTTTCAATATTCATCTCTGTGACCGTTTACCCTTAGTCCTGTCCATCCCCATAGCCTCCCTCACTCATCCGGCATCCCATTTCGCAAATTATCATACTTACTCTCCGGATACTCCAAGCAATTCTTCACTTTCTCCATATGCTTTCCCTCATACCCACCCAGTCCCTGGACCGTAATATTGATCAAGCTTTCACCATGGCTGACAGGATGATCGCCACTGCTCTCCCACCACATTGCGCCGCCGAGACCAACTTGCTTGATATATTGGACTTTCTGGGCTGCGACTTGAGGCGTGTCATATGACACCATGGTCTTGGTAGCTGGATCATAACACCAGGATGCTACGGCTTGTGGGTCGTAGCGGCATTCGGCATTAGGGCGGGGGAGAGCCTGTATGTATGTTAGATCTTTGGTCTTGCCGGGCTGTTTTGATGCTGGAGAAGCAGTGTTGGGAGGGGTCAGATTAGATCAAGTTATTTTGGACGATGTGTCCCGCCCATTGTTGCCAGCCTTGCAGAACCGATGTGACGGGACATGGCTGTGTCAAGGAGGTGTTCGAGACTTGGCGTCAAGCTCTTTCATCATGAAGGATGTAGTAAGGGGTGGCAACTGCCAGCGCTCAAGGGACCGATGCGCGCTGAGCAGAAGTTCTTGATCAACTCACCTTGTAATCCCAAACGCCATTTTCCCAACTGCCTTCTCCGACTCCACTGTAGCCACATCCAGGTCCTTCGGTCTGCTGGAAGGCACGGCCGTAGAGAGGCATGCCGAGCACAATTTTGCTTGGATGGACTCCATGCTCGATGTAGTATCGGACGGCGAAGTCGATGCTGAAAGGTGTGCTCTGGGGAAGCTGCTGCGAAGGGTATATGTTTGCTTGATGTCCGGCCTGAGAGTCCCAAGATCCGGCGAAATCATATGCCATCATGTTCCAGAAGTCAAGATACTGGTCCATTTCGCGCAACTTGAGCCAGTGGCAATTTGACGGTCCAGCGGGAGACGCAACGGTGAGTAGGAAATGAGGGCGGCCAGGGACTGTTGCGGAGTAGGCTTCAAGTGCACAACGGGTCTCATACAGTAGCTTCACAAAGTCTTGAGCCTCAGAGTCGCACTTTGGGTACTCCCAATCAATATCAAGTCCATCCAAACCGAGGTCTTTGAGCAGGCGAACGGCGCTGTTGGCGAATGTACGGCGTCCTTGCTCGGTGGAAGCAGGCTGACAAAAGTTCGAGGAGTACGTCCAACCACCGATGCTGAGCAGGATCTTAAGGTTGCGATTCCGCTTCTTCAGCAGGTACAGCTGCTTGATGCAGCCATAGCAATTGTTTCCGGTGTCGTTCCAGGAGTCAGAAGGGTAGTGCTTATCCGTGTCAGACCAGCCATCTGTCAGGTATACCTCTCCAGAGTCGGGTCGTATGTTTGCAAATGCGTATAGGACGTGCGTGAGCTTTTCTGCTGGGATGTCCTGAGGCTGGTGATTTCGGCCATATATAGCCCAGTTCACAAAGTACGCCACGCTGCGGTAGCCGGAGTGCTGTGAGACCATTGTAGATGGCTGTTGGTTGGAAGACTGTTGTTGGAATGGTGCCTGCTGCAATATGAGTGAGTTATAGAGAAGTCAATGCCACTCGCCACTGAGGCAGCAAACGTGCTGATTACGACGCCGAAAACAAGGCAGTGCAAAGCTGACCTGACCATAGCGTCAGTGCCAGCGGCGCCTCGTGGACGAACCAGACTAACTTGCTGCAGAACTTGAGCAGCTGATGCATGGAGGCTCAGGAGATGAATAGGAAGCTGCCGGCTGAGAATGCATTGATGAAGGTAACTTGTCTTGGTGGAGCAGAGCTGCCTTACTGTGTCAAAGTGCTGTCCTGAGAGCGGCCACTGATGGGAGGCCTTCGTCAGCCGTTCGAGGTCTATATCAAGTCTCCGCACGAGGAATTCTCCTGTCACTGTGTGCAGTGGTTGTGGGTGCAAGAAGAAAGTGGTACAGGAAGATGAGACGGCAAGAAGATGGAGGAGCAACGCTTGCCCGCGGCTTCCACGCCGAGCACTTCGCAAGGACCACAACCTCACCAGCTCACCAGCTCTTGAATTGTGACACAGCTCAATTGCCAGCTGCTGAGAGATCGATCCTACCGACAGCGACTATCATGCCGATTGTGATCCGTATCAAGCGAGCCGCGAAACGAAAGCCGATTCGGCGACCTCATATCCGTATACCTTGACGCGTCTGTCTCAACCGGCGCGTAGAAGACAATAGCAGCGAGCTGCTGCGACAAGCTGGAACCTCACTTGGAGGCCATATAGAAGCACTTGGCAGCCCAGATTAAGAGAAATACACATAATACAGCGTCGTTGTACCCCCCGGCAACAATGTCTCAGAGGACTCCAATGGCAGCTCCACCACCGCCTCCAACCAACGGCGAGAGACCGAAGAAGCGCGTGAGGCTGTCAGAACATGTTGGACCAACAATCATGACCCGTCAGATGGATCATCTTGGCACATCGTTGGAGGTGGACCATATGATCCTAGACTACATGGTCTACCAAGCAATCAACACCTGCTGCGCTTGTCAGAACACGCCTCGATTGGAAGACGGAATCTCGCCAGTTGAGCGAAGTCTTATGCAAGTTGACGAGTTCGAGCATCTCTTCCAGCATCGCTATCCAAGATATCGCCCTGACCCCGAGCTGCGATTTCGACAGCAACTACTTCAAGTGGTCACTCTAGTCACTCAGCGCCACGTACAGACGTCCGTCACGCCACCCAAGACTTCATTGCAGACTCTGCGCGCTCGAAGTCAAGCTCGAGCGCGTGAATGGATTGGGGATGCCTCTCGTTTACCAACTGCTGAGTACGACACCACGCCATTCGACAATGAACTGCCAGTACCCGTAAGAAAGCTCGACGACAACCGAGCTCGTGCTCTCGAGGAGGTCAACGGTCCCGCTGAAGACCACGATTACGAGGACGCCTTCTTCGGTACGACCGCTTGTGTCTCGCTTTTGGACATCCTTCCCCTCTTCATGCGAATCTCGGTGAGCTGCCGGATGCTATTCGACGAGAGCGATCCTTCATCGCAATGGATGCATTTAGCTGCCGAGTGGATGCGACAAGCTTGCCTTGAACAATATCTGATCTACGGCAAAGATGGATCAGACGCGATGGATGAGGCATTTGCGTGGGGCTACAAGGACAGCGACCACGCAGACCTAAGAAAAGATGCGGACCCTGACAGCCCATTTGATCTTGGATTCGTCGACGAGGATGTGCAAAGGTGGCAAACGATTCGGCGTCGAGCTTTAGCTAGCCTCTTTCCGAAGAAGAATCAGAACGGGGAGCTGGACAGCAGCCTTGTTTGGCACCTAGGTGCTGTTGCTCTTACCAATCCGGCCCATAAAATGCAAGACGAAGCATTGAAATTCTTTCAGGGTCTAGCCAACGCCACAAAGAAGCCAGTGCTGGCACAGCTGGAGACAGGGCAGCTGGATGGAATGACCAAAGGTCAGACACAGGACTTCCTGAAGGACTGTGGCTTGGACGTTGCGAAGTTTTTCGCTCACGATACAGCACTGGATCAAATGGATACGACTTGAGCTGGCCGTCTGTCTCAGTCTGTTACTCTCGAGCTCATCGAATATGCAAGTCGCAACACATGTTCGACACATGCCAAATCTGATCGACTCGCTGCTCTTCCAGTGCGACGAAGCTGTCTCGTAGCGTCCCAGTAGCATGCAATGTCTGAGATCGCCCTGTTGAGCTATTATATGAAAGCCTCCACCCACGCACGGCTCAGCGCCCTCACACAGACACCACACCCCTCAGAACATCAGTAACAAAATGGTGCTCACCAGGCTTCGCAAGTTCCTGAAGCGAATTCTAAGATCCGCCATTCCTTCTACTACTGCATCACAACTTTCATCTATGCCTGTCAACAAAGACCATGACCTTGACGGCCGGGAGCCTTTTTACCATATCAGCACCAATCCTGGATATGTTATGACGCGGAATGAAAATGGATCCCCGATTCCATCCACAAAATCCGAATACGGTAGCAACGAAGCTCTCCTGCGCTTCGAGAAGGAAAGAGTTTTGTCTCAATTCAAGAAAGGGAAGAAGAACCTTCACATCATCTCCAAGCACGACCAAGAACGAATCTCGCTTGTGGTCAACACACCGTTGGAGACGATGCGAGCACAGAGGATGAGAGAAGGGAGCATCAACTACACGGAATACTTCTATCACGACATCAACCTCGATTGCAAGGAAGAACCTTCATATCATTTGCAAACACGACCAAGAACGAATCTCGCTTGTGGTCGTTTCAACAATGGAGACGATGCGAGCACGGAGGATGAGAGAATGGAGCATTAATCACACCGAACATTTCTGTCGCGACGTCGACCTCGAATTTTATCTCCAGCTGTCATCGCCTGCACAATGAGGTGCAGTATGGACATCACGGAGTCGCTTACTTATCACCTCGTATTGTGCCCCATCGACACGACTTACCCGACTTGCGAAAAGGCCATGAGACTTCAGGAGGTCATCTCCCAGGTCCTGGACCCATTTCGACCTTGTAGTATGCAAATATACCTTCAAATGCGTTGCATAAACAACCACCTCTAGTGTCTATGTTCGTACCAACACACATCCTGTTAAAGTTTCCAAATAGTCATTGGGCTGCGAACTTTCCGACGGCTTCAGGCCAAAATTCGGTTTGATCTCGTATGGAGGACAGAAGGGTTCGTAATCGGAAAGAACGAGCACAACACGAGCGATTGCACCGCGTTCCTGCTTGCATTCATCCATGGACAATATATTGGTGATGTGATGGCTGTGTGCCTACGCCTGCGCCTGCAAACCGCGATGGGGCGTCGTCAAGCATTGGGTTATTTAGACAATTGCCTATCGAAATCTCATTGAGGTGGAAAGCTACGCGCGCAGCAACAACATATCGCTCGTATCAGCGAGGCACTTTCCGTTTTCTCGGCATACCGCGTTCACTTCGGTTCACTCGGGCGGTCTCCGCTCGGCGGCTCTCCAGATTTGACGACGATCTCTGGAGAATTAGTTATGTGGGACTCGCGGCATTGATGAGCGAGCAATTTTCGCGAGATACGGTCGCACACCGAATGATCGATCACACAATGAAGACTCGCGGCCGCACCTATTCCGCTCCGCATCCGCCCGCCATCAAACCGCTCGACTAATTGTCGCATAGATCGAGAGGAGGTAGCCTTGTGTAGATCATTGGCATCTTTATCTTCACTTTTGATGTAAGACAAGCAAGATTTTTTTTCTGAGGCCTATTCTTGCCTATCGATGAGGTGGAGACCATATTTCACAATCGCAACTTGCCAGTTCTTACTGTTATTACTATATTATCACTGCTGACTGATATCTACTTGTGTAGTGTCGAGCGGCTGTTCTTGCGATTAAACCTTCTCTGCGCCATGGTAACAAACATTCGGGTTGGGCACCGTTCAGAATAAGTCATCACTGGGAATTGCAGAAGGACGTCTCTCAGCCCATACTAGATACCCAAAATCCTGTACCGATTGTCGCTGCGACGAAGAAACAGCGAAGCAGTGGTCACGTTGATTGATCTTGGTTCTGGCAGTCTCTGACTACGATCCAGCGGGACCGCTCAGTATCAGCCACCGGGCAGGGTGGATCGACGTCCACTTGTAAAATCATACATGATACGCAAGTCTCTCGATATCTCTCTTTGCACTTCCAATATCGCTGCATCTATGTGGTCTCATCGAACTCTGAATCATTTTCAGCAAAGTGGAGTGATGTGCCTTGGAGCTTGGCACATCGACTCCTAGATCAAACAAATTGCGAGTCATTTGATCTCTGTGCTACAACACAGCTGACCTCGATGGATCGCGCATGGCAGCTCGACGTTCCGAAGAGGGATATTGTCGTCTTGTTGCAAAGCTGTCAAGGTAGACGGGCTCGCGTGAATGCGAGTTTGCGAATGTCCTAGACGCAGTCGCATTCATTGAACATGTGGACTTGCTCGGTCTTGGCATAGTCCCGTTACAATACTTGAATACATACATATCAAGGTCGGCCGAGTGCTCTGGGGCTTGGCATAGTCTACGTCTCAATGCATGGTTGACTGGCTCGCGTAAAAGACATTTTGCAGTGAGAGTTGGCCGATGTCTTGGGCTCGGTCGCATTCATCAAGTTGGTGAACTCGCTAGATCTTGGCATAGTCTCGTTACAACACATGCCTTCCAAGTTCAGCGTGCTATGGTAAGTCGTGCCGAAGAAATATTCCTCTTTCGGGTATGAAGCTGTCGTCTTGATTCTCCCAGGCATCTCCTTCTTGGCTGATGTAGGCAAGAAGACAACGATATGTCCCCGCCTTGGCGGCCATGATGGTGACGGTATGTAGCTGGCGCAACACGTGGTGGCGCAGGGCTGTACTAGAGTATCAGGCTTGGGGGAGTATTGCCAAGTTGTTTCTAATTGATGAATAGGCTCGGCGAAATTGTTTACATCGAGACTTGCAAGGCTACCGAATCTGCCAAGCATTGAGAAATCTCTCAGGTCTCTTCATCTTGGCATACTCTGCGTGCTCATCTTGGCATGCTCGTGTCATCGCGATACATCTAAAGGCGACCACTTCTGCCGTCATTCTTGGCGTAGCCTCTACATTGAGGCCTTCTGACCTGCTGCCGCGTCTTGGCTGCGACTGTTCTAGACACAGGAGATGATGTCGTCGTACAGGTAAGAGAGTCGGACTGATGCTACACCGGCCCCGGATGCTGGCCGATTCCAAGGCTCGGCTCCTACCAACTGCCGGCTCATCTTTCATTGATGACTATACGATTGCTTGGCGGAGACGAGTCCCTGAACGAAGGTCTTTGTCTTTCGCTCTCCGATTATCAATAGTACGAATGGTGGGTTTCGACCATATGTTTGCCCCCTAGTCAAGTCGCCGTAGAATAGCCTCTTCGGGGAAATGTTCAGCGCGGCTGTGATGATCGGCTTCTCTCTCTCCTGTGCTTTACCCCAGATGCTCGACTTCGCATGTCGCACATTCGTATGTCTGAAATGCCACTAAGAGCGGGAACATATTGTTCCATGACAGCCAATTGCTCCGCGGCAAGACGCTTCGGATTTTGAGAGTGGGTCTTCCGATGGTTGAGAGATGCCTGGCACTGGGAATAGGTACACATGGCTATTGTTTAGTGAGTGTATAGACCATACTCGCGCCAACTTTGACCTGACATCGAGCCGGCCTATTCTTCAAGATCCTGTAATGCAGCCTAGAAGACAGCGGTCAATGCAAGCGACATTGCTATGACGCTGAAAGTTGATTCGATTTCCACATCGGGTCCCGACTTATGCGGTTCCTGGCTCTAAGTATGGCACTTGTTGGCTTAGTCTTGAATATAGAACCTGTTGGGTCTCATCTGTGCTGAAAGAAGAGTCATGAAAAAGAGATGAAGGCGCCCCTTCCCATTTGGGCAACTGCTGGGTTGCACAACTGCTTGCACAACGACTCACTATGCAAATTTATGCAAGAGCATTGATCCAGGAGTGGCTTGTCAGGCTGTGACGCCTTGCATTTGTAGTGATGCACCATAGCGACATCGTGCAGATTTGACGTTTGGGCTTCAAGACGTAAGTTCCCAGGCCGAAAGCTACACATTGTTCACGTTTAGCAGCAAACAAGTTTGAGCCATACAGCCTCGTCTTTTCACTTCGATATCGGCATTCAAGCTTGATGATCCTCCGATGGCTGGCAGTTCTGTGGCGTTAAGCCTTGCTTTAGAGACTTTGGGCATGAGTCGCATTCCAAGAGGAATCTCGAATCTCAAACCTCGTTGGCGCTGGGCAAGATGTCTCAGGAACAAAGTTGAACATAGATCGTTCGGACGCGCGACCGAGATGGTCGGGCGTCAGCAAGCTCTGAACCGGAGCATCAAGTTTTCCGGTCATCGTCATAC
This sequence comes from Pseudocercospora macadamiae, assembly GCA_012978405.1. Taxonomy (NCBI): domain Eukaryota; kingdom Fungi; phylum Ascomycota; class Dothideomycetes; order Mycosphaerellales; family Mycosphaerellaceae; genus Pseudocercospora; species Pseudocercospora macadamiae. The sequence continues at coordinate 430,921 of WRNY01000031.1, forward strand.
TGAGCGATGACAGCTCGGAGGCCTTTGAACACGTCGCACTTCTACACAAAGGCGGTAGGCTCAATTGAGCACTGATAAAGATATACTACATCAACGCTGCGCTGCAAGGCCCAACCACCGCTGTGCAACCCGGTTTTATCGGCGGCTGGCCAGTTGCACATGGCAATCATCGATCTTTCTCACCGTATACTGCCATGCATTTGCGAAGGTACGAGGCGTTCCAGACCGCGGCACAGTCTCAGGCATTGCTGGATTACAGGATTGTGAGGGATGAGGGTGAGGGATACGCTGACTTAGTCATCGTCCTATAGTTCTTCTTTCAGGAATTGGCTTCTTCGATGAGCCTTCCAGAATGTGTCACCACGGAACATTGTTACATCAAAGAAGATGAGATGGCAAGTCTTGGTCTTTGAAGTTTCAAGCTCGTGTCCGTGCTAAATAATGTCAGGTCCAGGAAAGTCGTTGTTTGGGTATCATAATACGTTGTTTCGATTTTGGGTTGACTGGACGTCCACTTCGTCGGCATGCGAAATGAGGGCTCAGAAACACAATCGTGTGATTCTGATCAATCACACTTGCACGAGAGTGGCAATAACAATAGTTCGTGACCTCCCAACTGCGATACGAGCCACTCAATAATGATTGCTTCGTGTGATGGCTGAATTCCGGAGATGCCCTGGTCCACATACCAATTCTGGCATCTGAAAGTCCAGGTCGGCACAAACTTTCATTATATTATCCCAGCTAGCTGCTGACTACTCCTCGAAGATGCGTGCTCGAGTAATACAGTACTGTTTGACGCAGTGACGGATAGGGGATCCTTACTAGCGCTTTACCAGCCTTCGAAGAGCCTCGTCTACACCGTTTAAAGCAGGCGGCTAACGATAGACAGTTAGATCCCGCCCGTCCAG